>CM066330.1:7651060-7956060 GCA_033807585.1 Hydrophis major
CTGACTAAAATGATACATGACTAATGGACTGTTATTTTGACTATGCTATAAACTCTAAATGGAATAAACTATATTTTGATAGCACAAGTGTATCTGTTATTTTTACTGTATGTTAACAAACATACAAGCTTATCTCACTCATTTATCTGTGTGCCTATCTCACTAACGCTGCACATTCTGTTTAGCTTGTCTCCTTAACCCTGGTTGGGGAACCCAGGCTTAACAAATCTGACACATTCTCTCAACTTATTTAGAGTATACAATATTAGAGTAAAATTATGATTTATTGGGTTTCATCCTGCCTTGATGTCTTTATAGGTAATTCAAGGCAGTGAACATAGCTAATACTTCTTCCTCCTCTTATTTTCTCCACAACAACAACCCTGTGAGGTAAATTGGGTTGAGAGAAACTAACTGGGCCAAAGTTATCCACCTGGCTTTCATGTCTGAGGCAGGACTAGAACTCACAGTTTCCTAGTGATTGTCCCAAAGTCATCCAACTAGCTTTCGTGCCTAAGGCAGGACCAGAATTCACCACCTTCTGGTGATTGGCTCAAATTCACCCACCTGACTTTCATGTTTAAAGCAGGACTAGAACTCACTGTCTCCTGGTGATTGGCCCAAAGTCACCTGGTCGACTTTCATGCCTAAGACAGGACTAGAGCTCAGAATGGCCTTGGCTGCTATTGATTATTCCTATCAGAAAATCTTGTAGCTATTAGTCAGACTGACAAGTCACAGAAACATTCTAGAACAGGGGTGTCAAACTTGATTTCATTGAGAGCCACATCAGGGTTATGCTTGATGTTGGGGTAGCCAGGGTAGGCCATGGCCAGCTCGACGTCACTCATGTTGGGGGCACTTTTGTTGGCCCTGAGTGCTCTACCAGTGAAAACAGGCTCCTGAGCTCCATTTCCTGCAGTAATAGCTTCCTGCAACACTATGCCAGGGAAAATGGAGCCCAGGAGGGCTGCATACATCCCTCACAAGCTCTGTTTTCACTGGCAGAGGCACCATGGGCTGGTCCTTTGCTGTTTTCAAGGCAGCCCTGCAGGCCAGATCTAAGCACCCTGTGGGACGGATCTGCCTTACGGGCCTTGAGTTTGACACCCCTGTTCTAGAAGAAGAAAATGCAAACCATTTCTGCAGCATGGCCAAAGACTCAATTGTAATCCTTAGGACTCAAGATTGACTCCATGGAGACTTTACTTTAGCAGTGTATTCTGGCAATGCTCTTGCTGAAAATCCTCACTCCGACCCATTTTCTGTGAAAGGAAGACTGGAGAAATTGTAGGGGCTTTTTAAAGTGTTACCATAATTCAAATATCATGATCAATCAATTGATTGATTATGTTCTATCATTAATATTGGCCCTCAGCAACTGCATAGAGTTTCTCTGTGATGATCTGTCCTTAACTGGCTCCTTCAGATCTTCTAATGGTGCAATCATCACTATAGCAGCTGAGTCCTTCTCTCTTGCTACTGATCATCCTCTTCTTCCTTTTCTTTCCACCCTTCCCAATATTACAGTCTTCAACAGAAAGCTTGGTCTACATACATTGTGTCTCAACTAGCATCCTTTCAACCTGGTCATTTGTACCTCAAATGAGAATTCTGGGTTGATCGGTTCAGAGATCCATTGATTTGCTTTCTTGGCTGTCCAGGGTTTTACATCATCATTTGTTTAGTCTTCTTTATATTTAATTTCAATCCTCAGTCAAGCTAGCAAATGTAATAGATTGCGTCAATTGCAGCCTAGCAACTACAGGTAATCCTTGACTTACAACCACAACTGAACCTTCTATTGCTAAGCAGGACAGTTGTTAAAGTGAGTTTAATAACCGTTGTTGCCACAGTTTTTAAGTGGTGTTAAATTAATAACATGTTGTTAAGTGAATCTGACTTGCCCCATTGATTTTGCTTGTCAAAAGGCCTGAATGTTCTGACCCAAACCCTTTTCCAATAAAACAAACAAGAACAAACAGAACAGAAACCTTTTAATGATTCTTATGAATCTCCGGTTAAAAGCAGGGGTGGGATTCTACCGGTTCTGTCCACTTCTGTAGAACCGGTTGCTCTGAAAAGCAGCAGAAAGAGAGCATACGTAGAACCGGTTCTATGTCTGCTGCTGTTTTGGCCCATCTGCCCACCCAGGTTCTTACCTGACCTTTATTTCCTGTGTTTTCAACCTTAGCTCCTTTGCATGACACAGCTGCAGTTGAAAAAGCAGGAAAAAAGGGCTTTTTCAACCACTGCGCACCCACATACAGCACTGCTCAACTGTCCAGGCAGCTCAACAAGTCATACATTGCACTCACGTGACTTATGCGACTCATGTGTGCTCGCTTGTACATGTGACACAGAGCAACAGAACCGGTAGTTATACCAGTCGGATCCCATCCCTGGTTAAAAGGTTGCTGCAAACTAATCAACTTTGATAAGCACAAGCCTTACCAAAGCTGTGCAAGACTGCCAAGAATAACAGTTACCTAGAGATATTTTACAATGCAAGAGTCTTCAAATACCAACTAAGATACTGCAATGTCCATGAGGTTCGAGTTTCAAAATGTCTTTGCTTCCTGCAAAGAACATTTGCTTCACAGCTGGCTTTTTTCTTCTTGAGGGAGGGGCCATTACCTTGCAGCCTTACTCCTGAGCCGCCTGTACTGCTGCAGCTGCTCTTTCCTGCGAGCAGCCCTGTGCATACACGCACTTGGCACAGGCTCCTCGGGAACCTCCTCATCGCTGCTGCCAGCCTCCACAATCTCTGAAGGCAGCAGTCCACTCCCTAATGGTCCTGGCCCTTCATCTGAGTCCTCGCTCTCCTCAGCTGTCCCCACCTGCTGCCAGCTAACCACAACACTGAAAAGGTGAACATATGACTCTGCGACATAGCAACCGTCATAAATATGAACCAGTTGCTAAGGTCCAAATTTTGATCACATGACCATGGGGATGCTGCAACTATAGTAAGTATGAAAAACGGTCATGAGTCACTTTTTTCAGTGCCCCAAAGATGCTTTTTCAAAAGGCAACTGGACTTTATTTTTCCTGGAGGACATTTCACTTCTCATGCAAAAAACTTCTTTCGTTCTGATTCTCTTGGATGAGAATTACAACTGAAGAAGCTTCCTGGATGAGAACTAAAACTTCTTCAAGCAAAACAAAGGAAGCCCAGTTGCCTCAGCTTCAACCACAACAAGAGCACACAACAGATACAAACCCAATGTTAACCGCTCCAAACTTGATTGCAGAAAGTACAGCTTCAGCAACAGAGTGGTCAATGCCTGGAATGCACTACCTGACTCTGTTGTTACATCCTCTAACCCCGACTCTTTTAACCTCAGGCTATCCACTATTGACCTCACCTCATGGAGGTCTGTAAGGGGCATGCATAAGTGCACAATCGTGCCTACCGTCCATGTCCTATTGTCCTCATTTATTTGTACCTATCTCCAGTATTCTTACTCATGTTTATACTTATACCTATTATCCTGTGAGCGATTAACAAATAAAATAAATAAATAAATAAAATCTCCATGGATATTTTTTCAGTGCCATTGTAACTTCAAATGTTCACCCAAGGAATGGTTGTAAGCTGAGGATTACCTGTCATTGTTATCAAAAATGAATGCTTATATTTATATCCATGTTTATACCCTTTCGTAGAAATACATTTGAAGGTTTTTAAATCATAGAGTTGTAAATAACATTTTGCATCAAGGAGGCCAACTCCAATTCATGCTTAGTGCAGGAATTCAAATGAGTCACTGCCTCACAGGTGTCATTGCAGCCACTGTTTGAACTCATCCAAAGAAAGGCAATTCTTATGTCCCATGGCAACTGTGAAGAAATTATATGTATATCTGTGAGCAAAAAGACAACATCTCAGCCTTAATGTATCCTGCACGCTACGGTTTCTACTTGATTGAATTGATATGGAAAAGCAAAAGAAATGCAAAAAGAACAGAGCTAGAGCAAGTAGGTTAAGAAATAGAGATGAGACACAAAGATAGTCCTTGACTTACAATCACAACTGGGAACCTGAATTTCTGTTGCTAAGGAAGATGGTTGGTGAGACATACCCTTTTTTTTTTAATAACAAGTTTTATTAATTTTACAAAAACAGTACACAAATAATCAAGGCATAACAGCTTACAAATTATTTTCTAAAAAAAAATAAGTAAAGAAGAAAACCAATAGAACATACAAAATGATTCCAAATTATAATATCAATATTTACGTTATCTATTTAACTTCATATCTTTTCCCAACTTCTCCTTTTCATTCTAATTATCCAAGTTATTTCTTGCTAATTAAAATTTTATTGCCTTTCATCAACATACAAAACACAGAACATAGAAAACAAAACAAAACCTAAAAGATCTTTTCTGAAGGCTGCTTGATCCCGAGTTAAAACTCTTCACACAGACAAAATTCAAACATCATATTCACTTTATATATCCTTCCATATCTTATTACCATTTTCAACATCATTCTTTGTCTGTTCTATTTCCAGCTATCCATTCATCTTTTTTCTTTTAATATACTTCTCCTATACACTAATTGGAGTGACGCCTTTAACTCCTTGCCCTAACTTAAAATTACTTCAAAAAACACTGAATTTATCTTGGGATTCTGTTTAGTACATTCTAAAATTACACAATAAATTTTATAAGAAAGGTAAAAACACAGCAATAACTAAAAAAACAAACAAACTATATAACCACTATCCATTTCATTTAAAAAGAAAAAAAAAGAAACTAATCATATATATTAATACTCATTTATATCTTAAACATTCTACTCTAGATACACATATAAAGACACAATCTTATGTACCTTTCAGAATCCCCCCCCTTTTTTCCAATTAGATTCACCCATTGTCTCTAAATAAGCTTTTTTTTCTTTAAATCTTGTTTCCCACCATTGAGGCTCCTCCCCCCCTTTCTCTCTTGCTTATTCTTCTCCTTGCCCTTTTTACCCCTTTGTCTCTCCTCCTCTCTTTTCTTACTCCCTTTCCGTTGCTTTCTAACCTTGCATCCACCTTTCCTCTCATTTTTCTCTTTTTTGGTTGTTTTTTCAAACCTTAAAATCCCCTTTTTCTTTTCCTCTTTCTCCTCCTCCCCAGAAAAAAACCCATTGTTCATCAAAGATGGCTTCTTCTTCCTCTTCTTCTTTGTCCCAGTCATTCTGCTGCGTAGTCAACTTTTCATAAGTGCATAACGCCATTTCTAAAAATTGAAATAGAGTGCCCAAAGTATCTTTTCCATCTTATTCTTCCTTTTTATATTTTTGATATTCAGTCTTTAATTCATCCATAAGCGATGCCATCATAAAAAGAGAAACTTTTCCCAAAACAACCACCCAAGTATTTTTAATCAAAAATAATTCAAAAAAAGTTAATACTTTTTTTCCTTCTTCTACTTCTCTTTCTGGGGTTACTGTTTAATCAAAGACGTCCAATTACCATATATCTTTCTTTGGGATTCTAGGCAATCTCCTCCTTTTTCAGCTTCTGCTCCAATTTTTTTCCTCTCCCTTCCCACTTACAACAACATTTTTTTTTTTTAATGATCAGAAATCTATACCTCCAATAAGGGTTTTCCGATTTCTTAAATTATTAAGTCCAATGTCCAAAAAGTCTTTTGTCCCTTTGCTTTAACTTTCAAAATAATTCACCTTCAGTGCCCAAATAAATTTCAAATCTTAATCTGCTGTTTCTATGGGGTGGGAGAGTGAAGAAAAAAAAAAGTTCCTTTAAAACTTCTCCGCCGCTTTCCGATCTTCTTAGGGATGCAATGTATCCTCCAGCAATTCAAACAGTTCAGTTCCAGCGAGTTTAAAAGATGTTGATTGACCCGGCTCAGCCAGCACTTTCACTTTTCTTGCTTCCTCCAGCACAATCTTACCCGGTTGCAGGCTTCTTCGTGGAGGCCATTACTGACCGCCGCTCCACCACCTCAGGAAAAAGGGGTTTTTCCGGACGAGGAGGGGGTCTGCGACACCCCCAACCCCCTGTCCGGCTCCCCTCTCTCTCTTCGGCTATCCCTACAGGACAGCCATATCCCCCTGACCCATTTGGATCGGGGGCACCTCGTCGGCAAGCGCAGTAGGAATCGCGAACAGTCACAAATTCCTGCTGCCACCGAAGCCACGCGGAACTGGAAACCGAGTCATACCCAATTTTATAAGCTTCTTTGCCACTGTTGTGAAGCAAATCACTCTGGTTGTTAAGTGAATCATGTGGTCATTAAGCAAATCCAGCTTCCTTCATTGAAGTTGCTTGTTGAAAGCTGCTGGGAAGGTAGCTAAGGATGATCACATGACTTTGGGATGCTATTACCATCATAAATATATGCCCATTGCTAAGCAACCAAAATTTGATCACATGACCATGGAGATGCTGCAACAGTTGTAAGCATGAGGACCGGTCATAAGCCACTTTTTTTCAGCGCCGTTGTAGCTTCAAGTGGTCACTAAATGAATGGATATAAGTTGAGGACTACCCATACCACATTTGGACAATCGGTGGGCAAAATATGAAACTATATATCCTCTAACCTGAGAAAAATAGTTTTTTTTTTTTTTTTGTAATTTTACATCACCCTAGTTCAAGAAGAGCAAAAAATATCAAAGGGAAAGCATGTGTCAAGGTGGACCTTATACAATTTTGTCTCAATGTCACTTGACATCTGTGTCATGGCCTCATTGGAGACCAGTTTGGAGGAGGAGAACGAGTTGGAATCAGAACCATCAGATGGGGATGGTATGTCTTCCCTGGAATGTCTGGAGAGTCTGGGAGCTAAGGATGATGATGTGCTGGGTCCTTCTGGCTTTGAGGGATGGGGTCAACTGGGTAGAGAGTTGCCTGTCCTCACAAATGCAGGGGTAGATCATCTGCAGGCGGGCCATGATGATGAGAGACAACGGATTCCCTTTGATGAGGAACAGCTGCCTCCTCCACCAATCTGAGAGCACGGAGAGTGGAGCGGAGGGACACTCTAAGGAGATAGGCAAGGCTGCTAGTGAGGAGGCTTCCCTGTCCCCTCTCACAAGGAACACTTGGCTTGAGTTGATTTAAGCCACAATGGTGCAGAGGTTAAAGTGCAGTACTGCAGGCTACTTCTGCTGACTGATGGCTGCCTGCAATTTGGCAGTTTGAATCTCACCAGGCTCAAGGTTGACTCAGCCTTCCATACTTCCAAGGAAAATGAGTCAGTAAAATGAGGACCCAGATTGCTGGGGCAGTATGTTGACTCTGTAAACTGCTTAGAGAGGGCTGTAAAGCACTGTGAAGGGGTATACAAGTCTAAGTGCTATTGCTATTGAGTTGATTTAATCAGAGGCCTGGGGAAAGTATCTCCAACAGGAACAGTTGTTTTGCTTCAGCAAAAGTCACCCAAAGTCACCCAAAGTCCCTGGCCTTTTCCCAAAGATACTTCTTCAAGACCCAAGTGAACTTTCTGTTTTTTTATTTGAAGATGTTTTGCTTCTCATCCTAGAAACTTCTACAGTCTGACTGGATGGAGAGGAATGGAAGGATTTTACACTCCATGCAGACAATCATTCATTTGCATTCTCTTAGTTAGTTTTGAGGCCACCGGGAGGTTTATCTTTCAAAGCTTCTTGGATGAGAAGCTAAATGTCTTCAAAGAAATACCAGAAAGTCCAGTTGCCTCTTGAAAAAGCACCTTTTGGGATAACCCCTGAGTGATTGAGAATCTCCATAGACCAGAAGTGTCAAACTCAATGCCTACAGGCTGAATCCAACCTGTGGCAGGGTGCTTAGATCTTGCCCTCGGGACCACCCTGGAAACAGTGGAAGACAGTCTGTTGTGTCTCTGTCAATGAAAACAGAGCTCAGGAGAACCATGTGTAGCCCTCCTGAACTCTGTTTTCTCTATGAGACATTTGCAGGATGCTGGTATAGCCAAAAATGGAGCTTGGGAGCTCATTTTCACTGGCAGAGCACTTGAGCCACCACATGCCCCTGACATGAGTAATGTCAAGCTGGCCACACCTACCCTGGCTACGCCCCCTCTGGTCAAACAGAATCCTGATGTGGCCCTAAATGAAATTATATTTGACACCCCTACCATAGACATTCCTTGGCCTTTCTAAATTCTGCTTCAGACTGTGTTTCTGCCTTGTTGACCTTGAACTTGTTTATGGCTTATGGACCTGGCCTTGTGGACTTTGCATCTTGTTTTTGGACTACAGACTTCCTCCTTGCCTTGTGAAGCAGCTCTGGTGATGATTGACTTTAGCTTATGGGACTGTATTGGGAAAATTTGGGATGAAGCTTTACCAGCTGTTTTAAGGTCATTTGTCATGGAATAGCAGAGCAATAAAAGGACTTAACTGAAGCCTGCATCTGCCCAGAAAGCCTGGGTTGTAAAAATCTCTGAAAAATAACAGATATTTATTGTGCATCCTTAAATAATCCAAAGTTTTGATAGAACAATGGCAAAAGCTTAGGGAACCAAAGACATTTGGGTGCACAAATAAATACATCACGTTGGACCTAGCTCACTACAATGGATGTATCTGAACTACTCCCCATATGGACCCTGGCTGAACACAGAAATTAGGAAACTGGTATCCTTTTGTGCTGAATCTCTACTGAATAAATGCTACAAATGCAGTTTTGATTGTGCTTCGCTGAAGCCAGACAAAAGGAGCGAATGTACAAAGGGCAACACTTCATCCTGACTTCGTCCAATTTTGTACTCAGTAGGAAGAGCTACAGAAAATGTCTCTTGTGCTTGTTTTTGCTATCAAAACTGGTTTTATTATTAGGCTGTTTTTCTTAATATTCCACCAAGTCACGTTGCCAAAATGTCAGCAGGAAAATGGTGGAAAAAGCTCGCTTTCTGTGGGAAGGCAAATAAAATAGTTGATTAAATCTCCTGTTGAATATAGAGAAATAATCAGCTCTTGGAAGAAATGAAGGCCACAGGTACGTGTGTTGGGGTTTTTTTAGAAACCAAATGGACTTTGATCTGGATCCAGAGGTGGTATTCAGCAGATTCTGGCCAGTTCTGGAGAACTGGCAGCGGAAATTTTAAGTAGTTCAGAGAACAGAAAAATTCCACCTCTGACTGGCCCTGCCTCCATCTATTCTCTGCCTCCCAAGTTCCAGTTGATCAGCTGGGTCTTTTTTTGTTGCCCTGCACAGGAGAACGGAGCTGGAAAGCAGGTTGGTGGGGCAGGGGAGGAAATGGGGATTTTGCAGTAACCTTCCCCCAGGAGAGGAGGAGAATAGAGATTTTACAGTATCCTTACTGTTGTGAATGCATAAGGTTAAATAAAGAGAACTTGAGCTTGGAGTAAAGTGCAGGGTTCTGGCCCTGCACTTCTGATTGGCTGTTAACGGCAGGATCGGATTGGCCCGTTCCGGGGAATCCGATTGGCCAATAACAGAGAGTTCCTATTGGTTAAGGGAGCTAGTGCTCCTCGATTGTTATTGCTTAATAGTTATTGGGGTTGCCTATATAAGGAGGGTTATAACTGCCATTGAGTTGAGAAGTCACTATGTAAATAAAGAGTTGAAGTTCACCGTTCCAGAGGCTTGTCTCCATTCTTTCTCACCCATACTACAAACATAACACTGGCGACGAGGGTGGGATATGGAGACGTCTGAACCGATGGAACTAAGAAGAAACACTGAGCACGTGGCTGACGACGCTACACAACGGAACCATGTCCGGCGTCGTTGTACCACCCGCTCCGTTCGAACCAGTGCAGGAAGACTGGGAGTTCTACATGGATTGCTTCCAAATGTTCTTAGAAACTAATAACTTAAAGGACACCACAGCTGGGAAGAAACGGGCGGTGTTCCTAACGCATTGCGGTCCAACCATATTTAAGATAGCTAAAGCACTAGCAAAACCTAGAGAAGTGAAGGCGATGGATTGGGACGACCTCGAACCTCTATTAAGAGATCACTACACACCAACCGTGCCTACGCTCATGAGACGGCACGAGTTCTATCAGAGAAACCAGCGAAAAGGAGAAAGCGTCACCGACTTCATAGCAGACCTCCAAAACCTGGGAGGCCTCTGCGGATTCGCTGATTTGGAAGAGGCACTGAGAGATCGAATAGTTCTGGGATTAGATGCTCCAGGTGTCCAAAGCAAGCTGATGGCGAAAGGCGACATCAGCCTTGCCGATGCCATCGCCGGTGCTACTGCAGCAGAAGCAACCAGGAAGTCGGCTGCACAATTACGCCGCAACCGCGCTCCGGTACACCAACCAACAAGCGAAATTTTATCCAAGTCAGAAGGACAGCTTTCAATGACACACCATGAGGACTTCTCTTCGTCGTCAGACAGCGACGAAGAAGAGGTCCATCGACTGTGGTCCGACTGGGACCACCACCCGAAGTCCCTACGCCCTTGTGCTGGCTGTGGAGCCAACCATGCCAGGTCCGAATGCAAATTCCACAATGCGCTCTGCCATGAGTGCAGGAAGAGAGGCCACATTGGATGGGTCTGCTGAAGTTTACAAGGACCCGGCCAGGCCTCAAAAGGGGCTAACTGTTGCCAATCGACAGGAAACCGTCCTGTAAGGTGAGAACCAGTAAGCCACTACGACAGAAACCGAGCTTTGCAGCGAGAAGAGGCTCACCATACTATCACTATCGGTCACGCCTCTGCCTTGGATGCCAAGAAAATCCGAATCACAGTAGCCATCGAGAACCAGCCTTGCCACATGGAAGTTGACTCGGGATCGTCTCGATGGTGTACTGGAAGACCCTCAAGCAACTCATCCCCACGATTCAGCGCCAAGACCTCCGTTTCCAAAAACTCATTCTTCAGGACTATCAAGGAAATCGAATCCCTGTCGTTGGTTCCTGCCGAGTCCGGGTCTCCTTCAAGAAGCACACAGCGTACTTACCGCTAACTGTGATCGACAAAGATCGGCCTAGACTGCTAGGTCTCCAATGGTTCGCGCCACTTGGCATTGAAGTGGCAGGCATAAACCGAATCAGCGGAAGTGACTGGGAGGAGGACCTCATCCATGAGTTCAAGGACGTCTTCGCGGAAAGTTTAGGCGAGTACAAGGGGACCACAATTTCGTTCAGCCTTGATCCAAAGATAGCTCCCATCCGCCTTAAGCCCTGTCGAGTTCCGTTTGCCTTAAAGCTGAAAATTGATGAACAACTCGACATACTAATAGCTCAGGGGGTGCTAGAACCTACCGATCACTCCCCCTGGGAAACCCCAATCGTAACACCCATTAAGCCAGATGGGTCGATCCAAATTTGTGGGGACTACCGGGCCACCCTGAACCACGCCCTACAGCAGAATGCATATCCAGTGCCAGTGGTACAGCATCTCCTCCACTCCCTGGGGGGCGGAAAAGTCTTCGCTAAATTAGACTTAGCTCAGGCATATCAGCAACTACCTGTTGATGAAAAGACGGCACAGGCACAAATGATTGTGACACACCGAGGTGCCTTCAAATGTACCCGGCTCCAATTCGGAGTTAGTGTAGCCCCAGGGATTTTTCAGAGCCTGATAGAGAGGCTACTACAAGGGATTAAAGGTGTGGTGCCTTATTTTGACGATGTATTAATTGCTGCACCTACAAAAAAAATCTTACGGGATCGTTTAAAATTAGTCCTACAAAAATTTCAAGACGCCGGTATTAAGGTAAAAAAGAATAAGTGTAAATTGTGTACAAATAGTGTTGAGTTTTTAGGGTATCTAATTGACAGTCAGGGTATTCACCCTACCGACAGTAAACTAAGAGCAATAAAAAATGCTCCCAGGCCTCGGAACAAGGCCGATTTCCAGGCGTTCCTAGGCCTCATCAATTTTTATAATGTATTTCTACCACATAAAGCAACGGACCGTTACACCGGTTGTTAGACAAGAAAGCAAATTGATTATGGGGTCATAGAGAAGAACAGGCGTTCCGTAATGTGAAAAACCTACTGACTTCTGACTCTGTACTCATGCAATACAATGAGACTTTGCCGTTAAATATCACATGTGATGCTTCACCTTTCGGACTGGGCGCCATTCTGAGCCATGTACTGCCTCATGGTAACGAAGCCCCTGTTGCATATTTTTCAAAGACACTTTCAAAAACTGAGCAAAATTATGGCCAAATCAATGAAGAAGCCCTCGCAATTGTATCGGCCATTAAAAAATTCCACGAGTACGTGTATGGCTGGGCTTTTACTATCGTGACTGATCACAAACCGTTATTGGGGATAATAGCTGGAGATAAGCCGACTCCCTACATATTATCCCCCAGGATGACTCGCTGGTCAGAATTCTTGGCTGCTTATAATTATCGGCTGCAATACCGCCCGGGGAAAGCCATTCCCCACACCGACGCATTGAACCGAGCACCGCTTCCAGAGACTCTCGACGATCCTGCACCAACGGTAACCACGTTGCAAATTGAAACACTCAACTCGCCGCCATTAACGGCCCGAGATATCGTGAGAGAAACCAAATGTGACCCCACCTTAGCGCAAGTTCTGGGCTGGGTAGAACGTGGATGGCCTTTGAACCAATTATCAGATGACTTCACACCATTCAAGACTCGACAAACGGAGTTGTTCTCCCAAAAGGGCTGTGTCATCTGGGGCGATAGAGTCGTTATCCCAGAATGACTCCAAAAAGCGCTGCTGAGAACCTTGCATGATGGCCACCCTGGTATCGTGCGAATGAAAGCTCTTGCACGAAGCTACGCATGGTGGCCGGGCATCGACAAGCAAATCGAAAATTGGGTTAAAGCTTGTCATAAATGCCAGGAAGTGAGCAACGCCCCACCTAAAGCCATCCCTACCGAATGGGAGACACCACGGGGACCCTGGTCCCGTATTCACTTGGACTTTGCGAGGCCGACCAAAGGCCACACCTTTCTGCTAACTGTCGATGCCTACTCGAATTGGCTCGAGATTCACCGCATGACGAACACAACCACTGAAGCGGTTATCAAAAACTTGGAAAGACTATTTGCAACCCAAGGATTACCAGACGTCCTGGTATCCGACAATGGGCCCTAATTTACAGCACTGTCGTTCGAGCAGTACCTGGCTGACCATGGCATCCGACATGCGCTCACCTCGCCTGCGCACCCTGCGACCAATGGCAAAGCAGAGCGCATGGTCCAATTCGTTAAGAAAACCTTGCAGAAGGTAGACTATGATAACATTGATGACAAGATCAAGCGAATCCTTTTTCTACAACACATCACACCTCATAGCGTCACCAACAAAACTCCCGCCGAAGTGCCTAATGGGATGAAAACTCCGCTCCCACCTTGACCAGTTACACCCAGCTTATGAACCCGAAAAACCACTAGGATCCAGCAGCCACTGTCGTGCCTTCCAGGTAGGCGATTTGGTATACGCTAAAAACCTATCGGGCGATCCGCTGTGGGTGGAGGCGACAGTAGTTTGTGTAACTGGCCCGAGATCCAACCTTGTACAATGCCTTGACGATAGACTATGGAAACGCCATATCGATCAATTACGATCGCGGCTCCCATCGGGCATTCCTGAACTCCCTTATGACCAGACTGATGGGGGGAGAGATACAGAAGAAGATGAATTCCAAGTAGAAGAAAACCCATTGGAAGGGAACGATGGCATAATAGAGACACAGGAAGTGGAACCAGAGAGGGAAACAGATGCACCTCAAGGAATTACCGAAATAATGGCAACGACAAAGAAATGAACTCTGAACCAGAGGCGACCCCGTTGCCAAACAACGATCTGCCTCAGCATGATTGCAGCCAAATGATACAGTGAAAATCAAAGAGACTAATAAAGCAACCGTCCTACCTAAAGGACTATGTAACTGCGCCCTGCAAACAGAAGCCAGGGGGAAGGGGTGTTGTGAATGCATAAGGTTTAATAAAGAGAACTTGAGCTTGGAGTAAAGTGCAGGGTTCTGGCCCTGCACTTCTGATTGGCTGTTAATGGCAGGATCAGATTGGCCCATTCTGGGGAATCCGATTGGCCATTAACAGAGAGTTCCTATTGGTTAAGGGAGCTAGCGCTCCTCGATTGTTATTGGTTAATAGTTATTGGGATTGCCTATATAAGGAGGGTTATAACTGCCATTGAGTTGAGAAGTCACTATGTAAATAAAGAGTTGAAGTTCACCGTTCCAGAGGCTTGTCTCCATTCTTTCTCACCCATGCTCCAAACATAACACTTACCCTGCCACGCCAAGCAAGCCACACCCAGCAAGCCACACCACATCCACGAAGCCATGCCCACAGAACTGGTAGTAAAATGGTTTAAATCCCACCACTGCCTGGATCCCTGATTCTAGGGATACATGATTAAGAGGAAAATTATTGCAGTGTGTATCGCTTTACTGTTACTCACACTACAATAGATTCTCCATGGTTGCTCCTCCATCAAAAATAAATCGCACAAACTTCAGGATGAAAAGTGCATGTCCCATGTTTTAACAGACCCAGCAGTACAGGTACAGTACGGATTGTTTAGTGAGCATTCAAAATTACAATGGCACTGAAAAAAAGTGATTTGTGACCATCGAGGTGGGTAGAATGAGGATCCAGATTATTGAGTGCAATTTGCTGACTCTGTAAACAGCTTAGGGAGGGCTTTAAAAACACTGTGAAGTGATATATAAGTCTTAGTGCTATTGCTATTGCTATTTTTTCACACTTTAAAATAGTTGTCACTTTCCCATGGTCATGTGATCAGAATTTGGACACTTGACAACTGACACATATTTATGATGGTAGCAGTATCCCAGGGCCACGTGATTACCAGCAAGCAAAATCAATGGGGAAATCAGATTCATTTAGTAACTATCTTATTAACTTAACAACTGCAATGAATCCTTAACAACGGTGGCAAGAAAGGTTGTATAATGGGGCAAAACTCAGTTAACAACTCTCTCACTTAGCAAAGAAATTTTGGCTTCAGTTGTGGCTATCAGTTAAGGACTACTTGTCTTGTGGAGGGAAAGAGGATTTTAATATATAACCCTCTTTTAACTATTATGCATTTATTGCATCCTCCACAGAGGGTCCCTCCCAGACATCCCACTGCTGCATTTGTTCATATGCCTGCTTGTTGGAGTGTGAACAGGACATGAATATCTGCTATTGTCTCCAACTTGCCCAGGATCCAATGTGTGGGCAGCAGCTATTTATGTAAAAGAAATGAGAATGACCTTGGAAAATGAGTGGGTGGGGATGAGAAGAGATATTGCCTAGGATACTAGGACCAAGAAGAGAAGCAACTTAGAACTAGGGAGAAATTTCCTAATAATGAGAGCAATCAACCAATGGAACAGCTTGTCTTCGGAAGTTATGGGTGTTCCATCACTGGAGGCTTTCAAAACGAGAATAGACAACCATTTATTAGAAATGGTCAAGCACAGGGGTTGAACTAGAAGATCTCCAAGGTCCCTTCCAAATCTATTATTCTATGTTTTAGATAAAGAGGGCACAAACCCACAAATGAGTAATGAGCAGAGAAAGAAACTCAGGAAGGATTTACCCTAACTGATCAGCTGGTAAAAGGAGATGGTGGGTAATTTGTATTTTCAATCCCTGCAAGATTCTACTAGTGTAGTCTTATGTTCTCAATACAATCCAGTCTTGTCTAATCCTATGTATATTCCTTTCTTGGAGAAAATGTTATTTTTCTGCGGATACACTTCCAGGAACTGCCAGCCTAATAAAATAGAATGAGCTTATTTTGTTATGTTTTTCCCCTGGTCTATTGGGGAAACTTTTCTTGCTCTCTATCAGAAGGATTGTTTTCTGACTTCTGCTAGCACAAGAGATGCTTCTTTCAGTGTTTCCTATAATTTTGGGCAATGCTTCCACTCCTATTGGTTAGAGTACCCAGCTGCAGGTATTTTACGTCTAACTCTCTGGTTTCTATTATTGTCAGGGATTCACTTGAAGAAGATGCTGGATTCCACCAGTGTTATTTGCCTCCAATTCCAGCCTCTTAGGAGCATGCACAAAACAGATGTATTTGTGAGGTCCTTGGTGCTCTGTGAGCTTAGTTGTTTTCCTCCAGGTGGTTTTATTATCCAGTTAGAAACACCTGCAAGAAAACATCAAAGCTCACAGGGCATTAAGGACACCACAATTCAACCCCTGAGCTGCATATATTCTCATCTGTTGATAGATCTATTTATTTGTTATAGATAACAGATGGGTACAATATTTGAAAAGTTCTCCATCAATGCAGTTCTGCATCAACTCTTTTTCAGGTCACAAG
This sequence comes from Hydrophis major, assembly GCA_033807585.1. NCBI lineage: Eukaryota > Metazoa > Chordata > Lepidosauria > Squamata > Elapidae > Hydrophis > Hydrophis major. Next base: position 7,667,307 of record CM066330.1, read on the forward strand.
AGCTCTATTAAACTTCTACAAAGAAGAGAGAAATCAGAGGAAGGGAAAGGTTAAAATCAACTTGTCTTTTCCTTTCTTCAAATTTGAGTGTTCCTAATGTGAATTTGGGCTTAAAAAAAGAATGACACAACAGTTGGTCACTGTCCCACTTCTGGGACTTAGTGGTCAATGTTCACAGTTATGCTTTCATGATGGCTGACTATCTGATTTCACATCCCAAGGGTCAAGACAGAGGTGAGATCTTGTTGTTCATTGTCAAATCTGTCAGCTCAATGCTTTGAATCATGACACCCGTTCTTCCTACTCTTTGTCATCACATTTATGAAGAGCTATAGAGCATTTCGAATCATTTGAGAAAAAGCTGGCTCATCGTAAGGGGTATGATGGCTCATGGAATAGATTTTCCTAAAGTTTACCATATCTAACTACACTTTTTGCTGTTATGGTGTGATAACATCAAGGCTGAAAGGAAGAAAACTCACAATCAGCTACAGGGCAACTGTAGAGCTTCAGGACAAAAGTTTCCAAAATAAATCACAGTTCTTTCCTTTCCCTTCCCTTCCCTTTCCCTCCCTTCCCTTCCCTTCCCTCCCTTTCCTTTTCCTTTTCCTTTTCCTTTTCCTTTCCCTTCCCCTTCCCTTCCCTTCCCCTTCCCTTCCCTTCCCTTCCTTTTCCTTTTCTTCCCTTCTCTCCTGTCCTCTCCTCTCCTCCCCTCCCCTCCCTTCTTACCCTTACCATTACCCAGTCCAGTCTGGTCTAGTTCAGTCTACATTCCTTTCTTGGAGAAAGTATTATTTTTCTGTAGATGGTGTCCCAGGAACTGCCAGTCAACAAATAAGCTGGGCCTAAAAAAGTGAATTGGAAGAGGCAAGGGTGAACATATATATTTGTTTCTACTGAATTTAATCCAAATTAAATGCAAGGGACTACCTTCCAAGTCAGTTTGTACCTTCTTTCACTTTGAAAGTGCAATTCAGCAGTTCCTTCTGCTGGAGTTCTTAGATATTCATCCACAGATCTCAGAGCTAACAGCCAGCTAATCAAACAATCTGACATCAGACCATGACTCAGTCTGAATAAGCAACGTTCAGACTAATTTGCATCTCATAAAAAAAGTATTTAAAGACCTGTGTTCTGACAGATGAGCACAATTCAAAATGCACTGACAATGTCTCTTTGAATGGTGATGAAACATTTGCAACCAAATTGCCAAGCTCGGAGCGCAACCCAACAGTCTAACTACCAGCCCGAGCTACTAATATTCAAACACATTTCAGAGAGTCTTGAAGTCATTAATGTTGTACATCTGCTTTGTCCTTTCAAACTGGTTTATCCTTGGCTCCTAAGGAAGAACCACCACTTAGTAATATAATCTGCCAAATGATCTATGCTTAATGAATGCTGGGCAATCCTGAAATGTTCATAAGTAATGGGCAGTTGGAAGATGACTATAATTTCTGTAAGGAGAAGAGAAATTCATAACTTCTCAAAGATAGATCTTACCCTCAGTTGTGGCAAGGACTAAACATGTTCTCTGGAGAACTTTTCTAAAGTTTCACTATGAAAAACCATGGAGGAGGTCACAGATCACTGGAAAGATGATGATATACATCCTCCTCTGGAGAATCTGCCAGAACAAACAAATAAAAGCTCTCAACTTTGATGACCTTATTAATAAATAAGGGAAGAAAAGAACTATAGGAATGTCATTGGTATTCTTTTCTCCTTCAGAAGATATCTCAAAAAGAAACACTCTTTCATCAAATTGAGTGAGAATTTAGAAGAAAAAAATCAGGAGAATTCTGTTGCATGTTGTTCAGTTCTTAGCCTCTACCTAAAATACAATTGATAGATTATTTTTAGTCTGAGAGCTATACCTCATTTTGGAATGACATTCTGAGACCACACCTTTCAAAATGCACGTTGGCTCCTTCTTTTGAATCCAGTTCAATTTTGGAAGTTGGCATGGACACATCCATAGTTTTCTTTGAATTGTAACAGGAGGGTTTTATGTTGTCTTCTTCTGAAATATTTATTCCAATTTCACTGTCTAGCCTACAGTTCCAATAGCAGAGACGATATGTAGCTCAGGATTACACTTTTGAGTTCTTGGTATTCTGAGCTTCATTATTTTCTTGGAGGCATTTCAATATGAGTCAAAGTAACATCATCAATGTGCATAAGATCAAAAGAACTGGAGATGTTACCTAGTCTGGTAATGAAATGTCTGCAAGAAAATAACCCATTTAACCCATTATCAAGAACTTTACTCGCTTCAGTTCAAGGATCTTCAGGTGGTTCCTCATCTGAAGTACAAACTAGAACCAATTTCTCAAATTCAGTCAAAGTTGGCTAGGCATGACGACTCCCAATAATATTCCTTCCCTTATACCTAAATTATCACCATTCAATGTGTACTTTTATAGGGATGTCCAAGGCTCCTAGGAAACACAGGTAGACCTGAGTCTTCAGATAGGAGGTTAAAAGGTTATCATGGAATCAGATGAGATAATGATGAGCTAATCATGGTGACACAGTGATTAGAATGCAGTACTACAGGTTAACTTACTGCTCACTCCAGGAATTTGATTCTGACTAGCTCAAGGTTGATTCAGCCTTCTATTCTTCCGAGATAAGTAAAATGAGGACCCAGATTGTTGGGGACAATATGTTGACTCTGTAAACCATTTAGAGAGGACTGTAAAGCTCTGTGAAGTGTTATATAAGTCTAAGTTCTATTGCTAATCAGACCAATCACCTGAAAAGCAATTTTCCACGATATCATCTTATTGCTAGAATCCTTTCATTCCAAACATTAGAAACTAAATCAGTGATTTTTGCCAGCCAAATACATGTCCTAACATTTAATAATCCAGTATTTTCAGTGATGTCCAAGACACCTCAGGAATTCGAGAATCTGTTTCCAAGATCTGGTTCTGCCAAATCAGATTTAGAGAGAACCAATCATGGACTAAATGAGAAAACTGTAAATTAATTTAAGCCATAATATTTCAGCTCCTAGAATGGAGGATCTGGTCTCACAAAAATGTTTGCAGGGATTTGTTGTAATAACATTTGTTTGTTAGAGTTCTATATACTCATTATTCAGCACACCCCTCTCGGTCCTGTTTTAAAACAAAACCTTAATTTATTCCTTCAAAAATCTTACAAAATTTTAATAAAATGCCTGTCTCCTATTCATCTGGATAATTTGTGGAGGACAAATGAGGTTTCAAATTGTATAACACAAACCTATAAAAATGCCGCCTAAGAGCGGAAAACTTTTGATTTGTATTTGGCACTTGGAAAAGACCTGGGAGGATGGAGGTAATTATGCATTTTCAAAGCATTAAGATAACCTGCAATAAATCTCCCATCAGGTTACATAAACTGCAAGGGTGATTTGTAATGATGCCTCTTTTTGTTACATTTTAGAATAATAAGGGGAATGAGCTGGGAATTGAGAATACATTGTCACTTTCTTTCCTGAGGCAGGCTTTTAGGATTCAGTTACAGTTAACTCTCCACTTTAGACCACAGTTGAGCCCAAGGTTTCCGTTGCTGACTAAGCAATTTGTTAAGTGAATTTTGCCCCATTTTACAACTAACATTTAATATAAATGTAAACTAGATTATCTTCACTGTCAAAGAGTCAAAGAGAAATTTGAGATGCATTCAAAACTATCTAAATAGCAATAGCATTTAGACTTATATACTGCTTTGCAATTCTTTCCAGCCCTCTCTAAGTGGTTTACAGAATTAGCAAATTGCCCTCCAATAATCTGGGTCCTCATTTTACCCACCTCGGAAGGATGGAAGGCTGAGTCAATCTTGAGCCTGGTGAGATGTGAACTGCCAAATTGCAGGCAGCCAGCAGGCAGCAGAAATAGCCTGCAGTACTACACTCTGACCACTGCTCCACTGTGGTTAAAGCTTTTGGTATAGTTTTTGGAGTCAAAATCTGACATGCAAATAAGACCAGGTTATCTTAGTCATGTTTCAGTTTTATCTGCACAATTAGGGCTTCCAATGTAGTCTTCAAGGGATGGCCAAAAATGCCAAGAAGGCAACTGATATGCCATAGTCAAAGGTCTGCCTGATTTTTAATGAGTACCTTACATGTGAAATGCATAAAAAGAAGTGGAGTTCAATTCACACCATTGCATCTTCCATTTTGTCCTAAACAGAAAGGACCATCTTTCTTTATATATTTACTAGACCACCAATGCTCCATTAGGTCATTGTTTCAGATATATTTCCTTACCTAAACAGAGGAACAAAATGGGAAGGTTGGGCAGTTGAAGTCCATGAGACTTCTTATTTCCTGCTGGCTTCCCCACTGAAGCTTCTTTGTGGACAGATGGTAGGCAGCATGAGAATCCTTCAGAAAACCCTCAAGGCATGTTCAGCACTCAGGGATAAACTACTGTCTAAGTCAGTGACGGCTAATCTTCTTGTCGTTGCACGCTAAAAGTCTGCGCATGTGTGCATGCCTGCATGCCTGCACTCATAACGCAATGCACACGCAACCCCCCCATGCTCCCTCTGCCCCCCTGCACATGTGTGCACGACCCCCATGCTCTTCCCACCCCTGCACATGTATGCACATCTCCCACAAGTGCCCTGCCCCCCGCGCATGCATGGCAGATACCCGAAAATCAGCTGGCTAGTGGGAGGCATGTGTGCACGCGCAGTGGAACTTAGCTGGGGCAACAGCTCGCCTGCCAGCAGAGATGGTTCTGTGTGATGACCCAGAGTGTCTCAAAAATAACACAAAAACTAAAACGTGAATCAAGGTCTTGCAATGCCTTCAACTTAATGTTGTGTCATTGGAAATGATGCCAGGAGTCGGTGACTTAGTATCAAGCTCTTTTATTGAGTTAGGAACTGAACTGGGGCTATGGAGAAACTTTGCGGCTTTTTATTTCTTTAGCCGCGGTGGCCGCGGCCAATGGCACCGCTTTGAATCTCCCGCGATTCGAATCGACCAATCGCGGGAGATTCCTAGCGAGCCAATTGGCGCGGCTCGCCTAGTCAATCAGAGTGCCCCGCGCTTTGGCCAATCAAAGTGCGGGGATCTCAAGAATGCTAATGAGGGGACAGAACACCCCTCCCCTCTTGGTTCAGTCCTTACGTTGCATAGTCCCGTAGGTAGGCGGGGTTCCGTCTTAGCCTACTGGACCTGCGCAGCTCAGTTGTAGGTTGGATCCCGGCCGGTTCGGTCGGGGTCTCTGCTTCTCTGGATGCCGTCGTGGGAACCGGCTGGTCGGTCGGGCCGGGCCACTCTCCGTAGCTCCCTCCTGGGCTTCCCGGGTTGGTTGAGCTGCAGGTTTCGCCGCTCCCGCTCGGTCTTCCCGGGTTGGTTGAGCTGGCCTGGCTGTCTCTTTCTGGTGAGGTTTCGTGCTGGCTGCTTCCCGGTGAGTATGGTTGGTTTATTCTTCCTCGGTTTTGGTCCCCTGGTTATTCCCTCCTCTCTTGGTTTGTGTTGTGGGGGTTGGTTTTGCCTGTTTGCGCGCCGGTGGTCTCTTGGGTGGTTGTTCTCGATCTTAACTGGTCGATGTGGCGTTTCCACGCTCGTCCGTCGGTTGTTTGTAGCCGGTACGAGTGTGGGCCTGTTAATTGTGTGATGATGGTACCCATAACGGGTCTCCCGTTAGGTTTTTCGCGTAAACGGCGTCGCCTGGTGTGAAGGTTCGGTGTTTGCTGGTTGAGTCTGGGGGTTTCTCTGGGTTGTACGTGGGGTGTAATCTGTCGAGTGGAGACCTTATTTTCCTCCCGATTAGCAGTTCGGCTGGGCTTTTATTCGTTGTGGTATTTGGGGTTATGTGTTGAGTGAAGAGTAATTTATTTATTTTGTCCTGGATCTCCCCGTGGTCTATTTTCTGGATGGTTTTCTTTGTGAATTGAACCAACCGTTCCGCCCTACCGTTCGCCGCCGGATGCGCCGGTGCTGTTAGCGCGTGTCGGATGCCCCTTTCCACTAGGAATTTTTCGAATTCTAGCGAGGTGAATTGGGGCCCGTTGTCGGAAACGATGATGTCTGGGAGGCCGTGTGTTGCAAAAAGTTTGCCGAGTTCTTTGGTCATGGCCTCCATGGTTGTTCTCATGTTGCTTACCTCCAGCCAGTTGGAGTAAGCGTCTACGGTTATCAGGAAGGTGTGTCCTTTTGTGGGCCCAGCAAAATCTATGTGGATCCTAGACCAAAGTCCCCTTGGGGTTTCCCACTCTAGGATGGGTGCTGTGGGTGGGCTTGGCCTAGTTTCCTGGCATCGTTGGCACCTTGCTACCCAGGCCTCAATCTGTTTGTCCATCCCTGGCCACCAAGTGTAACTTCTGGCCAGGGCTTTTGTCCTAACAATGCCCGGGTGCCCCTCGTGTAACAGTTCCAGAACCTTCCCTTGTAGCTTTTCTGGGATGACCACCCTATCCCCCCATAGTATGCACCCTTTTAGTAACGAGAGTTCCGTTTGCCGGTTCTGGAATGTCTTGACGGACTCGTCGTTGTCCCTTTCCGGCCACCCTTTCTCTACCCAATGCAACACCCGCGCCAGACGTTTGTCTTTATTAGTTTATCGGGCAATGTCTGATGCGGTTATGGGTAGGTTGGGTAGAGTCTCTATACTGAGGGTGGTCGTCATGGGTGCTGGATCAGTGTCAGGCTCCGGTAACGGCGAGCGGCTTAAGGCGTCCGCATGGGAGATAATCTTAACCGGTCTGTGTGTGAGTCCGTAATTGTAGGCCATCAGGAACTCGGACCACCTTGTCATTCGGGGAGACAGAATGTTCGGGGTGGCCCTGTTCCCTGCAAGGATTCCCAGCAGCGGTTTGTGGTCGGTTATGATGGTAAATGTCCGGCCGTAGAGATACTCGTGGAATCTTTTTACTGCGGCGACGATAGCCAGAGCCTCTTTGTCCAGCTGGCTGTAGTTCCGCTCCGGTTTGGTGAGGGTCCTTGAAAAGAACGCGATGGGTGCTTTTTTTCCATCGGGGAGAGTATGGCTGAGGACAGCGCCGACGCCGAAGGGTGATGCATCGCATGTGACTGCCAGAGGTAGGGTCTCGTTGTACTGGATAAGGACGGCATCCGAAGTGAGGAGGTCCTTTGTTTTTTGAAAGGCGGCTTCCTCGTGTTTCCCCCAAGTCCAGGTCGCCGCCTTGTCCAAGAGCCTATGCAAAGGCTCCGCCACTGTCGCCTTTTGGGGCAGGAAGACATTATAAAAGTTAAGCAGCCCCAGAAACTCCTGCAACTCTGTCTTCAACTTGGGTGTGGGGGCTTCTTTGATGGCCTTGATTTTTTGGTTTGTGGGGTGAATGCCATGACGGTCTAGGAGGTATCCTAGGAATTCAACCCGTTCCATGTATAATTGGCATTTCTCCCTCTTTACCTTGAGCCCGGTCTCTTTGAATTTGGTTAGGACCTCCCTTAGGTGCCCCTCTAGTTCGGCTTGGTTGGTTGCCGACACTAAGACATCGTCGAAGTAAGGTACCACCCCCTTGATGCCTTGTAATAGCCTTTCCATTAGGCTTTGGAATATTCCAGGCGCCACGCTGACTCCGAATTGGAGCCGGTTGCATTTAAATGCTCCCCGGTGGGTGACTATGGTTTGCGCTTCTGCTGTTTCCTCGTCGACTGGCAATTGTTGGTATGCCTGGGCGAGGTCAAGTTTAGCGAAAACCTTGCCCCCTCCCAGTGAATGTAGTAGGTGTTGCACTACTGGGCCTTGCTTTGTTGCAAGGCGCCATTTAGGGTGGCCTTATAGTCCCCACAGATTCTCACCGACCCATCGGGCTTGATCGGGGTGACTATGGGGGTCTCCCACCGGGCGTGGTCTATGGGTTGTAGGACCCCTTGCTTGATGAGCTTGTCAATTTGCTCGTCTTTCTTGGGTTTAAGCGCGAGTGGCACCCGCCTTGGTTTCAGGCGTTTTGGGGGGACGTTTGGGTCTAGGCTGAATGATATAAGGGGCCCTCGGTACTTGCCTAGGTTTCCGTCGAAGACCTCTTGGAATTCCCGGGCTAGTTGTTGCTCCCAGTTGTTGTCGGCGATGTGGTCGATTCCCGTGACTGCGATGCCGAGCGGGGTGAACCATTGCAGTCCCAGTAGGCTTGGGCGGTCGCGATCGACGATGGTCAGGGGAAGCCTTTCGGTGCGCCCTTTGTAGGTTACCTTGAACTGTCCGGTTCCGACTACAGGGATGTGATTTCCCTGATAGTCTTTCATGATTAGTCTCTGGTTGTCTAGGCCTTTTCTTTGGATGGTAGGCACCAAGTGTTTTATTTCTTGCCATGCTATCATGGAGAGGTAGGACCCGGAGTCCACCTCCATTTTATATGGCTCGCCTTCGATGCCTACCTCCACGTAGACCTTCCGGGCGTCGTTGCTTGTGGCTTGGCCGATGGTGACCGTCTGATGGGTCTCCTCTCTTAGCCGGGTCTCGCCGCCTCGTAGGGATCGTCCGTTCCGGTCCCATCTGTTGTCAGAGGGGCGATCTCTGGTCCGGGGTGGTGTGCTCTCTCGCCTCCGTTCGCTCTGGTCCCATCATGGAGGCCTGCGGTTCTTTTTGAGATGGCAGACGCGGGCGATGTGTCCCTTCTTGTCGCAATGCCGTCAGATTGAATCAAAGAACCAGCATTCAGACCTGGGGTGGTCGCCTCCGCAACCGGCACAGGTGGTCCTCGACTTACGACCCCGCCGGTTCCATGGGTCACGGCCTGCCTGGAGACGGTAGATTTCCTCCTCCTCGTCGGAAGTGCCCGATGCTGAGTGGACGTAGCCCTGGTGGGTGGTCGTCTCGGGTTGGGCCTTGGCCAACCTTGCAGGGTGTTTGTTCCCATTGCGGTCCCCAGCGTTCGGTCAGCGCATGCGGTCGGCGGATGTTCGGGTCGCTTCGGTGGCTGCGGCTTCGGTGAGGGTATCTGCAAGGTTGATGTTGCCCTTGGCCATCAGCCGACTCTGGAGGACGGGGTCCCAAAGGCCGAGCACGATTCGGTCTCGCAGGGCGTCGTTCAGGTTGTCGAATTCGCACAGCCCCCCTAGGTGCCGTAGTTCGGCGACGAAGTCGCTGAAACTCTCACCCGACCGTTGGTCCCGACGGTAGAACTCATGTCGTCGGATGAGGATGGGCACCTCTGGAGCGTAGTGTCGCCGGAGTATTGGCTCGAGGACGTCCCAATCCATCGCAGTCACGTCGGCGGGTTTAGCAAGCGCTTTGGCCATCTTAAACGCTGCGGTCCTGCAGTGGGTCAGGAAGACGGCTCGCTTCATGTGGCCGATGGCGTCCTTCAGGTCGCTGCGCTCGAGGAACATGCGGAATCTGTCGGAGTACGATTCCCAGTCCTCGCTGGCGGGGTTGAAGGGTGCGGGGGGTGCGATGTTCGCCATCGTGGAGTTTCGTCTGGCTTCCGTCAGACACGTGCTTCGGTTCAGGATCAGAATCCCACCTTCGTCGCCAATGTTGTGTCGTCGGAAATGATGCCAGGAGTCGGTGAGATAATATGAAGCTCTTTTATTGAGTAAGGAACCGAACTGGTGCTATGGAGAAACTTTTGCAGCTTTTTATTTCTTTAGCTGCGGCGGCCGCAGCCAATGGCACCACTTTGAATCTCCCACGATTCGAATCGACCAATCGCGGGAGATTCCTAGCGAGCCAATCGGCGCGGCTCGCCTAGCCAATCAGAGTGCCCCGCGCTTTGGCCAATCAAAGCGCGGGGATCTCAAGAATGCTAATGAGGGGACAGAACACTTAACTTCTCTGTTTTATTAGCCACAGTTTAAATTCAAAAAGTAGATAATGAAGCAAAAGGAAACCAGAAACAAACCGTATTGACGAGAATTCCGAGGCAAACCAAGATAATTAATCACACATTCCAGGAAGATAACCAGGGAGAGTCCAGGGGAAGAAGGCCAACAAAGATAAAGCTCATCCAAGAAAAACACTAATTTGACTTCAGCTTCTGTGAACACGCAGCTGCAACCCATGAGGAGGATCATGGTCCTCTCCTCCCAAGTAGACCATGTCTCTCCCTTATCCTCTCCTCCCTGTGTGCTCTAGGATGGATAGGGGATGGGCCTGGATCCTCCTCTGCTTGCTCAGCTGGACTCTGCCCTTCCCCAGCCTCCTCTACCACCTCTGGAACCACACTCCCACTCCCTGTTGGCTGTTCCTCCTCTTCCTCAGAGTCAGTCTCCACCAGGGGCATGACACTCTGCGTGCCACTTCTGGCAGGTGTGCCATAGGTTCACCATCATGGGTCTTAGTATTTCTACAAGAGGTATTTCAATTCACCTCCTCTGCATCTTGAAGTATCCCTTGAAAGTTTCTGAGTATGGAATGATTTATTCCAAATTACTTGTAAATTGTTTTTTTTAAGTTTGGTGCTTTATTGCAGTTCTAACAGCTGATGTATTATAGCAGGTTTATTTTTTAACAACTTATTATTTTTTGGTGCTAGTTTATATGTGTGTATAAATTTTTGAGGTGTTGATAATTGTCTCTGCTGTTTGTGGTTATTGTTTATATAGGCATATATCCACCCATAGTTTTTGAGAGTTGGGCCACATGTGTGTTTAATAAGTTATGATTATCATAATATTTATGAGTGTTTATATATATATATTATGTGTATGAGAGAGAGAGAAAGGTGTCACTTTATCTTATTAAAAAAAATAGGAAAATGAAACAACACCCTTTAAAATAAATGAGCATTCCCACATATTCCTTAACATTGTTGCATTGTTTTTCTACTGATTTTTCAGCAATGTCTTTTTATTTTGTTGCAGGTTGTAGAAAGTGTGAGGGATCCTTGGTGCTCTCTGAGCTGGCTTGTTTTCTTGCAGATGTTTCAAGCACTAATGATGTTACCTAGTTAAGGGTAATGAAACATCTGCAAGAAAACAAGCCAGCTCAGAGAGTACCAAGGACCCCCTCATTTCAACCCTGAGCTACAAATATTCTCCTTTATTGTTGTAAATGTTTATATTATTTTCCAAAGGCAGGGTATGTGTGTGTGTGTCTGTTGGAGCAAGCAAATAAAGAAATAAGTTTATTTCATTAATTTCAGAAGACAAAAAGTGAAGAATCTGTGTGTAAATTCTCTTCTCAGCCTTATGGATGGTCTGTGTCTTCTGTCAGAAACCTGGAAGTTTGAGGGTTCTGTGCAAAATCTTAGCTGTTCCTAGCATTGCCCTCTTCTGGACAGAAGCTCTGATCTCATTCCTGAGATTTGTAAGAGCCACTTTCCCAGCTTAGAAGTTCACATCCTCAAGTTTTCCTACCACGCTGGAACCACTTTGATCTTTACTTTCCACATCATTTCCAGTATCTCCTTTAGGTCCTGGTACTTTTCCATCTTCTCATACTCCTTCTTCCTAATGTTCCTGTCACTTGACATCATTGCATTTATCACCACCACTGTCCTCTAGTCCTTTTCTACTACCACAAAGTATGGTTGGTTGGCCAGTATGTGTCAGTCCCTCTTGATCTGAAAGTGTCACAGGATCTCAGCCTTCTTATTTCCCATGACCTTCTGTGAGATCTCCCATCTTGACTTGGGAGAATTTATCCCAGGGGTCAGCAACCTTAAACAATCAAAGAGCCACAAAGGTCCTAACCAGAAGCCCCCATTCAATTCTGGAGCTGACCAGAAGTCCAGTTCTCCCACCATAGAGTCTCCTCCTAGCATGGTATCCTTTTTTCTCTGCTGACAGGAAGTCCAGTTCCCTCACCATAGAGTCTTTTCCTAGTGTGGCATCCTTTTTCCTCTACCTGTCCTAACTGAAAGCCCTATCAATTTTGGAGCCGACTGGGAAACCCACCGCTTGCCATAGAATCTCCTTCCGGTGCGCCATGCTTCCCCCCGCAAAAAAAAAAACCCCAGGAGCTCCTCTCAAAATTGTGGCACTGACCAGCAACAGGGAGCCACAGCAGAGGTATGAAAGAGCTACATGCGGCTCCAGAGCCATGGGTTGCTGACCCCTGATCTAGCCCTTACATTGTGCAGATGATCCTGAACACAATGTCAGCTACTTAGTTGCATCATTCAGCACGTTATTTCTGTCTGTATCTTACACTACGCCATTACGCTTTGGACTCACTCTGAGGCCCCTCTGTATAATTTGGACCTTGGGTCCTATGTAGTGTGGTAGACCCCCACTTTTATGGATTTAGTATTTAGTGCCTGCTCTAGTTTAGTTTAATTTAGTTTAGTTTACTTTAGTTTAGTTTAATTTATTGTCATTGCACCTCGTACAATGAAATTAAATGCCATCTTCAGTGTACATTATGACTATGAAAATAAACAAAACACACATCCTTCACATTCTACACATTGAATTAAAAAACCCCAACCCCAACACCATACCAATACTGCACTATACAGTAGAATTCAAAAGAGCTACTGCCCTGGGCTAGAAGCTGCTTTTCAGCCTATTTGTCCTTGTTTTTATTATTCTGTACCATCTGCCAGATGGTAATAATTCAAAAAAAAAGGGTGCCCAGAATGAGATGGAGAATCTTTAGAGAATCTTTTGAACTTTCTTAAGGCAGCAGGACCTATAAAGCTCTTCCAAAGAGGGGAGAGGGCAACCAATGATCTTCTGGGCAATGACATTAACCATCTGGAGTGCTTTCCTATCTGCCACAGTGCAATTGCCAAATCATACAGAGGTACAGTAAGTTAAGATACTCTCTATGGTGCAGTGGTAGAAGGTCACCAGCAGTTTTTCATTCAGTTGTTGTTTTCTGAGAAGTCTCAGGTAGTATAATCTCTGCTGAGCCCTTTTGATCAGTGCTGCAATGTGAGTATCCCAGGTCAGGTCCTCTTTTATGGTAACACCCAGAAGTTTAAAACTGGCCATTTGCTCTACTCGGTCTCCATTGATAAGCAAGGGCTGGATATCTGATCTGTTCCTTCTATAGTCCACTATAAGCTCCTTGGTTTTATTAGTGTTGATGACCAAATTACTGTCTCCACACCACAAAAGCAATTGGTCCACCTCATCTCAGTAGGCAGACTCATCCCCCCCTGGAGATGAATCCCACCACTGTTGTATCCCCTGCAAATTTAGTAATAGTATTACTAGCGTGAGTGGAAATGCACATAAACAGTATAGAGTAAGGGACTCAACACGCAACCCTGTGGTGTACCAGTGTTAAGAATAAGGGCTGAAGAGGTATGATTACCTAATCTGACCCTCTGTGAGTGGCCAGACAGGAAATCCATAATCCAAAGGAAGATTGAATAAGAAAGTCCAAGGTCCAGAAGTTTAGACACTGGTCTATGTACTGCTATGATCAGTGCCTTAGTGCTGTCATTTGATCCAGCCACTGGTAAGATTTTCCAATGGCTGCCATCTCAGCTATCTATTGATGGTACATCCCAAACAGGGTCTTATCTTGCCACTTCATCTTATTGATCTTCCCTCCTTGTCGACTGCTGCTTCAGGCATTCTCTCAGCAGCTCATCCTTGGGTGGCGTCTTACTGATATATTCCTGGATGCCCTTGATTTCATCCAGGAAGTGTGGCTTTTACACTCACCAGTCTCTTTCCTGCTTGTGTATTGTCTCTGGGTGTTGGACTTAGGTGGATCTCCATGTGTTGTGAGTAGCTTCTGGGTTTTTATATTGGCCATTTCCATGTCCTTCTTTGGTGAGCTCTGTTAGCTGGGTAAATGGCAGGGCATACATATTGATGACATGGATCTTGTTCATGGATCTGGCTCGTCAAGATCTCTCTCGTTCTGTGGTGAGACTTGAATGTTATGCTTTCCTTCCCTCCTTATTATGGTTCCCATGTGACTGTGGGATACCAAGGTACTTGTAACTGGTCTATATGTCTGCCATGTGGCCCCAATGGTGGGTTTCAAAAAGTTTTCCTACCAGTTTGGTGTGAGTGCACATCAAATGCACACTTTGTGCACATGCAGCATTTGCAATTCATCATTTGCTACAAGTCCTGTGTATAAAAACAGCTGATGCATGGTAATCGGCTGTGCCGCACGAAGTAGGTGAGGTTGAAAAGCAGGAAATAAAAGTCAATATCAGAGGTGGTATTCAGCAAGTTCTGATAAGTTCTGGAGAACCGGTGGTGGAAATTTTGAGTAGTTCGGAGAACCGAAAAATCCCACCCCTAACTGGCCCCGCTCCCATCTATTCTCTGCCTCCTGAGTCCCAGCTGATCAGCTGGGTCATCTTTGGTTGTCCTGCACAGGAGAACGGAGCTGGAAAGCAGGTTTAGTGAGGTGGGGAGGGAATGGGATTTTGCAGGATCCTTCCCCTGCCATGCCCACCAAGCCATGCCCACAGAACCGGTAGTAAAAAAAATTGAATCCCACCACTGGTCAGTATAGAGCTGTGGCGGGCGGGAGGGCCCAGAAGCTGATCATCAGAGCTACTGGTTTGGCTGAACTGGGCTGAACCGGTAGAATGCTATCACTGTGTGGCCTGCCCTATTGGTCTTCATTACCTTTCCTCTCTTGACTGCCACCCAGTCTCATTTCTTTATTCTGAATGACATCTTAATGCCCTCAGTGTAGATCCATGTCAGGTGGCTCACCAAATTGATGTCTCGTTGACTCTTAGCATACAACTTGATGTTATCCATGTAAAGGTGGCAGCAGATGGTAGTTCTACTCTTGAACTTTTACCCATATCCAGTCATAGTGATTATTTGGCTGAGGAATTCAAGCTGATACAGAACAGTGGTGGGAACAGTGCATCACCTTGGTATATGCAACATTTGATGGCCACATGTGTGAGTTGTCTTGAATTAACTTTCTGTGCTTTCTTCCACAGCCCCATTAAGTTCTTGAGGAAGGTCCTTAACATCCTGTTAAATTTGTATAGCTGCAGACATTTACAGATACATGTGTTGGGCATTGATCTATATATCTTCCCTTGGCTGCATCTGATTTTATTGGCTTGTTGGTTCATAAACCAATAAAATTGAATGCACATTTAATTATTCATTGATATACCGTTAAGGGAACGTATTACATTAACACCAAATATTGCTGAGGTAATTTAAATAACGCTGTGCAGTCTATTGTCCACTGAACCTTTAGAAGATGAAATGTGTCATTTAACAGGATGAAACACAACACTAGCAAACAAAGCCAGCAGAGTCAAAGGGCTCTTGTGGGTGTATTAGAGCTGTGCGTGATACAAAAATAATTCAAAAGGAGAAATCTGGACCTAGTGCAAATATGGCACCTCTCTGCAGTTTTATTGAAGGAATCCATCCTGGCCATTTTTCCAGCTGAACTTCTAAGAAGGTGAACTTGCTTGAAGAGACATATTGATTTCAGAAAAGAGCTGCACATTTTCAATTTCACGTGGAAGCAGAGGTGGAATTCAGCCGGTTCTGACCAGTTCTAGAGAACCAGTAGCTGAAATTTTGAGTAGTTCAGAAAACCAGCAAATACCACCTGACTGGAGATTTTACAGTCTCCTACCCCTGCCATGCCCCACAAGCCACATCCACAGAACTGGTATTTTTTAAAAAAAATTGAATCCCACCATTGCACGGAACCTGTAACAGCAGAAAATCCAGAAGTCACGCAAGATTTAAAGCTTGTTCACTAAATCATTTTGCAAGTATGTATAGAGTATCTTCCTTCCTTCCTTCCTTCCTTCCTTCCTTCCTTCCTTCCTTCCTTCCTTCCTTCCTTCCTTCCTTCCTTCCTTTTTCTATCTTTCTCTTACTCTCATTCTCATTCTCTCTCTCTTTCTCTCTCTCTCTCTCTTTCTCTGTCTTTCTCTCTCTGTCTCTCATATACGAACACAGAGACATTCAGCTAGTTTAAAACAGGAATATTTTAAAATTTGTTTTTTCTTAGCAAATACCTGATGAAATAGAAAAAAATTATACAAATAACCCTTGATATAAAAACCACAATTGAGCCCAAAATTTCCATTTCTAAGCAAGGCCGTTTTTAAGGGAGTGGAGCCCAATTCTCCAACTGTTCTTACCAGATGTGTTAAGTGAATCGCTGCGGTTGTTAAGTTAGTAAGATGACTGTGAGGTGAATTTCACTCCCCCATCGAATTGGCTTGTCAGTGTCGTGTCCGCAAAATGACGCCAGGAGACGGTGACTTAGTGCAAAGCTCTTTATTTGAAATACTGGGACCGAACCACCGAAAGGAAAAAAGCCCGCGGCTTTTATTCCTTTCGCTGCGGCGGCCGCGGCCAATGGCAGCGCTTCGAATCTCCCGCGCTCTGAACGAACCAATCGTGGGAGATTCTTAACGAGCCAATTGGCGCGGCTTGCCTGACCAATCGGAAAGCCCCGCGCTTTGGCCAATCAAAGCGCGGGGATTTCAAGTATGTTAATGAGGACAGAACACCCCTCCCCTCTTGGTTCAGTCCTTACGTTGCGTAGTCACGTAGGTAGGCGGGGCTCCGTCTGGTCCTACTTGACCTGCGCAACTCAGTTGTAGGCTGGATCTCGGCCGGTTCGGTCGGGATCTTCGTTGCTCCTGCTGCTGTGGGAACCGGCTGGTCGATCGGGCCGGTTCTTTCTCCGTAGCTCCCTCCTGGGCCTTCCGGGTTGGTTGAGCTACGGGTTTCGCCGCTCCCGCTCGGTCTTTCCGGGTCGGTCGAGCTGGCTTGGCTGTTCTTTTCTGGCGAGGGGTCGTGATGGCTGCGTTTCGGTGAGTACTGCTGGTTTATTTTTCCTTGTATTCGGTCTCCTGGGTATTCCCTCCCCCCTTGGCTTGCGTTACGGGGGTTGGGTTCGCTTGTGGTCCTCGACCTAAGTTGGTCGATGTGGCGTTTCCACGCTCGTCCGTCTGCTGTTTGTAGCCGGTACGAGTGTGGGCCTGTTGCTTGGGTGATGACGGCTGGAATCCATAGAGGGTCTCCCGTCAGGTTTTTTGCATATACGGGGTCCCCGGGCGCGAACGTTCGGTTTTTTGTGCTTGAGTCTGGGGGCCGCTCCGGGTTATACGTAGGGTGTAACCTGTCGAGTGGGGACCTTAGCTTTCTACCCATTAGTAGTTTGGCTGGGCTTTTGTTGGTAGTGGTATTCGGGGTTATGTGTTGGGTAAAGAGTAGTCTGTTGATTTTCTCTTGGATCTCCCCGTGGTCTATTTTCCGGATGGGTTTTTTGGTGAATTGGACCATCCGTTCCGCCCTACCGTTCGCCGCCGGGTGCACCGGTGCTGTTAGTGCGTGGCGGATGCCCCTTTCCGCCAGGAATTTCTCGAATTCCAGCGAGGTAAATTGGGGCCCGTTGTCGGAGATGACGACGTCTGGGAGGCCGTGTGTTGCAAAGAGTTTGCAGAGTTCTTTGGTCACGGCCTCCGTGGTTGTCGTCTTCATGTTGCTTACCTCCAGCCAGTTGGAGTAAGCGTCAACTGTTATGAGGAAGGTGTGTCCATTTGTGGGCCCGGCGAAGTCTATATGGATTCTGGAACAAGGTCCCCTTGGGGTTTCCCACTCTAGGACGGGTGCTGTGGGTGGGCTGGGCCTTGTTTCCTGGCATCGTTGGCACCTAGCTACCCAGGCCTCTATTTGTTTGTCCATCCCTGGCCACCAAGCGTAACTTCTGGCCAGGGCTTTAGTCCTTACGATGCCAGGGTGCCCCTCGTGCAGCATTTCCAAAACCTTCCCCTGTAGCTTGTCCGGAATGACCACCCTGTCTCCCCATAGAATGCACCCTTTTAACAACGAGAGTTCCGTTTGGCGGTTTTGAAACGTCTTGACGGACTCGTCATTGTCCCTTTCCGGCCACCCTTTCTCTACCCAATGTAACACCCGCGCCAGACGCCTGTTTTATTAGTTTCTCGGGCAATGTCTGACGCGGTTATGGGCAGGTTGGGTAGAGTCTCGATGCTGAGGGTGGTCGTCGTGGGTGCTGGGTCGGAGTCGGGTTCCGGTAGTGGTGAGCGGCTTAAGGCGTCTGCATGGGAGATCGTCTTACCCGGTCTGTGTATGAGTTCGTAGTTGTAGGCCGCCAGGAACTCGGACCACCTTGTCATTCGGGGAGACAGAATGTTCGGGGTGGCCCGGTTCCCTGCAAGGATTCCCAGCAACGGCTTGTGGTCCGTTATAATGGTGAAGGTCCGGCCGTAGAGGTATTCGTGGAATCGTTTTATGGCGGCAACTATAGCCAGAGCCTCTTTGTCCAGTTGGCTATAGTTCCGCTCCGGTTTGGTGAGGGTCCTTGAAAAGAACGCGATGGGTGCTTCTTTTCTGTCGGGAAGGGCATGGCTGAGGACAGCGCCGACGCCGAAGGGTGATGCGTCGCAAGTGACGGCCAGAGGCAGGGTCTCGTTGAATTGTATGAGGACGGCGTCGGAGGTGAGGAGGTCCTTTGTTTTTTGGAAGGCGGCTTGCTCCCATTTCCCCCAAGTCCAGGTCGCCGCCTTGTCCAGGAGCCTATGCAAGGGCTCCACCGCCGTCGCCTTTTGGGATAGGAAAACATTGTAAAAGTTCAGTAACCCCAAAAATGCTTGTAGTTCAGTCTTTGATTTAGGGATGGGGGCCTCTTTGATGGCCTTGATTTTTTTGCTTGTGGGGTGAATGCCGTGCCGGTCTAGGAGGTAGCCCAAGAATTCCACTCGTTCCGTGCAAAGCTGGCATTTTTCCCTCTTTACTTTTAGTCCCGTCTCTTTAAATTTAGTTAGGACCTCTCTTAGTCGACTTTCTAGTTCGGCTTGGTTGGGTGCTGACACTAGGACGTCGTCGAAATAAGGTACCACCCCCTTGATACCTTGCAATAGCCTCTCCCTTAGGCTCTGAAATATGCCCGGTGCCACGCTGACTCCGAATTGGAGTCGGTTGCATTTGAATGATCCCCGGTGGGTGACAATGGTCTGTGCTTCTGCCGTTTGCTCGTCGACCAGCAACTGTTGGTATGCCTGGGCGAGATCGAGCTTGGCGAAAACCTTGCCCCCTCCCAGGGAGTGCAGTAGGTGTTGCACTATTGGGACGGGGTAGGCACTTTGTTGCAGCGCGCCATTTAGGGTGGCCTTATAGTCCCCACAGATTCTCACCGACCCGTCGGGCTTGATCGGGGTGACTATGGGGGTCTCCCACCGGGCGTGGTCTATGGGCTGCAGTACCCCCTGTTTGACGAGCTTATCAATTTGCTCGTCTATTTTGGGTTTCAGTGCGAATGGCACCCGCCTTGGTTTCAGGCGTTTGGGGGGGACGTTAGGGTCTAGGTCGAACGAGATAAGGGGCCCTCGGTACTTGCCCAGGTTTCCGTCGAAGACCTCTTGGAACTCCTGGGCTAGCCGTTGTTCCCAGCCGTCGTCGGTGATGTGGTTGACTCCCGTGAGGGTGATGTCGAGCGAGGCGAACCATTGCAGACCCAGTAGACTTGGGCGGTCGCGGTCGACGATCATTAGGGGGAGTCGTTCAGTGCGCCCCTTATACGTTATTTCAAAACTTTTGGTGCCGACTACCGGGATGCGGTTTCCCTGGTAGTCCTTTACAATGAGTCTCTGGTTGTCTACGTTCCTCTTTTGGAGGTTAGGCACCAACCGCTTTATCTCGTGCCAAGCAATCATGGAGAGGTAGGACCCGGAGTCCACCTCCATTTTGCACGGCTGGCCCTCGATGCGTACCTCGACGTGGATTTTCCGGGCATCGTTGGTGATGGCGTGGCTGATGGTGACTGTCTGGTGGGTCTCCTCTCTCCGCCGGTTGTCGCCGCCTCGCGAGGATCGTCCGCTCCGGTCCCATCGGCTGTCCGAGTGGCGATCTCTGGTCTGGGGCGGTATGCTCTCCCTCCTGCGGTCGCTCTGGTCCCATCGAGCCGGACTGCGGTTTTTCGTCAGGCGGCAAACCCGGGCGATGTGTCCCTTTTTATCGCAATGCCGGCAGATGGAATCGAAAAACCGGCATTCCGACCTGGGGTGGTCGCCGCCGCAACCGGCACAGTTGGTCCTTGACTTACGACCTTTCCAGTTCCGTTGGTCGTGCCCTGTCTGGAGTCGATGGATATCCTCCTCGTCTTCGGACGTGCTGGATGCCGAGCGGAAGTCGCCCTGGTGTGTTGTCGTCTCGGTTTTTGGTTCGGTCGACCTTGCCGGGTTGTTGTTTCCGCCGCAGTCCCTCGTGTCTGGTCTGTGCATGCTATCGGCGGAAGTTCGGGTGGCTTCTGCGGCTGCGGCTGCGGTGAGGGCGTCTGCTAAGCTGATGTCGCCCTTAGCCATCAGCCGGCTCTGGAGGGCGGGGTCCCACAGACCGAGCACAATTCGGTCTCTCAGGGCATTGTTTAGGTTATCAAATTCGCAGAGCCCCCCTAGGCGCCGCAGCTCGGCGACGAAGTCACTCAATTTCTCACCTGCTCTCTGGTCCCGCCGTTAGAACTCGTTACGTCGGATCAGGATGGGGACCTCTGGAGCGTAGTGTCGCCGAAGGATGGGTTCAAGGACGTCCCAGTCCATGGCGGTTGCATCGGCGGGCTTGGCCAACGCTTTGGCCATCTGGAAGACTTCGGTCCCGCAGTGGGTGAGGAAGACGGCGCGTTTTAGCGGGCCCGAGGCGTCCTTCATGCCGGTGCACTCGAGGTACATGCGGAATCGGTCGGAGAACGATTCCCAGTCTTCAGTGGCGGGGTTGAAGGGGGCGGGCGGTGCGATTTTCGCCATCTCGGTGCTTTGTCTGGTTCTGTCGGACACAGGGTTCGGTTCAGGGTCTGGATCCCATCCTCGTCGCCAGTGTCGTGTCCGCGAAATGACGCCAGGAGTCGGTGACTTAGTGCAAAGCTCTTTATTTGAAACACTGGAACCGAACCACCGAAAGGAAAAAAGCCTGCGGCTTTTATTCCTTTCGCTGCGGCGGCCGCGGCCAATGGCAGCGCTTCGAATCTCCCGTGCTCTGAACGAACCAATCGCGGGAGATTCTTAACGAGCCAATCGGCGCGGCTCACCTGACCAATCGGAAAGCCCCGCGCTTTGGCCAATCAAAGCGCGGGGATTTCAAGTATGTTAATGAGGACAGAACAGTCAGAAAGTCGCAAAAGGGGATCACATGACCTCAGGACGTTGTCGCCATCATGAATAGGAATCAGTTGCCAAGCATCTCAATTTTGATCACAAGACCCTGGCAATGCCGAAATAGCCATAAGTGTTAAAAATGGTCATAAGTCAGAGATTTTTTTTATTCAGTGCGGTTATAACATCGAATAGTCACTAAACAAACTGTTGTAAATTGAAGCTTATATGTGCCTTCTCTCAACTATGCTGTATTAACAGAGGGATAGAATTAAGATCACATTAAAACTTAGTACCACTTTATAAGGCCTTGGTAAAAACCACATGGTCAGACCTGACCCAATCCGGTCCCTTAGGAAAGAAAAGCCTCCGATTCCATTTGATAAAAGCAAAGGGTTCTTTTACTAAAAATGTTGGTTCCAGTAAAGTCAAGCCAGCTCTGAAATTTACCATGATCACTAGTTACAAAAATAAGGTATCGGCTTGCCCCAGGGTGGGCTGTTGGGGGTTTTCAGGGGTTCAGGAGAGCCCCTAACTAAGATTCTACACAGTTCAGAGAACCCCCAAATCCCACTCCTGGCTGGTCCCGCCCATCCCACCTGTCCCTCCCAGGAATCTCCATGCAGCCCATTTTGAATGCAGGTAAGTGCAGGGTGCTTGTAGAGGCTTGGGCCTCCCGGCAGTTTGGGAAATGGGCCATTTCCAGCTTCCAGGGAGCCTCCAGAGCCCAGGGAAACTGTTTTCGCCCTCCCAGAGGCTGGAGAAAAGCCTCAGGAGTCCGGGAAAGGCAAAAATGCCCCCACCCATTGTGGTGCAGGAGATCGACTAGGCCATGGCCATCATGGCCATGCCCACCCAGCAACAAGGCAGAGAACTCATTGCTAAAATTTTTGAAGCCAACCCTTGGCTTGCCCCCAGCCCAGCTCTCTCTCCACTCCCCATGATCAGTCCATTTCCAGCCAACTGGAGCTCACCAAGATTTTTAGAGAACTCTGAGATGTTTGTAGGTCATCCACATTTTTCTCAGAATGTCTGGCCAAGGGATGCTAGTACAAACAGGATCCGGCTGCCCTGGTTCTTATCGCTTGTCATTTCCCCTCCTCCAGATTTCCTATCACGTACACATAAAACTTTATTGCTATTTTCCAAAGTACCAGAAGGCAAGACTGTGGGTGGAATCTAATCGAGGAGAGAAGCACTCTAGAACAGAGGAGAAATTTGCTAACAGTGAGAACAAGTAACCAGTGGAACGGTTTGCCTTCAGCCGCTGTGGGTGCTTCATCACTGGAGGCTTTTAAGAAGAGACTGGACAGCCATTTGTCTGAAATGGTGTAGGGTATCTTGCTTGACCAGGGGGTTGGACTAGAAAACTTTCAATGTCCACTCCAACTCTGCTATTCCATGTTCTGTGTAAATGCCTTTTTATAGTTATGTATGTATGTATGTATGTATGTATGTATGTATGTATGTGTGTGTATGCATGTATGTATGTATATATGTATTTATTTATTTATTTATTTATTTTCCAACCATTTCACAATGAAATGACTTGGGGTGGCTTCCAGCATTATAACAATAAAATCCTAACAAACAAATGTCTCCAATTCAGTTAAAAATACAAATCCCAATCGATAACAGATAATTAGAGTTGGAAGGGACCTTATAAGTCATCTAGTCCAACCCCCCTGCCCAAGAGGGAGACCCTACACCATTTCTGACAAATGGCAGTCCAATCTCTTTTTGAAAGCCTCCAGCGATGAAGCTTCCACAACTTCTGAAGGCCACTTCTGTTCCATTGGTTGATTGCTCTCATTGTCAGAAAGTTTCTCCTTATTTCCAGGTTAAATCTCTCCTTGTTCAGTTTCCATCCATTATTCCTTGTCTGGCCTACAGGTGCTTTAGAAAATAGATTGACCTCTTCCTCTGTGTGGAAGAGGTCAAATATTGGAAGACTGCTATCCTGTCTCCCCTGGTCCTTCTCTTCACTAGAATAGCCATGCCCAGTTCCTGTAATTGTTCTTCATATGTTTTAGTCTCCAGTCCCCTAATCATCCTGGTTGCTCTTCTCTGTACTTTTCTAGAGTCTCAACATCTTTTTTATAATGTGGTGAACAAAACTGTATGCAGTACTCTAGGTGTGGTCTTACTAAGGCCTTGTAGAGTGGTATTAGTACCTCACTTGAGATAAAATTGAAGTTAAAAACTGGGGAGGGAAAGGACAGGATGCAATCATGGGAGGGGATGAGATTGTCTCTTAGTTCAGCAACAACCTCCAGTGTGATTCTTCCCTCAGCACTTCCTGTATTTGGCAAATCTATGCCCATCGAAAACCTTTGGTTCCCTTAAAGACTGAAGTGCCCGGTGAATAACTAGGAATTCACTTAACAGCTGTATTGATTTGCTTAATGACCCCTTCCAAAAAAGTTTGTCAAGTTGCATCGATCACCTCATGATCAACCTGATTGATGACTGTCATGAGTTAGAATTGTGATGGGCAGGCTCCATTACGATCATCAACTGAGGATAGCCTATTTTTGCTTTAGTAAGAGTACATCATTTTAATCCACTTAATCCAGTTTAACATTTTATTGAGTTATACAATATTGTAAAATACAAAAGTAAAGAGAGAAGCAGTGGGGAGGAAAAGGGGAAAGAGAAATGAGGAAGGATAAGAAACGAAAAAGAAACATTGACATCCAACTCTCTCTGTTCGGTAAAATAAGGCATTAATATCAAATCACAACTTTTTGCTTTACCGAGTAGAATGATAGACCTTTACAGAAATGGCTTGTTCATATTATTATGAAAAAGCAAAATGTTGTGATTTAATTTTAATCCACTTTAGTGTTAAACACTTCTTTGTCATTGCCTTGGAGTTGTTCATATTTTCTATCCCAAATATCATGTCTAGCAGTAGAACACATGTTTACCACCAATTTTCTTCTTCAGAGGTCAAACATGAAAAGAACTTTTCAAATAGAGGGTGAAAAACAGCACGCTTCCAGCCTGTTCCAGAATGTTTTGGGACCAAACTGTTTTGCATGAAATGCTAGTGCTAACACATGGAAGCAAGAATCGGTCCCCATTTCCAGTAACACTGTGTATTCTCATCATCTCTTTAAATACTCTCCTTATCTCATTGTTCTCTGGGCCATCTGGCATCTGACTTCAAATTGGATTACAGAGGCAAAAAAGTGTTAAATTCTATGCATAGAATTCTGGTCTGCCCCACAGGACCTAGCATTTTTTTCACATTCATTGCTTTCAGGAACCTAAATGTGGCTAAAAGCCCAGTACTTAGAAGCCAACACAATGGAAACAAGCACATTTGAAGCCGTTCTATAAGAAACAGCACAGCTGTATTGAAGTCTGTGTTGATTTTGTATTTTGTAGTGCCATCAGGGAGTGGGAGGGAGTTGACAGTCTGCAAGATTGTATTGTGAGCAGAGTTCTGATCTTTTGTATGTGCACTGCATGTATATACCAAAAAAGCATAGACATTGGCCCACAATGCCATGTCTGCCATCTTGCAGATGTTGTTTCCCTTTGGTGGCTGCTGCCAGTGTTTTATTCTGCATTTTTGTTGTTCGGTAGAGTATATCAGGATTCAGACTGATTAAAAATGAATAAATAAAACTTCCCGGCAGAGAAATTTCCTGACAATGAGAACAGTCAACCAGTGGAATAGCTTACTCTCAGGATTTGTGGGCACTCCTGCCAAGGCCCATCATATCTTGGTGTGATGACCCAGGGTGGGGTACAAAATAAACACAGTCACAAAAACAGGTGAAGCCCATTTATTCCTTCACTTTGCTTCAAAGCTCCAAATATCTTTGACTGAAGACAAAGAAAACTCCTCCACAAGCAGTTACGAAAAAGAAGAAATGCCATTTAAACTAAAAATGCTTATAAATTATAAAGAGTAAAAACAACACAAACCACACTGAAGCAATTAAGGAAGCCAGGCAAGATAAGGGCTTGAAGACATCCACAGATATCGGAACACACACTGGGAAGGATGCCAAACTCAAAGAGGAACGACAGACTAGAGATATTTCCATGCTTTGTTTCCAGCACTGGCCCATGCCTGTCCGTTCTTTTAACCAGTTCTCACAGCTGCAGCCCATGAAGAGAATCAAGGCCCTTTCCTCCCCCATAGACCAACCATTCATGTCTCTCCTTTACCCTCTCCTCCCTGTGTGTGCCCTAAGGTGGAGAGGATGGGCCTGGGTCTTCCTCTGACTGTCCAGCCTGCCTCTGCCCTTCTCCAGCCTCCTCCACAACCTCCAGAGCCACACTTCCATTCCATTGGCTGTTCCTCCTCTCCCTCGAAATCAGCCTCCAGCAGGGGCATAACACCTGGTTTGGAGGAAGAGTTGGAACTGGGGCTATCTGATGGGGATGGCACTTCCCTGGAATGTCTAAAGAGTCTGGAAGGCTGAGGACAATGCTATCCCAGCCCCCTCCAGCATTGGGGAGGGGGAATATTTGACCAGATAGCAAACTGCCTGCCCTCACAAACATAGGGGAGGGTCAGCTGAAGACAGAGAGTGATGATGAGAGGCAACAGATCCCCTCTGATAAGGAACATCTGCCTTCCCACACAATCCAAGGGCATGGAGGGAAGTTCAGAGGAGGTCTGTGAGGGTACT
The DNA here is from genome assembly GCA_033807585.1 of Hydrophis major. Taxonomy (NCBI): domain Eukaryota; kingdom Metazoa; phylum Chordata; class Lepidosauria; order Squamata; family Elapidae; genus Hydrophis; species Hydrophis major. Next base: position 7,692,905 of record CM066330.1, read on the forward strand.
GGAAGGAGGCCGTCCTACCCTGCCTCACAAGAAACATCTCACTTGAGCTGACTTAATCAGACCCCGGGGAGGGTGTCTTTGTTGGGAACAATTGTTTTGCTTCAGCACATACCTCCACAGCCCTTGTGAACTCTGTTTGAGATCCTGTTTCTGCCCTATAGACTCTGAACTCATTTATGAATTGTGTACTATGGTTGTGTCCTACAGACCTTGCCTTGTGTACTTTGAACTGATTTATGACTTATGGACCTTTCCTTTTGTCCTTTCACTTTGTTTTTTGGACTATGGACTTCCTGCTTGCCTTGTGAATGAGCTCTTGTGACTATAGGCTTTAGTTTGTGGAACTGTGTTTCATTGACTGTGGGTCAACATTTGGGGATAAAGCTATAGATTAGATTAGAATTATTTATTGACCAAGTGTGATTGGACACACAAGGAATTTGTCTTGGTGCAAATGCTTTCAGTGTACATAAAAGAAAAGATAGATTCATCAATAATCAGGAATCATTAGGTACAACACTTAATAATTGTCATAGGGTACAATAAGCAATCAAATCATACTAGGAAACAGTCAATATAAATCATAAGGATACAAGTGACAAAGTTACAGTCATACTTCATAAGTGGGAAGGGATGGGTCATAAGGAATGATGAGAAGATTAATAGTAATAGTAGTGCAGACTTTGTAAACAGCTGGACAATGTTGAGGGAATTATTTGTTTAGCAGATTGATGGCATTCGGGAAAAAAACTGTCCTTGTGTCTAGTTGTTCTGGCGTGCAGTGCTCTATAGCATCGTTTTGAGGGTAGGAGTTGAAACGGTTTATGTCTGGGATGTGAGGGTCCTGTAAATATTTTCACAGCCCTCTTTTTGACTCGTGCAGTGTAAAGGTCTTCGATGGAAGGCAGGTTGGTAGTAATTGTTTTTTCTGCAGTTCTAATTACTCTCTGGAGTCTGTGTCTGTCTTGTTGGGTACCAGCCATTGTAGGGCCATTTAATGTGGAGTTGCAAAGCATTTACTGGCCAGATGCCTTCCTGAAACCTACACGGAGTTCACAGCAGACAATAATTCATTGCACCCAGAGATAAAAATATCTGTCTCTACCTAGGATCAAACTCACAGCCTCCTGATTGTAAGATGAGAAGTCCACCTCTAGGCCACTCTGCCACTCTATTTCCTTATATATACATTAATGAAAATCGGATGAAGTCACATAGAATTAGTTTACCCATGTGGGAACAGTTTAGCAAAGAGATACTTTAACTCCAAACTCTTCAAAGTGATTTGTTGGAAGTTATCTTGGGCAGTTGATTCAAACTTGAGTTTCATTTGCCATACTTTGAGTTCTCTAGTAAAAATTGATGATTGGTGGTAAAATATTCTTTACAAGTTTCCAATTGTTATATTCACACATGATGTCAGATGGGGGAAAAATTGTTTGGATCCATTTTACAGACAGGATATGTGAGACTCATATTTTTTTCCTTGACAACATTCTCAAAACCTCATCCTTGTGAATTTCATCCAGTCTAGAAAATTAGATAACATTTTAAGTGGTGACTTGCTCAATCTGTAGTGAAGTTCAGCTATCAATATTTCAATTATATCATTTTAACAGGACAGAATAACAGAGTTGGAAGGGACCTTGGAGGTCTTCTAGTCCAACCCTCTGCTTAGGCAGGAAACCTTGTCAGACAAATGATAAGAGGTCTGTAAAGGGGCATGCATAAATGCACCAATGTGCCTACCATCCCTGTCCTAATGTTCTCTTTTATTGTTACCCATTTCATGTATTAATAATCATGTTTATACTTGTATCTGTTATCTAATACATGCTTGACAAATTAAATAAACAAACAAATAAATAAATAAATTTTTAAAATGGTAGTCCAATCTCTTCTTAAAAATTTCCAATGTTGAAGTATTCATAACTTTTGGAGGCAAGTTGTTCTACTGCTTAATTGTTCTAATATAATGAGCAGTTATGATAGCAGGACATTTAATTCTTAAAGTTTCACCTTTAGTTGAGTTCAAGGGCTCAAATAATTCAGCCAAATCATAATCTCCCAGGTGAAATTATTATGTTTGAAAGCCTCAGACAAAACATGGGCTTTTCTGATAGAATCATAAAATGATAGAGTTGGGAAGAACTACAAGGATAAATTAGCCCAACACAGTACAATTTTCAAGAAAAAAAAAAATCAACCATCCCCAGAGTTGGCTATCCAGCTGCTTCTTAAAACTCTTAAGAGATGGAGATTCTACACTTTAGAGAGAAACTGTCCCATCATTGTATAAATATGACTAAAGGAAGTTTTCCCTTATGTTTTCTGTGATTCTTCAAAAAAATAGGGCAACCTCATCTTGCAGATCATCAATCCACTCAGGAATATATTCTCTTAATCACCATCAGATCTCAGTTGGAAAAAAACACCTTGGTGACTGCTTCCCAAATCTTCACAAAGCAGGGAAAATAATCTTTTCTGAGTAATTAAATATTCTGATATTTATTACTCAGTGAAGATCATCTCAGATTGATGAGCAGAGTATTGGAAGCTAGGCCAGCAATGATGTACTTCAACCTGAAAACAGATAATTACTTCTACCCCAAATTCCAGCATTTTCAGAATGCCAGAGAATGGGCAGCTATTTGTCTGAAATGGAATAAAAGAATTGGACTAGAAGACTTCCAGGATCCTTTCTGACTCTATTATTCTGTTAAACTCCAATCATGTTTTCCAATTCAGCTTATTTTGAAGAAGCTCAACACAGATTGAAAGATATCATCAGATTAATGGTGGCTTTTAGGGTTGAGCAAAGTGCATTTCTTTTTCCACATTATGCTTAGTTGTCCCAAAGGTGTTTTTTAAAAAGCAACTGTACTTAATTTTTTTTTTTTGATTTCTCAAAGAGATTCCACTTCCCATCCAAGAAGCAACCTCAGTTCTGACTTCTGTTCTGAAGGAGAAGCATCTAAGGATTATTATTTGTGGAAGCGGTTGGCTGTCAGTACTTTAGTCAGGGTGCATAGTTCAGTCTTGATGTGTGTCTTGTCTGCCAGGCGTTTGATTCTAGTAATTAGTGTTTTAGCCACGGAGTTTATCTGTGCTGGGTGGTGGTGGGATTGGGCATTGAGGTAGTGGTTAGTGTGTGTTTTTTTCTGGTATATGGTGTGTCCTAGTGTGCCATCTGTTTTTTTGTAGATTAGTACATCTAGGAATGGTAGTTGTTTGTTTGTTTCCATTTCCATGGTGTGCTTGGCCTCCCAAAAATACACAAATAAGGCATACCTCTGAGACCCATAGTCAGCTCCAGAGGAGCACCACTACAAAACCTAGCTAAACACTTAGCAAAACAGCTACAGCCCCATGCTGAAACAGCATCTTCACATGTACAAAATTCATACCACTTCTTGGAAATGATCAAAGATCTACATGTGGAGCAAGAAGATCTGCTTGTAAGTTTCAACATGGTTTCACTATTCACTCAAGTCCCGATAAAAGAGACCCTTGAAATCATCAAAAATAAATACCAACCAGCTAAACACCTCATGGAACTAACAGAACACTGCTTAACAAACACATATTTCATATACAAAGGACAAAGTTACAAACAAATTGAAGGAGCCCCCATGGGATCACCACTGTCACCTGTCATTGCAAACCTGTTCATGGAAGAATTTGAATCAGAGCCCTGGCCAATGCCATCCACAAACCCAAACTATGGTTAAGATACATCGATGACACATTTGTGATTTGGCCCCATGGAAAAGAAAACCTAAACAATTTCCTAACACACCTAAACAGCACACACCCCAAAATCAAGTTCACCATGGAAACGGAAACAAACAAACAACTACCATTCCTAGATGTACTAATTTACAAAAAAACAGATGGCACACTAGGACATACCGTATACCAGAAGAAAACACACACTAACTGCTACCTCAATGCCCAATCCCACCACCACCCAACACAGATAAACTCCGTGGCTAAAACACTAATTACTAGAACCAAATGCCTGGCAGACAAGACACACATCAAGACTGAGCTATGCACCCTGACTAAAGTACTGACAGCCAATGGCTTCCACTGAAGCAAAATCACCAGCTTGATCCACAAAAACACACTGAGACATAATAGAGACCCAGAAGATGAACAGATCTATGGAACAGCTGTCCTGCTCTACATAAGAGGTACTACAGACAAAATTAGTAAGGTACTACACAGGCATCACATCAAGACTGCCTTCAAAACAGACAGAAAAATAGCAGCCATCCTTAGAAACCCCAAAGATAAAATTGACCTGGAAAACCAAGGCATATACGAAGTCCCCTGTGCATCATGCCCGGCCACATACATTGGACAGACCAATAGAAGAATAAGTACCCGCCTGGATGAACACAAAAATGCAGTCAAAAAGCTGGAACACACTTCCTCACTAGTCCAACACATGGAAGCCACAGGTCATAGCATCAACTTCAATGGCACCAAAACCCTAGCCACTATAGAAAATCCCAGCCACAGAATCATCAGAGAAGCCATAGAGATTGAAAAAAGACCAGAAAGCATGAACAGAAGAGATGATTCCACCAGGCTGTCAATCATTTGGAAGCCTGCACTCACACCACAGGCCAGGCAAACACCTGGGCACAAACAGATCCCCCCTAATACCTCCAGCTCAAACACACCCCAACCAGGCACCCAGATGAAACCCAGCTTCCTAACTAATGATAGCTGTCCATTTATCCGAAGCCAAGCTGCACTAAAGGCCTCCAATAAAGTAACACAATGCTGCCACTCAATCAAGATACAAAAAGAGCCAAAAAAACAGACAGAAGATATCAGAAACACCAATCAAGCAGAACACAGCAAACTCCAAGACCAATAAACACAGACCAAGACTCCCAACCAATCAGGAGGAAGAAAAAACCATTCTGGCACAGCAATAGGCTGCCCCAAATTTAAATCTGAAACCACTGTAAAAGTCTGACTCACAGACGAACACTATACAGAAGCCTGATGATGGCAGATGAGATTCTGCTGAAACGTTGCTACAACTTTAAAAGCACAACTATTATGACATGGGAAAATACCCGAACTAAGCTGAATGCCATATATGTAAGTACCCGCGAAAACTTAAGAAAGTTTTCACAGGTACTTACATGTATGGCATTCAGCTTAGTTTGGGTATTTTCCCACATCATAATAGTTGTGCTTTTAAAGTATATATGTATGTGTGTGTGTATATGTATATGTATATGTATATGTATATGTATATGTATATGTATATGTATATGTATATGTATATGTATATGTATATGTATATGTATATGTATATGTATATGTATATGTATATGTATATGTATATGTATATGTATATTTGGCTTCATAAAAAGGAAAGCAGCAGAAGCAGCAGAAGTCTTTCTTTCTCTCTCCCAAACTCTGCCAGAAATGAGTCTTTGCCGGCGCAGCCTCTTGGAGCAGGAGGCGTTGCAGGGTCCCAAAGACTCATTTCTGGCAGAGTTCGGGGGAAAAAGAATGACTTTTGCTGTTTTCCTTGCGTGCAGCCAAAAGCAGAAGAAGAAAGAAGTGGAAAGAAGCAGCCCGGTGGCCAGGCCAGGCATGTGGGGCGAGTGGGAAAAGTTCCCCCCTCCCTTCACTACCTCATTGTTGTTTGCAATACAAGGAATGCAAGCCTTGTATTCCTGTGGGCCCCGCGGGCAGCACAGCCTTGTGCTCCCATGCAGCCTGGATTAATTGCTTTGGGAGATGCTTTGGGAGTGACATTTCTCTGCGGACCACCAAAATTTTCTCACAGACCACCCGTGGTCCCCGGTTGGTGATCACTGCTCTAAACAGAGACAGAGGTACACAATGTATGACAATTTCTTTTCCAAAGAGCAAGTTCTGAATGTTGGAAAGACCCCCTTAAAAACAGCAACATGAATCTGAGGAAACCCTCATTCCTCCATAAGGATCAGTCAGTCCTGGTGTCAGGAATTACACATATTTTAAAAATCTTATCCTTAAAAAGTACTTGACGCCAGCAAGAAAATTCGACTCTCTCTTTCTCTCTCTGCTTGTAGACATGGCTTCTCTTTCTTCATTGACCCTGAATGGAGCAGCCCGTTAGCTATTTCAGACAAAGTAAAACACATTGTTGTCATTTTTCTCCAGCAAAAAGATGAGAATTGATTCAATGTAAGAGAGTTCCAGCTGCCATTAAGGAACGGGCCCTGGACATGTCCACTGTATTCAAAATGATGGCTGGAGAGGAGAAAAAGACATATTCTAATTTATCACCAGCTCCCAGATCTGTGGCAAAGGGACAGGTTTTAACTATTCTTGTCCATTTCCACAATACCCAGAGGAGTATATAAATTATCCAATCATCTAAGTGAATGATTTATGACTCCCTTTTGGCTCTGATAAAGGATTTTCTGGCTTCATTCATCTTCTTGGGTATAATTGGAAGTAAAATTAAAAAATACTTTGCTTTTCTCAGTTCATTGGAATGAAGCTAGCCACAGCGGGAGCTGTAGGTGTGACGTCCATTAAGTCTGCAATGGGATATTTCTTTTTCTCACTCTTTTTCTGAAGAGAAAAAGAGGGGCATTAACACAGATTATAACCTATTCCCCCCCCCAACACTCCCCCAAAGTCACAAGATTTTAACTTCTGCAGGAAGGAAACGTCATTTCTAGATGCTGTACTTAATAAAGTGTATGATTCTTTGCCTTTGAGGCCAGGATTCTTGCATGAAGAAATTACATAAAAGGATGAGGCTTAAAAGGAAAACCAACCCATATCATTTTTATTTCTGCAAAAACTGGGGAACGAACCACTTGTTTGATTCTGCCCACAGCCTGGAGTTTGATCCTGATGACCTCAAGGTTGACTCAACACTCCATCCTTCCAAGGTTGGTAGACTAAGGACCCGATTATTGGGGGAAATATGCTGAATCTGTAAACTGCCCAGAGAGTACTATAAAAGCACTATGAAGCAGTATATAAATCTAAGTCTTACTGCTCTTAATCCTTCCTTTTCCCACAAGTTACTTCAATACCAGGACAAAAATACATACACATACATACAAATGCCCAGGCCACTATAAGGTGTGTTGTAAACATCTTTCATTTACAGTAACTATTTATATTTATATTATTTTTATTTATTTATTTAAAATGTGTTTGCCTCCATCTTGTCACAAAGTGAATCTGGGCAGCATACAACATTAAAAGAAAAGCAAAAATATATGTCTAAATATTTAAAATCACATTAAAATTCATTAAAGGCAGTGAAAGATAGGGTTGGAGGGAGGGGTGAGAAAATAATTGCTATTTTAACTTTTTATTATTATTATTATTATTATTATTATTATTATTATTATTATTATTATTATTATTATTATTATTATTATTATTAGAGGTGAATGAGGTTATACAGAAGAGGCAAGATCTAGGTCAGTGTGCCTCACCTTTGGTAACTTTAGAATGTGTGGACTTAAACTCCCAGAATTCCCCAGTCAGCTGAAGTTTGAAAAACGTGGACCCAAAATAGTGAGGCAGCCAAGAGTGTCCCTTAAACTCAGAAGAAGCCATTCAGAATGACACCTTCTGTTGACTTAAATCATCTGCTAGTTCATAATTTCTACCCATCACAAGACATACATATATATGTTGTGTATTTTCATAAGTGAACTTCAACAGACAGATAACATCCCCAAGTCACCTTTGGCTGGTTTTTGGAAACACAATAAGGTTGGCCCTATTTAGAACATGGATGGAGACTAACAGAATATGCTTGTCATGTTGACTAGTTTGGGAAATTAAAATCATAATCACAAAAGGAGGTAAAGAAAACCAATTGTGTTTCCCTACTGAAAATGCATGCAAGCGAAGGAGGGAGGGAGGAAGGAATTTAGAATGCTAGGGTGCATTCACTAATATTTTAATGCATGCACATGTGCCGGGGTGGTTTTAAAAAGTTGCAAAATGTTGGCAATGAACTGCGTGATTAAAACTCCATGTGGTTTTTGAGTGTCATGCAATGCACATAAAGAGTTGAGTTTTTATTGCCACATCATCTCTGCTGTGTTGGCCCTCTTGACCATATCATTTCAAACACCTGTTTTAATGTTTAAGTATTTCAGATTTTAATGTTCATGGCTATATTTTAATGATCTTCTAAAAAATGCTGGACTTACTTTATGAATCTCTTGATAGCCCTCTTACACAAAAGGTGCATTATTAAGATTAGTTGCACTGTGATTTGTGCTATTAGGGAACAAGTATGAAATAGAGGCTGGTGATTGTAAAATTCATTTTTGCTTCATTTCTCCTTTTTCTGCACTTCAATTTCTCGCACCTCCTTGCCATGTTTATTTGCTAAGATGATATGTTTTAAAATGGGTACCAGTTGCTTTTTATATTCTTAGGTTTACATTACATATATTATTATTATTCAACCCTTTATATTACTAATGAACAGGTGCAGATAGATAAAAGTCCATAAAGTCTACCTCTATTGATATATAATTGATTGAATCAACTTGTCTGCTGTGTTTTACTGCTGCAGCCATACAATTCTGAGTTAGTAACATTTAATACCGAGATGGCCATGTCACATTTGAGAGCTTTTTCCCATTTAGTGCCAGCTTTCAGAAACTTACCTGCACCAGAATTAAACCAGGAAGGGAGGGAGGGAGGGAGAAGAAAGAGAGAGTAGGAGAGAGGAAAGAAGGAAGGAAGATCTCACTTGCTGATATGCCACCTCCTATTCAAAAATTAAAGAAAAAAATGCACAAGGCATTGATTTCTAAAAAAACATTTGGCTCTAGTTTAGAAAGAGGACCACATCATTCACAGTGCTACCATCTGGCAAATCTCAGGACTAATTCAGCTCCTTTTGTTCCTCAATAACCCAAGAATGTTAATATTACACACGATCATTTCCAGTTCTAGGAACAGCTACTAAGTATCATGAATGGAAATACAGTTGCTCAAAAAGATTTCAGTTCTTCCTAAAACCTTCCAAAAGTTTTAGGAGGAACTGACATTGAGGCTGTACTAGACTGTGCAGTTGACAGATTCCCAAAATTCCATTCATTGGAGAGATTATTAAATTGGTTCCTGCTTGGACAAACTGCTTTATATTCATGAGATAACAAGAATAAATGCACTATATGTGTACCCTCCCCAATCCCCCAACCCCCACCTCTCTCTCTCTCTCTCTCTCTCTTTCATAGAAACACATGAAAACACACTCACAGAGGTAGGCAAATTATGCAAACTTATTATATGTATTCGCCTAATTTGAAAACAATGAAAGAATAAAACAAGCTCCGGCTCCCCATAAAATAAGGAAGATTGACTGATGGGGCGTGGGGAGGAAAGGTGTCACTGTTTAAGATATTTCTCCACCCACCCCCCTTCTTTCAGACCCAGTCCTGCTGTTCTGCAACCACACGGGGCCTTTGCAATGTTGTAGATCAATCCCAAAATATGTTAGCATCGATTTAACATTGAGCTTAATTGGCTTGAAATTTCACTGAGTGCAATAAGCTGGAAGTGTTAATTGCTGGGTAATTCAAAAGTAAGCACAGTAGTACGTGTGTGTGTGTGTGTGTGTGATGACAATCAGGAAATTCACTTCCCTTTCCCCTTTCCCCTCAATCTTCCCTTTTTCAGGACAACCAGGGTTTTTTTTTTTTTTTCTTATTACCTTAATCTTGGAAAATGAATGAATGAATGAATGAATGAATGAATGAACGAACAGATAAATAAATACAAATGACAATAAGTGAAACTCATTTTTAAGAAGACAGTCTCAGATTCAATTTCAGGAAACACACCATTTTTATATGTGATTTCTTTTGTTTGTTCAGTTTGAAATGATGGAGCAGCTACAATCCTAAAGAGTGATGGAAGGCTGATTATGCAAAGTGATCGTCAATCATAGGATGTATCAACCGCATTTACGAGTCCCAGAGGGCAGTTCAACCAGCCTGATCAGATCTCCACTCCTTTGTACGTGGGGCAATGTTCTACATGCATACAAAACATACAAAAGAACTAAAACATATAAAGAATGGTTGTGTGAATTGGGTATGTCTAGTTTAATGAAAAGAAAATCCAGGGATGACATGGTAGCAAGTGTTCCAGTATCTCAGGGGCTGCCACAAAGAAGAGGGAGTCAAGCTATTCTCCAAAGCACTCGAAGGCAGGATAAGAAGAAGCAATGGGTAAAAACTAAGCAAGGAGAGAAGCAAACTAGAACTAAGGAGAAATTTCCTAATGGTGAAGAACAATTAATCAGTGGAACTACTTGTCCTCCAGAAATTGTGAGCGCTCCAACATTGGAGGTTTTTAAGAATAGATTGGACAACCATTTGTCTGAAATGGTATAGGGCTTCCTGCCTGAGCAGGGAGTTGGACTAGAAGACCTCCAAGGTCCCTTCCAACTCTGTTATTCTGCTAAAAACTGAGGTTTGATCAAACTCCTATAACTGCCATCTTTTTTAACCCATCTCCTCACCATTTCTCCCATTGACATTGGTAGCTGGGATTTTTTAGTTTAGGGACTGGATTTTTTTTTCAGATTTATTTTCTTTGATGGGCCTATTCTAGTTTTTCCATAATTTTTTGTGCTTTTCTTCTTTGAATGATAGGTAACTTTGCTGCCTTTTATCATCCCTCAATCTTCCAATTCAAAGACTATCAGTGGAAGTTTAGGGAAACCACAAGAATAGAGGTTCCTTCTGAGCATCTCTGGTGTATATTTACACTACTTTTCACAGAATTTGAAGGTGATACATTTGCTCTGTGGAGGATATCTTCTGCCTGGATACAAAAAGTGGAATAATAAAGTATTGGATAGAATTTGAGAAGATTTCATTTATTTTTACTTGTTATATTAAGGCAATGAAGATTTAATAGCTGACCAGCTGCTGTAAGGTTGTAAGCCAAGATGATGAGTCAGCAGGGTACTGCTGCTTTAAGAAGCTGTCTATATAAGGGAGGCCATGAGAGGGTGCCTCTCTCTCCTCGTGTTCTATCTCCATTGTAGTTTCCACGTAGAGTTGAAGATTGATTGATTGCCTGGTATTTACCTAACACGTGTATGTATGTATAGAGTAGACTTGTATACAAACCACTGTTAAAAGACAAAGCCTCTCTGTCCTGTGTTTTGCTCCTGGTTTGTCTCACAATAGTGGTCACACTGTAAACTCTCTCACATGTTATTCACACCATTCATTTGCTACCTCAAATGGTCATGGAATCATTATAATTATTTTTTAAAGAGGTGTTTGGTGGGGGGATGCAAATAAATTGCCCCTTGGGTCAGGCACAATATTGAGAAACTTCAAGGATACATCCATGCAGTTAATGAAGAAATGATTAGCTATTGTTTTCTTCTGAAATATTTCTAATTTCCCAGCCTAGCCTACAATGCTTTGATTTTCTGGAAATCTTAGATCCTAATTGTTGTTAACCTAACCTTATGTAGCTTTTTCTCTGGTAATGTTACACTAATAACTAGACCATACAAAACATTTGCTAGACCAATATTCAAATACAGCTCATCAGTCTAGAACCCACATTATGTATCTGATATTAACACAGTTGAGAAAGTCCAAAAATATTTCACAAGAAGAGTTCTCCACTCCTCTACTCATTGCAGAATACCTTATGCCACCAGACTCAAAATTCTAGACCTAGAAAATCTAGAACTACATCACCTTTGGTCCAATCTAAGTATAGTATATAAAATCATACATTGCAATGTCCTACCTGTCAATGAATACTTCTGCTTCAACATGACAATACAAGAGCAAACAATAGATACAAACTCAAGGTTAATCACACCAAACTTAATTGCAGGAAATACAACTTCAGCAACAGAGTGGTCAATGTCTGGAATACTCTACCTGACTCTGTGGTTTCTTCCCCAAGCCCCAAAAACTTTAACCTTAGACTGTCTACTATTGATCTCACCCCTTTCCTAAGAGGTCTGTAAGGGGCGTGCATAAGCTCACCAATGTGCCTACCGTCCCTGTCCTATTGTTTCTTTTTTTATTTTTTATTTTTCTTGTATGTATCCATGTATTCAAAACCATGTTTTTACTTATACCTATTATCTTGTAAGCAATTGACAAATACAAAAATAAAATAAATCCTATATCCAATCCTCATAAGATCGGGCATCCAAGATGAGCAGGGCATTGGAATAGAAAACCTCCAACCTTCTGATTCTATGATTGATTTTATAAATTCCATGATTCCATGAAGCTGGATCTGCTCAACTTCCAATCCTAGACAAGATCAATCTTCATGATCTTCTCTACAGGGGACATTCTTTCCTTCTTCCATGATTATGATCCTGTTACAAATTCCTTATAAATAATAAGTCACAGACTAGTTCAATAGGTAAACTGTACATTTGATACAAGGAATGCTTACCAGTTAACTTGTCTGCATTGTTTTCCCCTTCATAATATCAAAATTTATGAAGTTCTTTACTTCTTGTATGCCTATCTTCCACTTTCATTGACATCTGCTAACATTTTCCAGGTCGGGTTGCTGCAGAATGATAACATTTTTCCTTCCTTTCCTTTGTCAGGCATGATGGAAAACTAGAGTAACATCTTCATATTGCTGAGAACACACCATCCTGAGCATGGCTGCAGGGCAATTTCTGAGGGGAGCACACCTGTAATACTTTGATAGATTTCTTGGCATCTTGTAAAGAGCCAGGAAACAAGAACTGTCACATCAAATCATGGCTTTTAGCATCTGAAACAAAGCCAGCTTTATGAGGAGAGCCCTGTGGCATCACCTCTTTTTGCTTCTTTCCAGGAGCAAATAAAAACAAGGATGAGCCACAGCAGGCATTGCAGAACAAAAATGCAAGTCCCTGTGTGCATCCGCAGTGTGTGTGTGTGTGTGTCTGTCTTATGTGTGGGTACATTATTCCTTTGGGACATTCTTTTGCAATTCTGTAAAAAGAAATGAAATATTTTGCCCCTTCAGAAACTCTTATCCTCCTTTCAAAGAAGCATGGTTTGCCATCCCTGGCCATTATCTTCAAAGCCAAATCTCATTTACCACATCAAATTGCAAAGTAATTGTTTTATTTGCATATTCTGGGCAGGGGGCTGTATGTGTTTGCAGTAAGCTCAGTTTACTCCTGGGCTGATAAGTCTTTGGGTAAAAAAAATCAAAATGTAAATAAGTCTGATGCATTTCTGGATGTTTTTCTTCTCCATTTTCTCCAATAGTTATGATGTTTCTAGGGTTATGCAAGGTTTCAAAAGGATACTCCATTTTGAAGATGGCAAAGCTTGCTTTCTGAATTGCCTCTCTATTCTTGATGTTGCTGTAACTAGACATTCAAGCAGACGTGCCCAAGAACAACTTCAAAGTTAGCCTTTTCGTGGATGTGGCTGTTTTCATGATGCAGGAAGAAATTGCTTTCAGTGCTTCTCTTTCCATTGCACAAACCTCTTTTAAAACCTTTGTTACCGTAAATAGTATTGTTGCAGTGGAATGTATTCCCAGGAGGGAGGGGCTGCATTCAAGAAGGCCAAGAGACAGCAAAGTTTATGTAGTTTGGTGGGGAGGAAGAGGGTAAAAGCAGCTCCTCCGTAGCAGTTCTAAGAGTATATCTTATAAGTAGTTACTTTAGTTTGGCAAGATTCTGTCTATAGGGTAGGAATAATAAAGAGCACTACTTTGAAATAACTTTTCATGTCTTTCTTTATTTTTGGAGTCTGACAATTTCCTTTGCAACTGACAGTTGTCTCTATATGCACAACTGAGTTTCCACCTTCTTCCCATGTACCACATATATATTATGCACATTTGTTTTATTTGAAATGTACTTTGTTTGGGGAAAAAACAAAATGTTAAGTGCCTCAGCAATATAGTTATTAGTAGATAACTATATATGGATTCATGCTTTGCTTTGTAAAATTTAGATCTGTTCATTCAGTGTCAGAATTCCTGCAAGTTATAAGGAGAAATCCTATGATCAGGTCTTCCAGTCTTTAGAATATTTTTCCCTCCCACATCTATTTCTGGAATGAAATCATGACATCTTGAGAATGCCACTGAATTCATTGAATTGGAGAAAGGTGGTTTGATTGATGGGCAATAAATAATCCTTCTACTTCTTAACCTTGATTGCTTAGAGGATAGAAAGGGAAATCTAATCACAGAGTCGGAGAAAGCAATGAATGGAGGGGACTTGGTGATTGCCTAATCATATGCAGCTTATCCTGGATAGTCAGCCCAAGAATTACGCAGTGATAAAATGTAAAAAAAAATACGCTAAAAAGACTGGTAGAAATCAGTGCACAGATGTTCTTTTTACGAGTAAAATATCTTCACTCTGACAGGTTGGCAATTCAAGAAGGATCTTTGCATCAGAGGTGATATTTAGCTGGTTCTGACCAGTTCTGGAGAACCGGTAGCAGAAATTTTGAGTCATTTGGAGAACCGGCAAATATCACTTCTGACTGGCCCCGCCCCCCATCTATTCTCTGCCTCCTGAGTCCCAGCTGATTGGTTGGGTCTTCTTTTGTTGCCCTGCACAGGAGAATGGAGCTGGAAAGCAAATTAGTGGGATGGGGAGGGAATGGAGATTTTAAAGTATCCTTTCCCTGCCATACCCACCACGCCACACCCACCAAGCCACACCATGCCCAGCAAGTCACACCCACAGAACTGATAGTAAAAAAAATTGAATCCCACCAATGCTTTGCATGTTATCTACCAGCATGTTGGAGAGCAACTGTCCCAGCTGGGAGGAGGGATCAAGCAGGGAATTAGCCTAGACTCACTATGTGAACACAAGAGAGCAAGGTCTGTCTTCTCTGAATGCCATTGAACTTTCTCAAGTCTTTCTCAGGTGAAAACTGCTGGTCTGGGACAATTCCTGTGTTATGGGCAGAGAACAATAGAGTAGCTAAGATGGGTCTTGACAGACTGGAACACTGGGCCATATCTAACAAAATGAAATTCAATGTAGAGAAAAGTAAAGTCCTACATTTAGGCAAGAAAAACCAAAAGTACACCTATAGACTGGGTGAAACCAGGCTCAATAGCAGTAACTGTGACAGGGATCTTGGAGTCTGAGTGGACAAACAGCTAATTATGAGCCAGCAGTGTGCAGCAGCAGCCAAAAAAGCCAATGCAATCCTAAGTTGTATTAACAGAGGGATACAATCAAGATCAAGGGAAGTACTAATTCCACTCTATAAAGCCTTAGTAAGACCACACCTAGAGTACTGCATCCAGTTTTGTTCACCATATTATAAAAAAAGATGTTGAGTCTCTAGAAAAAGTACAGAGAAGAGCAACCAGGATGATTAGGGAACTGGAGGCTAAAACATACAATGAAGGGATCGAGCTATTTTCTAAAGCTCCTGTAGGCCAGACAAGGAATAATGGATGGAAGCTAAACAATGAGATATTTAACCTGGAAATAAGGAGAAACTTTCTAACAGTGAGAACAATCAACCAACGGAACAGAAGTTGCCCTCGGAAGTTGTGGGAGTGCCATCACTTGAGACTTTCAAGAAGAGATTGGACTGCCATTTGTCAGAAATGGTGTAGGGTCTCCCTCTTGGGCAGGGGGGTTGGACTAGATGACCTATAAGGTCCCTTCCAACTCTGATTATCTGTTATGTGTTAAATGTTGTGACTCACCTTGAGCATGGTAAGGGTTGTGCTACTTTGATGACACCACCACATGTGTGCCATCTGTAATTTACTGTATGAATAATATTTTATAGATGAGAACAAAGAATGAAAGCGTGGAGATTGCTCGAACAAGAACACTTGTTTCAAATTGTTCCAAGCCTGTGAACATAGTTACCTGTCAGTATCTTCTCATCTGAACCCTCAACACATACAAACTGCTTGAACAGACACACAAGAATCCAGGAAACTCTGATCAGGTATTGTTGTTAAAAAAACTTTTTAAAAATGTAGGTAATCCTCAACGTACAACTGTTGCAAGTCAAAGACTACCCATATTGAAGATTTCCAGTGATTTATATGCTTCTGTGCTTATTTTTTTTTTTTTAAAAAAAATCAGGTTTATAGAACTGCTCATTTTTAAGGTAGTAAACCATAGGATTAGAAGAACCAATACAATAAGAAAAGAAGAACCCACAACAAATGATAGAATGTAACATTAATAACACAATGAAGACATATTGGTATCCAAGGACAATCTCTCAACTCACATATCATTCCAACAAAAAGAAAGTACCTGATGCCAAGATTTTGGCAGTTTTTTTCCACATAAAGCAGGTGTCTTTTTAGGAGTTTTCTCTTTGAAAGATGTATTGAAGAGAGCGTGATGGAAGTTACAGCAATCTCAGTGAGTGGATTGCTTTCAATTTTAGAATCCAATTTATCATTGAGCTAGTTGTGGTGGATGTTTTCTTCCTACTTTTCCTATGGGTCTCCCACAGTGAATTGCCAAGGAGGCTGTTCGCTTAAGTGATAAGAAAAACTACATGCAACAGACCAGAATATAATTCCCCATCAGGCCCTCAAAAGAATTATATCCAACCTAGAACTTTGGAGAAATTTTCTTTCTTCTTTTTTTTTTAATAAAAGTTTTATTGTTTTTTAAGACAAACATAAACAAACACAACATAAAAACATTGAGCCATCTTCCATATATGTACATACAGTGTGTCGGTCGGTTTACAAATTGTTTTGTGCTTCCACTTCATAGTTTCACTTAAAATTACATTGTATATGTTCTTGTATTGTCAATCAAATATTCCTAAATACATAAATATCATTGTTAATCAATCATTTGACTATAGCATTATTCATTCATGTTTTACAAGGTAATGCATACTTTACTTAATTTGTTTTATAGAAGTTCATATTATCATCTCAAATCTATCCTATAATCATTTTGTAGATATAATAAAAATAATACATCTTTATATATTCATTATATTTTTAAAATGTACATATTTCATTACCATGTTTTATTGTCAAACCATTGATAGAATAGATCCCAAATCTTATAAAATTGTTCATTTTCTTGTTCTCTGATTTCAAATGTCAATCTACTCATTTCAGCACATTCCAGTATTTTCTGAATAACTTTCTCATGTGTTGGTATTTTCTCATTTTCCAGTTTTTAGCAAATACAATCCTAGCCGCAGTTAATACATTTACAATCAAATATTTCAATTCCTGACTGTATATTTCAGGTAAAATTCCCAATAAAAATATCTCTGGTTTCAAGTCTATATGCTTTTTTGTCATTTTTTCCAATCATGTGTGGATTTTAGTCCAATATTTTTTGCATCCGTGCATGTCCACCACATATGGTAATATGAGCCAGGTATCTGGTGATATTTCCAACATTTTTCAGACTTGCTTTTGAACATTCTTGCTATTCTTGTTGGGGAAAAATGCCACCTGTAAAACACCTTATACAATTTTTCTTTATATGCTGTTGACATTGTCATTTTATAATTTTGAGACCACAATTTTTGCCATTTCTCTAGATCAATCCCATATCCAAAATTCTTTCCCCAAGCAATCATTGTTTGTTTGACTTGTTCTTCTTCTACTTTAATTTCTAATAAATATCCATATAGTTTTTTAATCACTTTTTTTCATCAGTACCTGTCAAAATCTTATCTAATCAGTCAATTTATCATAGAAACTGTCGTGTCCGCAAAAAGACGCTCAGAGTCGGTGACTATCATTCAAGCTCTTTATTAAACAGTTGTGAACCGAACCGGCGAAAAGGAAAAAGCCCGCGGCTTTTATCCTTTTCGCTGCGGCGGCCGCGGCCAATGGCAGTGATTCAAGTCTCCCGCTCTTGGAGCGAGCCAATCGCGGGAGACTTCAATCGGGCCAATCAGCGCGGCCCGCCTGGCCAATCAGAAATCCCCGCGCCTTAGCCAATCAAGGCGCGGGGATTTCGAGTATGCAAATTCAGGACAGAACAGAAACCTTCTGTTTTAGAATCCTTATCATACCTTGAATGTATTTGCACATATGAAAACCAATTCATCTTTATACCTTGCTCATCTGGTTTTTGCATAGATTTAAGTTCACCTTTTTCATTCAATATTTCACTATATCTAACTGTTTGTTCCTTTTTGTATATTATAGGATAAGAGAATGCTAGAGAGAGAGAGAGAGAGAGAGAGAAGAGAGAGGGGGAGAGGGGAGGGAGGGAGGGAAGGAGAGATCACCATTAGTTGATCAAAGCCTTGACTTGGTTTTTTTCAAAAAAGATAAGATAAAAATCAAATCAATCAATCAAACTTCTGGGCTGGAACTACTGTCAAGGTTCCAATTGATGAAACTAGTACTCTGAGACAATCAGATCTCTTTAAAAGTCTTTTATTGAGTACATCATTTCACCATGCATGAAAGCAAAACCAACTCTAATTAATTCTCACAGTTTTCATGTAATTAAATAATAGATATTTCCCTCCCTCCATGTCACAGTTCACATTGTCCAATTAGCTGTTTTGACATCTCCTGGGTAATTCCCTCCTGTCTCTGGCCAGCACCTGTAGAGATGACCTTGGTTCCCATGAGACGATGAGTTGTTATTTTCTGGTCTGACATTCCAAACTTCTCCCTCTCCCCTACAGTGTGGCAAGCTGAGAAATGATGGCTACGGCAATGTAAGTCCCTTTCGAAGTTGACAGCTACCAGCAAATTACTTCCATAATGGTGTCAAAAACTCTTGATATTGATATTTTCATGAATAGAATAGAATTCTTTATTGGCCAAGTGTGATTGGACACACAAAAAAATTGTCTTAGTGCAAATGCTCTCAGTGTACATAAAAGAAAAGATACATTCATCAAGAATCATCAGGTACAACGCTTAATAATAGTCATAGGGTACAATAAGTAATCAAATCATACTAGGAAACAGTCAATATAAATCATAAGGATACAAGTGACAAAGTTATAGTCATACAGTCACAAGTGGGAGGGGATGGGCAATAAGGAGTGATGAGAAGATTAATGGTAGTAGTAGTGCAGACTTCGTAAATAGTTTGGCAGTGTTGTGGAAATTATTTGTTCAGCAGAATAATGGCATTTGGGATAAAACTGTCCTTGTGTCTAGTTTTTCTGGTTTGCAGTGCTCTATAGCATTGTTTTGAGGGAAGGGGTTGAAACAGTTTATGTCTGGGATGTGAGGGGTCTGTAGATATTTTCACAGCCCTCTTTTTGACTCCTGCAGTATGCGGGTCCTCAACTCAAGGCAGGTTGGTAGTAATTGTTTTTTCTGCAGTCCTAATTATCCTCTGAAGTCTGTGTCTGTCCTGTTGGGTTGCAGAACCAAACCAGACAGTTATAGAGGTGCAGATAACAGACTCAATCATTCCTCTGTAGAACTGAATCAGCAGCCGCTTGGGCAGTTTGAGAAGAAATTGACTTATGACCATTTTTCACCCTTAGGACCACTGCATCATCCCCATGGTCACGTGATCAAAATCCAGGTGCTTGTCAACTGGTTCATATTTATGACATTGCACTGCCCCGGGGTTCATGTGATCACCTTTTGCGACCTTCTGACAAGCAAGGTCACCAGGGAAGCTAGATTCACTTAATGACCATGTTACTAATTGAACAACTGCAATAATTCACTTAATGGTGGCAAGAAAGGTTGTAAAATGGGGCAAAATTCACTTAACAAATACCTCCCTCATCAACAGAAATGTTTGGGCTCCATTGTGATCGTAAGCCAAGGACTACCTATAATGTGCAAAGAATGCAAGATAATTTTCCGGAAAGAATGAAAAATTGCCATATGAAAGAAAGGCTAGATGTGCCAAATTCAGTGCGTGTGTTTACTTATGCATGCACGCATTGATGCAAGGGAATTAAGAAATATTGTATTTGACCCATATAGCACCCTCTATAAATTAACACTATTGCAGGAAATAATAGCACTAAGCAGAATTTAAGTTCTCTTCCTGCAGACAGTAATCTGTTGGAGATGCACTAATTTAGACTAGGCAGTGGGTTAAATTCAATTAAACTCAGAGGATACTTCCAACTTAATGCTTTTGTAATAACTACCAATTTGCCTCTCTTTCTTTCAAGGCAATCATTAAATGGACTTGCTCTTCAAAAGGGTTAGAGTCCAGTTCTCATTTGTCCCAAGAACAAGGTCAATAGGCTGAGAGATGTCATTGAAGAACTGGAGGGCATCTGATAAACCAACAACTGCAATAAAGTTGAATAACAGAATAACAGAATGGGAAGGGACCTTGGAAGTCTTCTAGTCCAAACACCTGCTCAAGCAGGAGAGTCTATACCTTTTCAGACAAATTCTTGTCCAATCTCTTCAAGGACGTTTTTAACCCACAATACCCACAACCTCTGTTGTTCCACTGATTAATTCCTCTGTGAAGAAATTTCTCCTTAGTTCTAAGTTGCTTCTCTCCTTGATTAGTTTCCACCCATTACTTCTTCTTGTCCTGGCCTCAGGGGCTTTGGAGAATAGCTTGACTCTCTCTTCTTTGTGGCAGCCCCTGAGATATCGGAATATTGCTATCATGTCACCCCCTAGTCCTTCTTTTCATTAAACTAGACATATCCAATTCCTGCAAACATTCTTATAATTTAGCCTCCTGTCATCTTTGTTGCTCTTCTCTATCTAAAAACTCAATATGTTTGTTATATAATGGTGACCAAAAGTGGAGGCAATATTCCAAGACACCCTCCCACTACACACACAAAAGGGGTCTTACCAAGGCATTATAAAATGATACTAATACTTCACATGATCTGGATTATATTCCTTTATTAAGGCAGCCTGAGACTGTGTTAGCTTTTTTGGCAGCTGCAGCACACTGCTGGCCCATACTTAAATGATGATCTATTAGAAGACCTAGATCCTTTTCACAGTTGCTGCTATTGAGCCAGGTAACATCTTTTCCATACCTGTGCATTTTGTTTCTCTTGCCTAAATGTAGAACTTTTCTCACCAGTGAAGGATATTTTTACCCTTAGCTTCCCACCTCTATTGATTCTGCCTCTATAGTACACTCAGAAACTTAGCTACAGTGGGGAAGAAAATAGGTCCAAGTGAAGAATTAGTGCATAAACTTAACTGTCAGGGAATTGCATAGCAGATGTCCAAATGTCAGAGACATTCACATGAACTTTTAGTTTTAGATAGATAGATAGATAGATAGATAGATAGATAGATAGATAGATAGATAGATAGATAGATAGAGACAGACAGGCAAATAGATAAAGATTACATATAGATTTAGATGAGAGAGAGAGAGACAGACAGACAGACAGACAGACAGACAGACAGATATAGATATAGATTAGATATAGATTTAGATAAATATGATAGATAGATAGATAGATAGATAGATAGATAGATAGATAGATAGATAGATAGATAGATAGATAGACAGGCAAATAGATATAGATTACATATAGATTTAGATGATAGATAGATAGATAGATAGATAGATAGATAGATAGATAGATAGATAGATAGACAGATAGATAGATAGATAGATAGAGACAGAGACAGACAGATAGACAGACAGACAGACAGACAGATATAGATATAGATTAGATATAGATTTAGATAAATATGATAGATAGATAGATAGATAGATAGATAGATAGATAGATAGATAGATGATAGATAGATAGATAGATAGATAGATAGATAGATAGATAGATAGACAGACATAGCTATAGATTAGATATAGATATAGATAGATTTAGAATAGATAGATCTAATATAGATATATAGATATGTATGTACACACACACAATAAACAAAGATAGTCAGGCAAGCAGGAGCATCATGAAGTAAGTCACAGAGCACATGGAGGACACAGAAGAAAAAGGGAAACTCCCCCTTCACACCCACAGCAGCTAATCACAGCACAGATTGCCTCACACAAGAGCCAGCATTCTCCAACTAATCAACCACAACTGTGTGTTCTGGCTCACTGCACAACCCCAGTGCTCCAGATACCAAATTTAATATCTTAACACAGAGTCCAACTTTATTTTAAAAAAAGGAAATGTGGTATGATAGCAAATGATGAAATGGAGACAGTGGCTTGCTCTGTAGGTTTCATGTTAAATTTTGATATAGTCTGAAGGCTCCAGCAATATTATGCCTTGGAATCAAAGGAGTGATAGCAGGGTTGACACACACCTTTTACAACCCTTTGAGTGATGTGGCTGCACTAAAGGCAGGATTCACTGCCATTCAAGATGAGTCCAAGTAGCAGAGCAAATCTGTTATCCTGCCAGGCAATTAGAGAAGCTTTCGGGAAAGGATGTTTTCTTGGCCAGCTGCCACCAAAATGCTACTATGAAGTATTTGTTCCATTTCTATCCCAAAGTGCTAGGCAGTTAGTACAACTGTTTGTGGTTTTTTTTTTCTTTTCTTCCAAACGGCCACAGAAAGATTGCAACAATCAATCCATGCTTTTCCAGAAGCACAGATTGGGTTCTCTGCTCAGGTTTATCTACCACATGCCACAGGGTCTTTCAGAGAATTAAATGGAAAGTGTCTTTGAGATGACCTCAAGCTCAGACGACTTCATGGTCACAGGTAGCGGGCTTTCTTGACAGCAATATGGAAGTGCTCACCTCTGCTTCTCTTTGAGATGATTTTTGAGTCCCTATTTATGCTTACATTCTGATTCTTCTTGGAGGTCAACCAACCAGGTATTAATCAGGATTTAAACTGTTTCAAGGAATATATTTGCCAATGTATGCAACAGGATTACAGAGTTGGAAAGGACCTTGGAGGTTTTATAGTCCAACCCTCTGCTCAAACAGGAGATCCTATATCATGTCAAACAAACGATTGTCCAAATCCTTTCTAAAAACCTCCAGTGATGGAGCACCCACAACTCCTGAAGTCAAGCCATTCCACTGATTCATTGTTCTAACCATCACTAAAGTTCTCCATATTTCTAGGTTGGTCTTCTCCTTGATTAGGTTCCATCTATTGCTTCTTGGCCTACCTTCAGGTGCTTTGGAAAATAGCTTGACTCCCTCTTCTTTGTGGCTGCTCCAAGATATTGGAAGACTGCTATCATGTCTCCCCTAGTCCTTCTTTTCATAAAACTAGACATACCAGTTCCAGCAACTGTTCTTTATATGTTTTAGCCCCCTAATCAACTTTGTTGCTCTTCTCTTCTCTTGCTTGAATCTCAACATCTCTTTTTTATATTATGGAGATATAAAATGTTGTCCCCATTCTCTAGCTAACAATCCTCTGAAAGCAATCACCCCTATTCTTGTAAACATATACGATACCCCCATTTTTTATTTCTGGCATAAGCTACATACCTCTACAACAATCTCGATATTGCCAAAGTTTAATGGCAAAAATGAAGTTTTGCATACAGATCATTCCTGGTTTAAACCTGAAATCCCTAGGGTTTCCCTGAAACTCACAGAAACCCAGGAGATATGATAATAATGTTCCAATATTTGAAGGGTTCCTATAAAGATGATAGGGTCAAACTATTTTCCAAAACACCAAAAGGCAAGACAAGAAACAATGAATGGAAATTAACCTCGAACTAAGGAAAAAAATGGCTAACAGTTAAAGTAATCAACCAATGGAAAAACTTGCTTTCAGAGGTTTTGGGTGCTCTGTCACTGGAAGCTTCAAAAAGAGACTGGACAACCATCTGAAATGGCATAGAGTCTCTTGCTAGAGCAAGGGGTTAGACTAGAAGACCTCCAAGGTTCCTTTCAGTTCTATTATTCTATGTACTATCTGGATCTTGGGTTATATGTGGTTCTGCAAGCTGAGCAACAGAAAACCCACACTTTCTGGGTCTCATCAGATGATGTTGTTTAACATAAAGGATCGGAACATGCCCACCATGTCACTTCTTATAGGGCAGTTATTGGAGACAGACAGTTCACAAATTATCCAAGATTGTGCCCTGAAGAGGGCTGTAGAATGATAATCATCACCTTGAATTGCTTCCAGAAACAATGGAAGTCAGTGGGAGAAAGTATAACTCGCAAAGCAGTGATATTATATGAGCATACTGAGATGTACCAATAACTCCTGTGCTGCTGAATTCTGGACAGCTGCAACTTCAAGGGAAGCCCCATGTAGAGGTTACTGAAATATTCTAAACATTCTGCTTGAGTAAGGGATTGGACTAGAAGACCTCCAAGGTCCTTTCCAACTCTATTATTCTATGTTCCTTGAAAATCAGAGAAGCAGAGACACCATGTCTGTGGCATTAGACTTATCTTTGCTGAATGGGTAAAAATAGATCTCTCTTTACTTTGTGTCATTTCCAGCTTGGCCAAGCAGCCTATCACTAAATTTTCCCAGGTGCAAGATGTAAAGTCACTGCAGTTTTCTTGGTTTTAATGAGAGGAAAAGAGAGAACGTGCCCAATTATATATGATGTACTTTATTTACATTTATTATATTTACACATATGATTCCTAGAGTGGCTTTGAAAAAGCAGTGGGAAATCAAATCTAGAAGCTATTTTTGTTTTTTGTTTTTTTTTAAACAAATTTTATTGATTTTAAAGACAAACAAACCATCATTAACCATTAAATACATAAAACCTCTTTCCATTATTAATTTTACATGTCAAGTAAAATATTATTTTATGCAACATAATTGTTTTACACCATTTCAATATAAACATATAAATATCTCTAAACAAATTTCTCATTATTTCTCTTTTCGTATTCAATTTCATTGTTGTTATTATTATTTTCTATATTTATCCAGTTTAAAATCATCATCTTCATTCCTCTCTGACTTGATTACCATTATTCTCATCCAACATTCCCCCAAGGTTTTATTAATTCTCAAACAAAACATAGACACACAAAACACAAAAATATAAAACTTCTTTTAAGAAAGTAATTTGGCCCCAGATTACCTCTTTGTATGGACTTCAATTAAGTTCGTGCTCATCTTGTATACCATTACCTATCTTATTTACCATTCTACATCTTCTATACAATTTCTCCCCCTTTTTGTTCTTCTTATTTCTATTTTATTTAATTCATTTTAATTTAAATCATTATATTTGTATTTTTTGTCCATTCTTTTCAGATTATCCATTTATCTCATTCCCTATAGTAAAAAAAAAGAATTTCTCCTGAAATCACTACTCAGAGTATGATGCCTTTCTATCCTCCCACTAAATTAACATTTAAAATAACACCTGATACCCATTCTGATTCTGCTTAGTACATTCTACCTATCAACCTTCAAAGAGAAAGAATAATAAATTCATAATAATTAGTATAATTAAATAATAAATCTAAATATTAAATCTTATAACATTCCGATTGTCTATTTCAAAAAACAAGTGCTACAATTTTATTAAATTTTAAAATCTATCATTACTAAACATTTCAATATTTTAATCTTTTATCAATTCTTATAACATTCTAGTTTTCTATTTCTAATACATAATACCATCTTGTGTACCTTGCAGAATCTTCTTTTTTGAAGAAATTATTCCTTACCCTTTATCCCTAAAAAAAAATCCTTTTTTTCCATCTTGTTTCATACCTTTGTGGCTTTTCCCTCCCTTTTCCCTTCCTTTCTTATCCCCCCTGGCCTTTTTACCCCCCCCCACTAACCTCCGCCTTTTTAACTTTTCCTCTCTGTTGTAATCCTTTCTCCTTTTGCTCAGTAACATTGAGTTGATTTTGCATCTTATTTTTCCCTTTCTTAAATGTTTTTTTTAAGTCTTAAGTCCTTCATTTTCCTTCCTTTCTTTCTCCTTTCTCTCTTAATTAATTTTTTAAATTCACAGAAGATGGCGTCTTCTTCTTCTTTTTTTTTTCTTCTCCTTCTATTTCCTCCATCTGTTGTTGTGTTTGTTGATAAATAGCAAGCACCATTTCCAAAGAAAAGAAAGCTTCTTTCACAGCTTCCTTACTTTCTTGATATTCCTTTCTAAGTTCATCATCAGATAGAGCCATTCTTTGTTCTTCTTAAAGCAACCAAAATGTTTCAAAAGTTAAAACAATTCCTCCAAGTCCCAGAGAAATCAATCAGTCCAAATAACACCCAAAGTTCTCACTTTCTCTTCCTGGGGTGGTATCAATAAAAGGAAAAAGAAAAAAAAGCCCAATCTGTATTTTACAGCCTTGTTCCAATCAATTTCTAGTCTCAAGATCTTCAAGGCATCTCCTCCAGCAAAATCTTAATATATTTTCCTTTTGTCCTTTCCCTTCCCACTTATAACAGGAAGCCAAGTTTTTACCTTTTATAAAAAACAACAGGTTTCTCAATGGCCATTTGTTAATTCCATAGGGAAGGAGAGTAAACTTTCCTTTCAGCACCTCAATTTTGCCGCTTGAAATCCTCCTCTGGAAACCATGTATTTTTCAAAAAATCATAGTTCTCAGGATTAAATGCCTCTTAAAGTCCTGGATCAGCCAAGAAACTTTCTCTTGAAAACTTTCTCCCCTCTTCCTCCTGCTCACTCTTACCCAACTGCCGGCTTCTTTGTGGCGGCCATTGCAGACCGCTGCTTGACCACCTTGGGAAAAGGGAGTTTTGCCGGCTGGGGAGGACGTCTGCAGCACCCCCAAACCCCTCACCAGCTCCCCCTATCTTCGACTGCCTCTGCGGGACAGCCTTAGCCTCCAAACCTGTACAGATCGGAGGCACCAAAACGGCTAGCGCGGCAGGGATCGCACAGGATCACGAAACCCTGCTGCTAGCGAAGCCGACAAACCGGAAGTCCCAAATCTAGAAGCTATTTTTAAAAAAGTACACTGAAAACATGAAAAAAACAAAATTAGAACTAGCTATATTAGCCACCTTGATGAAATTTCATTCAACATGGCCAGCTGATATGGGGATCAATAGGTCCATCTACTATTCAATTATCTGAAAAAAAAGAAGAAGTTGATTATAGAAGTAAATAACCATAAGGCTTATGTAAGATGTTATCCATCTGCTTAATTCATTTCAAAATTATATGTAGATCTATATCTTCAAACACACACACACACACACACACACACACATACACACATTTATCAGATTTTATTCAACATACTCTCAGCAGCTTTCAAATATCATAAAGCAAAAATATACGAACCAAAAAAAAAACAATTAAAATCATTTAAAAATATAATATACAACATAAAACAAAGAGATGTTATCATCCAAATGTCCTCCAAAAGAGTCCAGTCTTATTTATTTATTATTTATTAAGAACATTTATATGCCCCTGCCCAAATACACTCATGGTGACTTTGGGAAGCTTACAAAAGTAAAACAGCAATAGAAATGCCCCTCCCCCGCTGATGACAACAATCAAACAAACCACTTGATTGGCTCGATATCAACCAAGAGTCCCCAGGCCCTCTGGCAAAACTGACTTCAGGGCCTTTCAAAAGAGATCAAGCTGGGGCCCAATCATATCTCTATGAGGTTGACGTTCCACAGGGAGGGAGCCACCACAGAGAAGGCCCTTCTTCTTGCTCCCACTATCAGGTTCCAATTAATGAACCCATCACAAATTGAATTCCAAGGCTTTCCGTTTCCTCAAAGAACACATTTATTTAGGTACATCATCTTGGCACAAACTGGTAGAAAGCCAGTACTAAAAGTTCCCATGCTTCCCATCCCACTTAAAGTAAAGTTTCTCATTTTTTTTCCCCAAAATAATAATGTACACTGTCTGTTAAGCCTGGTTTCCCCAACCAGGGTTAGGGAGACAAGCTAAACAGAATGTGCAGCGTTAGTCAGATAGGCATACAGATAAATGAGTGAGATAAGTTTATATGTTTGTTAACATACAGTAAAAATAACAGATACGCTTGTGCTATCTAAAATATAGTTTATTCCATTATGAGTTCATAGCATAGTCAAAATAACAGTCCAATAGTCATGTATCATTTAGTCAGTCCATTCAGGGATATTCAGTTAGCAAAGTCCATGTAGAATATCCGATGTCAGTTCACTTACAAGTCAGTCCTTTGTTTTCTCTCCCGTTCGAGCAAAGCAGTCTTGAGTCCATGCAGTAATTAGGGATCATCAAAGCCAGAGAGAGAGCAAGCTGTCGTCTTGCTTCTTTTAAAGTACTTTCACAACCACTCCCCTAATTACATTCCCATATTTAAAGTTGCAGACACTTTAACTTATAAACCATGATAACATATTATTATTTACCTAAACCAATTAGGGTAAAACAATGTTATCCCTAACACTGTCCAATCGGGATAAGGGCTGGTTGCTTGGTGACTTCTCTCCTCCTCCTCTGGCCAGCCTGCCATTGGAATGTATCTGACTCATTGGCTAACTATGTTGTTTTGGCTGAAGACTCCATCCACCTCTGCTCTCCCTCTTCAGCTTCAAACTGTATCAACCTGAATTCATGTAAGAATAACCCATAGTAGAAACAAACTCCCCACTGGAAAGGAACGAGCCACCACTCGGTCAGATTCAGGTTTGACACACTAGATGAACTTTCTTAAGAGAGGAGACCCATAATACACCCTGCCTCCCTGCTCTGGTGGATCAGGTAGATGTGCCTGGGAAAAAGATAGATCTTCAAATAACTTATTCCCAAACCATGTAGAACTTCAAAACATTCTGGAAGATGGCCATGGTAAGGACAGGTCTAACCTTAATTGTGATGCCATTTCAATAGACCAAGATAACCAGCAGGCAACTCTTCACAATGTCGACTTCTATGGCTTTCTAAAAGAGGGGACAAACCAAGACTTTTTTGTTGTTTCCAATGCTTGTGCAACAATAATATCAAATAATGGGGAAGCAAAACTACGGTTGCCATCAGGAGAGGCACAAATTGTAGTGATTATAAAATCTAGCTTTAGAGTTTCGTATGGTCTAAAGTCTACAAATGAACAGGATGGTCCCCTTTCAAATTTTTCCAAAACTCATCTGAAAACAGATTCTCTGCAGCTGTTTTGATGTCTATAAAAGAAAATACATAGAATGCAGTCTTCCCTGCTGATGTTGCCATTAAAGAAAGAAGTCATAGTACGCAGCAACACCAAGAGGAACATACTTAGGTTTATATCGATTTGCATATCCATAGTTGAGACAGAAAAATGCTATAGTTATCTGCAGCTCAACTTTACCACTAATAGTAAAAACTTGTAGAATAACGGATATGTGTGGTTCCCCCCCTCCCCTCTCAACCACAGGTGTTGAGTGTGAATCCAAATTGTTTGGCTGCATGTGCCAATGAAGCTATAATGTAACCTTATAGACTTTTCTAATGGATATTATAGCAGGTGGTAACATCATGCTGACTTCATCTGGACCTCAGAAGCTTGAGCAAAGTTGCTCTTGAATAGAAAGGAATGGCTGGCCTGTAGGATAGACTAGAAAATTGAAAAAAAAATACTATTTTACTTTACAGAATACAGAATAAAAGAGTTGTCAGGGATGCTGGAGGCCTTCTAGTCCAACTCCCTGCTCAAGCAGGAGACCCTATACCATTTTCCGCAAATGGTTGTCCAGTCTCTGCTTAAAAGCCTCCAGAATTGGAGCATCCATAACTTCTGAAGGCAAGCTTTTCCATTGGTTGATTGTTCTTCCTATCAGGAAATTTCTTCTTATTTCTAGGTTGCTTCTCTTCTTAATTAGTTTCCATGCATTGCTTTTTGTCTTGCCTACTGGTGCTTTGGAAAATAGGTTGACTCCTCGCCCTTCTTTGTGGTAACCCTGCAAATATTGTAACCCTGTTATCATGTGACCCTTAGTCCTTTTGTTCAAATTCCTGCAACTGTTTTTCATATGTTTGAACCTTCAGCCCCCTAATCATTTGTGTTGTTCTACTCTACACTCTTTACTTTACTTCAGATAAGATCTATTTAGTAAAAAAAAAATGCAACATAACTTGCCTTAGTATGGAGGAGTTCCTTTATTCATTTTTCTCTAAAAGACATGGTTGTGAACACCATTCAAACTAGTTTAGCAATTGTATGCATGTTTTCTCAAATGGCTTTCCTTTTACATAAATGTCCTTGATTTGGGCTTTTAAAATGTAAATATATCTTTAGAAAGTGCAAACGGACTAATGTAGACTTTCTGCCCATTGGTACACAATTTTCACAAATGCACATACATTGTCAGAGAAACCTTTAGCCAACAAATGTTTGTTGTTTGAAAGGATTCTAAACTGCCAAGTGCCATGATGGATGCCATTGTCAAGAGCCCACTGATTTTTTGTTGGCATCAAGATCCTCTCCCTCTCCCTGAATTAATGAAGCGATGCATAGCCATTCCATTTAAAGATTCACTCTCCATGCTCTGGGAGAGAAATGATCAAGTCAAGTTAGCTGAGGAATACTGGGTTGAGATAAAGACCAATGCTATGCCTATCCCCAGATCTGGCTTAAGGTCACTCACTCATGCCCTCACAACCTTGAAAATAGCCACACTCCAATAGCAATAGCACTTAGACTTCTATACCACTTCACAGTGCTTTACAGCCCTCGCTAAACAGTTTACAGAGTCAGCCTATTGCCCCCAACAATCTGGGTCCTCATTTTACTGACCAAGGAAGGATGGAGGGCTGAGTCAACCTTGACCAATGACTTTCAACAGAACACTGAGGCACAACTATTTCTTTAGAATACACAGAGACCTAGTAAATTTAAAGCTTGTGACAAAAGTCAAAAAAAAAATAATAACCAAAAAGAAAGCTTCTTCCAACATGTTAAAAACAAGAAAAGTGTTGAGGAAACAATTGGTCCATTGTTGGGAGAAAGTGGCAAGAAGGTGACAAGCAACAGGAAGAAAGCCGAACTACTTAACTGGTTTTTTGCATCTGTCTTTAAATAAAGGATAAAAACAGTCCAACCCATCAAAAACAGCAGCACAAAAAACAGATAGGAACACAAGTAAAAAAAGGGAATAAAATGGTAAGTGAGCACCTGTCTACCCTAGACAAGTTCAAATGACTAGAAGACCTTAAAGTCCCCTTCCAACCCTGTTATTCTAATTCTAATTATGTAACAGCAAACCTTTACTGGTTACAATGTGCATTTGCTCTTTCTCACACACAAATGCACAGTCACTCACATCTATTCACGTTCTGCTCAACAAGTCTGGCAGTTACTAGTCAGTGGCCTGGAAGCCATCAAGTCTGGATCCAAAGACAACTCAATGAGTGGCTGGGCTTCAGAACCCCTTTTATCCCCCAAACTCTTGCTAGCTTATTCTTGCTTTGTTGATTTAGTAGCTGTTGATGGGACTTGGATTTCCCATGTGCTTTCTAAGCCCAACTCCTTTTGTCTAGTTCAGGTGACATTTTTTTTTTCCTCTTTTCCTTAATGAATTAGTTCTTTTTGGTGTATCTCCCGAAGATAAGATAAGATTTGAGATAAGATTCCTGGTTCTTTGTCTACCCTGCTTACATATTTCTTTCATCTTTAGGCAGTTTTAGGCTATTAGTCTCACAGAAGGAAGTTTAGTGGTCCTTTGTCAGTGAGTAGAAATTTGGAATGGTAAAGAAGAACAAAGCATACATTCAGAGGAAGGAGCATGCAAGGAAAAATGGAGATGGGAAGAAAAGGAAGACAAAATAAGGAAGGGAAATTGAATGAAAGAGAACAC
Organism: Hydrophis major; assembly: GCA_033807585.1. Lineage (NCBI taxonomy): Eukaryota > Metazoa > Chordata > Lepidosauria > Squamata > Elapidae > Hydrophis > Hydrophis major. The sequence goes on from CM066330.1 coordinate 7,724,534, forward strand.
AAAAAGCAAGAAGGGTAGAGTGAGAACACATTTGTGTGACAAGGGAGCTTTTTAAAGATGGCTCACTGAATTTGGGGTATTCATAAGCCTAGAGGAGAAGGTTGACAAAGCCCCCCCCCCCTTTTAAGTGACCATAAATTGGATGAGGAGGATAAAGAAATCCATGACATATATGACTATACTATATTTTCCATGAGTGGTCAAAATATGGTTCTTCAGAAAGGTATTTAAGACTGGTAAAGATTATGCTGAATATGGGTATATTCACCTTTTCATTTTTTAAACATTTTTGTTTATCAAATAAAAATTATAAATTCAAGCAAAGAAAATTAGAAAATCAAAATGTGACAAGGATGAGTGCCTGCCAGTGAACATAGGCACACACCCATAGGGACCACTTAAATATGGGGTGAGGTTCACAGAAGTTAGATTAGAATTAAAACTGTGAAATTTAATGGCTGGGACAACTGTATCAAGTTCCAAACTTTCCAGACTTTGGCAATTGTGTTGTTGTTTTTTACAATCGAGTTTAGAGCAATTTACATTAAGCTTAAAGTGGTTGTTCACATGTGTTACATTACAATTAAAACTTTAAAAAGTCATTTGCAGGTAAAGTGTGATTATGTTACAATACCTAAGTCTAACTTTTATGCTTTTTAAAATTGCTTTTTGTTTTCTTACACTAATACTATAACATGCTCAGAGTCTCTGGAAATATGGAGGCATATAAATTGTTGAAAGACATAGAAAGACTAGCATTAATATATTCTGCTCAGTAGGATCGGTTTTGGTGACACTTGCAAAGTTGCCTGAGAGATTATTTTTATGATGGAACACAATTCATGCATCACATTTAATTAAAGTGTGTTGAATTAGCCACATATGGTTGAGCTCAGACATGGCAACCTAAAAATGACAATTGTTCAGAAACAATTGTTTTAAAACCTGTAAGCCACCTAGAGTCACCTTGTAGAAGAGATAGGTGACATAAAAATTTAATAAATAAAATAAATATGTATAAACCCCAAAGTTTGGAATCACAGAACAACCGAAGCAAAAATCACACAAAGTATAGGTGAAACTCATCAATTTGGGCAAAAGAACACAGTGGAGAAATCAAATATACTGTAGATCCAACTCATTTGTCATCTGACTCAAAGGTCTGGGATACAACTGTAGGAATATAAAGCAGGTTAATATCAGAATATTATGAAACTAGTTTGCTTTCATAATACAATATGCACTGTATTATACTGCAATATATACTGTAGATATCATGATGATGGAGACTAAGATGATAATGATGATGGGCCAGAAATGAAATTCAATGTAGAGAAAAGTAACGTCTTACACTTAGGCAAGAAAAACCAAAAGTACACATATAGACTGGGTGAAATCAGGCTCAATAGCAGTAACTGGGAGAGGGATCTTGGAGTCTTAGTGGACAACCAGCTAAATATGAGGCAATAGTGTGGCAGCAGCAAAAAGCCAATACAATCCTAAATTGTATTAACAGAGGGATACAATCAAGATCAAGTGAGGTACTAATACCACTCTATAAAGCCTTAGTAAGACCACACCTAGAGTACTGTATCCAGTTTTGGTCACCACACTATAAAAAAGATGTTGAGACTCTAGAAAAAGTACAGAGAAGAGCAACCAGGATGATCAGGGGACTGGAGGCTAAAACATACAACAAACGGTTTCAGGAATTGGGCATGGCTAGTCTAGTGAAGAGAAGGACCGGAGGAGACAGGATAGCAGTCTTCCAAAATTTGAGGAGCTGCCGCAGAGAGGAAGGGGTCAAGCTATTTTCTAAAGCACCTGAAGGCCAGACAAGGAATAATGGATGGAAACTGATCAAGGAGAGATTCAACCTAGAAATAAGGAGAAATTTTCAGAAAGTGAGAACAATCAACCAATGAAACAGAAGTTGCCTTCAGAAGTTGTAGGAGCTTCATCACTGGAAGTTTTCAAGAAGAGACTGGACTGCCACCTGTCAGAAATGGTGTAGAGTCTCCTGCTTGGGTGGGGGGTTAGACTAGATGACCTACAAGGTCCCTCCCAGCTCTGTTAATCTGTAAGATGCAATGTCTCCTTTACTTCAATGCTGATGACATGTAGGCTGCAATGGAAAGCAAGTTTTACTTTATTTGGGTTCTACAAAAGTTAAGCATGTGCACAAACAAAACCGTCAGCAAACAGTAAGCAATTTTGTAATTCCCTGGGTCCCTCAATCCATCTTCACTTCAGATTTTTTTTAAAAAATAAAAATTTCTGTGGTGATCCCAGGCAAGTTGTCTGCTTGAATTCCACTTTATTTTAGGAAAAAATGAATCTAGGAATCAAGAGAAGAGAGAATACTGAACCCTGGTTTGAAAGAGATACCCAAACCAGGCTAAAAATACAGCACTATCAATTATTTACTCAAGACGACAGAGCATGAATATATCAACCCATGTCAACAACAGAAATGAAGAAGAGAAAATGATAAAGGTTTACATTTCCAGTTTACTGAATTAGACGTGACAAGTTAGATACTAAAAACAAATCATGTTCTGGATATCCATTAGCACGGTGGAAAAACAACATGAAAAGCCTTTGAAGCATTAGGATTTCAAATTATTTATTCTCATAACATTTGCTAACATTGCATTTTTTTCTCACGATGGGCTGGATTTCAAAGTCCTCATGAATTATGTAGAATTAGTTCTTCTTTAATGCACAATACCTGGCTGAAGTTGTCTGGATTTGGAAAGTAAGCATGATCAGATCTGACAAGTACGAGAAACTATCTGGACATCCCAAGACTGTAAGCTAGACTGGAAAATATTTTTTTTTTTTTAATATTTGTGAGGGTTAGAATATATAACAGAGTTGGAAAGGACCTTGCAGATCTTCTAGTCCAACGATATCCTCAAGCAGGAGACCCTGTACCATTCCAGACAAATGATTGTCCAATCTCTGCTTAAAAACCTCCAGTTGTGGAATACCTACAACTTCTGAAAGCAAGTCGTTCCACTGGTTAACTGTTCTCACTGTTAAGAAATTTCTTCTAGGTTGCTTTTCGATAACTTTCTATCTACTGTTTTTTGTCCTGCATTGGTGCTTTAGAGTAGTGGCCCCCAACCTTTTTCGAACCAGGGACCGGTTTCACGATTATTTATTATTCCACAGACCAGTACCTGAGTAACGTGAGACTCCACCACCATCGGGACGGCTCTTTATTCAAAGCCGCCCCCCCCCTTTAACGAAACTAAGGCACGAGCACCCAAACGCCGCTTTCCAACTGAAAACCCGGAAGCAACCGAAAACCCGGAAGTGCTGTCAAAACAAGATGGTGGTGCCCAAGGTTTGCGGCCCGGTAAAAAATGATCCATGAACAAGTCTGGGGAGCCCTGCTTTAGAGAATAGGTTGGTCCCCTCTTCTTTGTGGTAGCCCTGTAGATATTGAAAGATGCTATCATGTCACCCCTAGTTCTTCTTTTCACTGGACTAGACAAACCCAATTCCTTCAATTGTCCTTCATATGTTTTAGTCTCCAGCTAAATTGAGTTTTGTATCTCTTGATTGATTGATTGATTATGTTCTGTCAAGTCAAGGTCAACCCTTAGATAGACTTTTTCCAGAATCCCTAACCTGATCTTTTTTTTTTTTTTTTTGAAACAAGTTTTTATTAATTTTAAAGATAAAACAACACATCATTAACCATTAAATACATAAACACATAAAACCTCTTAACATTGTAAATCCTTACAAGTCAAACAAAACATTATTTTTATACAGCATAATTCCAATTTATCCCATCTCCATATGGACACACAAACATCTTTCAGCAAGTTTCTCATTTTTTCTCTTTACTCCTATTCAATTTCATTTCTCTTCCATATTTATCCATTTTATAGTCATCATATTCTTTTCTTTCTGGCTTGTATAAATTATTCTCGTCTAGCATTCCTCCAAGGTTTTATTGATTCTTTCCTTTTTATATATATATAAAAAACAAATTTTGTTAGTTTTATCATAAGCACAGTACACAAACATACAAACACAAAACATAAACAAAACTAAAAGATCTTTTCTGAAGGTTGTCTGTTCCCGGGTTAAAACTCTTTACACAGACACAAATTCAAACATCATATTCAACCCATATCTCCTTCCAAATCTTATTATCATTTTCTTTTTTATATATATATATAAAAACCATTTTTATCAGTTTTATAAAAACAATGCACAAAAAATCAAGGCATAGCAGCTTATAAATTCTTTTCTAAGAAAAAATAATAATAATAGACCAATAAAGCATAACATTTCCAGATTATAATATCAATATTTCATATAATATTAACTTCATATCTTGTCCCTACTTCTCTTTTCCATCCAAATTATTTATTAATTAAAATTTTATTGCCTTTTATCAATACACAAAATCCAAAAAAAAAGCATATATATCCTTCCATATCTTATTACCATTTTCAATAACATTCTTTGTCTGTTCTATTTCCAATTATCCATTCATCTTTTTTTTTCTTTTACTATACTTCTCCTGTACACCAATTGGAGTAACATCTATAACTCATTACCCTAACTTAGAAATACTACATATAACAATCTTTCTTGGGATTCTGTTTAAAAAAAAAAAAAAAAAAAATCTAAAATTACATAATAAATTTTATATTCTAAATATACATATAAAAACACACTCTTATATACCCTCCAGAATCCCTCTTTTAATCTAAATTAAATTCACCCATTATCTCTAAATAGACTTTTTTTCCTTAGGTCTTGCTTCCCCACATTAAGGCTTCTCCTCCCCCCCTTTCTCTCGTGCTTATTCTTCTCCTTGCCCTTTCTACCCCTTTGTTTTTTCTCTTCGCTTTTCTTGCTCCTTTTCCTTTGCTTTCTAACCTTGCCTCCATCTTTTCGCTCATTTTTCTCTCTTTTGGTTGTTTTTATAATTCTTAAAATCCCCTTTTTCTTATCCTTTTTGTCCTCCTTTCCAGAAGGGACCCATTGTTCATCAAAGATGGCTTCCCCCTCCTCTTCCTCCCTGTCCCAGTCCCTCTGCTGCGTAATCAACTTTTCAAAGGAACATAACGCCATTTCTAAGAATTGAAACAAAGCGCCCAAAGTATCTTCTTTTTTATATTTTTGATATTCAATCTCTAGTTCATCCACAGACGATGCCATCATGAAAAGGGAAACTTTTTCCAAAACAACCACAAGAATTTTTAATCAAAGACAATCAAAAGCAATTAAAAAAAGAAAAAAAATTCCAAAAGTTAATACTTTTCTTCCTTCTTCTCTTTCTCTTTCTGAATTAATTTTTAATCAAAGAGGTCCAATTACCATATATCTTCTTTTGGGATCCACAAAGACGTTCTAATCAATCTCCTCCTTTTTCAGCTTCTGCTCCAATTTTTTTTTTCTCCCTTCCCACTTGCAATGAGAATTTTAATAATCAAAAATCCATACCTCCAGCAGAGATTTTCCAATTTCTCACATTTTTCAATGTCCAAAAATCCCTTTGTCTCTTATCTTAGCTTTCAAAACAATCCACTTTCAATGTCTAATATATCCAAATATTTCTGCTTTTTCCGTGGGGTGGGAGAGTAAAAAAAAAAAAAATTCCCTTTAACAGCTTCTCCGCCGCTTTTCGCTCTTCTTAGGGATACAATGTATCCTCCAGCAACAAACAGCTCAATTCCAGGCAATTTAAAAGGTGTTACTTGACCCGGCTCAGACAGAACTTTCACTCTTCACACTTCCTCCAGCACAGTTCTTACCCGGTTGCTGGCTTCTTTGTGGCGGCCATTGCTGACCGCCGCTCCACCGCCTTGGGAAAAAGGGGTTTTCCCGGAGAAAGGGGGGGTCTGCGATGCCCCCACCTCCCTTTCCGACTCCCCTCTATCTTCAGCTGTCCCTACAGGGCAGCCATATCCCCCTGACCCATCTGGATCGGGGGTACCTCGACGGCTAGCCCAGCAGGAATCGCGAGCTGTCGCGAATTCCTGCTGCCCCGAAGCCACGCAAACCGGAAGTTTCCCTAACCTGATCTTTGTGGTTCTTCCAATGATATACCCACTTTCATTGTAAGTCATATACCAGACACCAAGTTTTGATAATTAGGAGTTGTTTCGACATAAATGAGTATGAAATTTTACATTATTTGGCAATGAAAACATCTAAGTGGTATATAGCGTCTGCCTTTTAGGATCAACCATCAACAGTAAAGGAACAAACATTCAACAAATATACTGCAGACTAACATTTGGTAAAACCCTGAAAGGCTTCTCTATGGAGATTCTTAGTCATCCAGGTCATGGTTGTCCAAATTGTGCTTTTTCAAAAAGCAACTGGGCTTTGTTTTTTCTTGAAGATGTTTCGCTTCTCATCCAAGAAGCTTCTTCAATTCTTCTTCAGCATATTTGTTGAGAAGTGAAACATCTTCAAGGAAAAACAAAGTTGAGTTGCCTTTTGAAAAAGCACCTTTGGGACATTCTGAAATACATGGACAAGATATCGAAATGTTGTGATGTATCTTAATCTACAATGATCACAACTATGGAATCCATTGTATTCTCTGAAACCACTTTAGGGAAGTGAACATTGGACTTTAAAGAAGCAAGATAGAAATAGTATTGATGCCTTTTCAGCAGTCAAGTGGATGAATTCAGTTATGGTGGAAATGAGTGCATCACTGAGACATTTAAAAAAATATGTTATCCTAGAGAAAATCTATAGAATCTCTAGGAGTGCAAATGATTTGAGGACATATCGTCAATCAATCCTCCACCAGAAATACTGTACTCCAGTTTGACACCTTGTTTTCCTATAAAGAAACTGAAAAAAACACTGTGCTGAATAGTAAACAAAATGGATTTCTGCAGAATTGTAGAAGCTCTGTGAAGATTGCAAAACAGGAGTTGGTAGAGTTACATGAGACTCATAAGTTTGGTTGAATTTCTCTCTCTCTCTCTCTCATCACCCTTGTCTAGTCCCAATGTATTATTCAAGCTTAGCTCTCGCATGAGAGTTGAACACCATGGGTATTCTTGCATTTAGGAATGTTCAAAGGATGCAGATCTTGGACAAAGCATCTTGTTTTGGCCACTGTGCAGATTTTCAACCATTGGATGCTAAAAAGATGCATGGGACTTGTGAATACATCAAGTTGAACATCCCTGTCCTGGAAGTTCAGACTTTTAATAGTCTCTGCTTATAGGAATTTGTCTCTTCCACTGAATACAGAATCTCTTTGTACCCAGTGTGTCTCTTTGTACTCAGTGTGCCATCACTTCGTGTCACTGAGAAGCCTTGCGTGTGCAAAAGAAATGTACATAGTACATTATTTAGAGGAAAAAGAAGGAACTGACAAATAAATCCATGCCCATTTGCCATAGAAAGCAACTGCCAATGACAGTTTCTCTATTTCTCCTTCTTTGCTAATCAAACTCCTTTTCCTGAATTTTAGATATATATATATATATTGTTAAAGGAGATACCCTCAAAGTTGTATATGTTTTGGTGACATTTCTCCAAACATGCCTTCATGTACTTTTCCCCAATAAGAATGAGCTTAATAAGGTGCATTTTCCTAATAAGCATTTACAATCATGCTGCACTTCAAAATACAGAGAACTGCAAATTTGAGGTAGAAGTATTGAGTCATATTGGTTCAAAAATATGAAATTAAACATGTTTGCATACAAATGTGAATTCACATTAAATGTGAATAGTTCTCCCTCCATTCTAGAACAGAAAATTGATCAGAAAATTATAGATGTCAACATTTTAAGGATACATGTCCTCTTTCCCCTGCCCATGGTATTAGTTCTCCTTGATGTTGGTCTAAATATAAATCTGGAAATTATTATTTAGCCTTATAAAACAAACAGGAATACAATTATTTACTACACTATACAGTGGAAAAACAAAACCTTTCAGTAAAGCTTTGCATGCTTGAAATCATTAAGAGAATAAACAGAAGACATAAAATGTTGAACTGATTTTTTGTTTTGTTTCTTTCATCCTGTAATTTAGTAGATAAGTCTCTCTTATAATGGGTTATCTTTCATTCATATCAACACAAGGGACTTTTTTTTTTATACAAGATCAAAATTCTTATACTAAATTCTGGATTGTATTCAATAAATACGACTGACTGATGCAAAAGGAGAATTTGGAAATGCCAGTGCTGTTAAAAAATATGTCTGCTTTAAAATAATATTAATATTAAAAGTTCCTTTGAAAAAAACCAAGATTGCATCGCCCAGTACAGTAAATTATCCAGAGAGTTCATCTTGAAGATTTCTCTTTCATGCCAAGGCCTACAGCTTGTTCTTCTCTATAGTTTCCATATTTTATTTTTCAATAAACTTTCCTTCTTGTATCCTCTAATACATAAGGTCCAGGTTCCACCAGTTTTTCTTGGAACAGTTTACATCTTATGACAATACATTTAACATCATCAAACAACATCTGCCTACCCAAGATCCTTGGAAAGGACTCAATAGGTAGACAAAAATATCAAATCCAGTCGAAAGATCTGGCTCATTATGTGACCAATCATAATAGTAGAAAGAGGAATGGGAGTTATTTGTTCAACTAAATTGGCTTTAAGAGTTGGCTTAATCTTCCTCATTTTATATTACATAAACTACAGTATTTATCTCAAGGAAGGCAAACAAATAGGATGTGTTGATAAAGAATAAGCAAATGTATTTTGGGACTGGCATAAAAAAGAAAGAAAGAACAGTAATGAATATTTAGAGGTTTTACTCTAAAGGTAGAACTTGGAATCTTCTGGAGTCCAGAAGAAATGAACTGCATTCTCTAGACCAGAGGTGTCAAACTCACAGCATCATGTGACATATCGGGACTTTTTTCCCCTTCATTAAACCAGGTGTGGGCAAAGCCAACATGTGACTGTCAGAGTATATTCATTAACTGGCAGAGACATGGTTAACAAAGTCAGCAAGTGAGTAAGCATGGCAACAGACCAGCCAATGGTAGCTGACAGCCTGGGTGTGGTTTGGCTCTGTGTGTTTTGCTGAGAGTTGAAATTGAAACTAGAGTTCGGCTCTGAACTGGAGGTGTAACGTGTCTGGTTTTGTTTGTGTTTGCTTGTATTTTTTTCACATTGGAAGAAACTACTGGTATTTACATTTACTTATATTTTATATAAAAGGAAGTTTAACAATCCTGCTGAATCAGTCATCTCTGTGTTTTCTGGACTTGAATTTTTGCTGCAAACTCTTAACAGTGACATATCCAGCCCGTGGGCTATGAATTTCACAGCCCTGCTCTAGACCACGTGCCCCTTCCTAGGTATCCACCCTCAGACATCTCCCAAAGTTACAACTGGTTTGGATTTTTCAATAACTGGAGAAAAAATTACATTCAATAAGAGAAAAATTGGGATTTGCTCCATATATTTTTCAGATTTTATCATCTAGCATATCAAATTTGGATAGTCAAGGGTATTGACTACCCAAAACAAAGAACCTTGCCTAGAAGATAGTTGTGTGAGCATTGCATGGCAAAAATAAACCTGTTTGTCTGTGGTTGTGGACTTAAGGACAAATCTTGATTCCATCCAATGTTTTTATTTATTTATTTTTATTTTATTTATTTATTTGATTTGTCAATCTCTTCAAGATACAGGTATAAGAATAAACATAGTTTTGAATACATGAGATAGATACTTAAGAAAAAAATAAAAAGAAATAATAGGACAGGGATGGAAGGCACGATTGGTGCCCTTATGCACGTCCCCTACAGATCTCTTAGGAAAGGGGAGAGGTCAATAGTAAACAGTCTAAGGTTGAAGTAGAAGTTGTTTTGATTTCTTTCTACTCCAAGTCCCAAATACCAAAGGGCTGTTTTATTGCTCTTGGGTCAGTGATAGCTATCATTCTGAAACACAGAACTCACCTTTTACAAGATAGTTCTTGACTTATGGCCATAATTGAGCTCAAAATTTCTGTTGCTAACCAAAGTGGTTGTTAAGTGAATTTTGCCCCATTTTACAACCTTTTTTGCCACAATGGTTACGTAAATCCTTGCAGCTGTTAAGTTAGGAACATGCTTGTTAAGCAAATCTGGCTTCCCCATTGCTTATCAAGAGGTTGTAAAAAGTGATCATACAACCTCAGGATGCTGCAACAGTCATAAATATAAATCACTTGGGAAAAGTCTTAAGTAACTTTTTCAATGCCATTGTAACTGCAAATGGTCAGTACTGTTGTAAGTCAAGTACTACCTATATTAATGAGGAAGAGAATATGGATAGCAGTAGAAGGAAGAATTTCCATGGATAAGTTGGTATTTCTAAAAGGGAGAAAAAGTACCAAATAAGTACATGGTGATTGTAACTTCTCTTCCACTCCAAATTCATAAAAGATGTATTTTATTCCTGGCAAGCATATCAGAACACAACCTTTCCCTTTTCGCTGGGAGTAAATGCTTGCAAATACTTGGAACCAATTCATTCAGGTGTTAGCCCTGGAATAATTAAAAGCATCCATGCTTGGGCGGTTTTCTACGCTAGCTTTGCCCTGATAGAGTACAAGTTTCAACATCTGGTGCACATGCATTCAATATTTAAATTGAGGCTATAACTCCATTAAAGGCCTTTAATCAATTAATTCAATGAGTCTTGGTTGATTGATTCATCTATCCATTAAATTTACATCTGGCTAAATCAACATTTCCGCAGCGAGAGGCCTGCATATTTTATTTTTGGTCGGTTTCATCTGCAGAAAAGACTGGTTTCCAGTATGTATGGAGCAACACTCCAAGAAACAGTGCGGCTTCGAGTAAATAAATAAAATATTCCAAATTCAGTGAATTGTGTCTGCTTTTCAGTCAGCTGAAACTTGCATTGAGTCTTCCAGCGCACCAATCCATCAATTAGAAAAGAGTGGGCCTAATTTAATGGTTCACTTGTAAACAATCAAAGCTTTGCAAAGGGAGGGAAAAGGGTGTTTTGCTACAAATATTACATGCAAATTAAGCACCAGAACAATAGCTATCACTTTGAAACCCAGAAGACCAACTGCAATAGCACAGCAAAGAAGCATGAAGTCCCCTGCCATTATTTATTAGTAAACAAATATAATGTATAATACTTTATTTTTTATAGCTACAGTATTCAATTAGTTGCATTTTAATTAGGCATTCCTAAAACATTTTAGATAGGGTATCCTTTGAGAACATTTGTCTTCTGGACCAAACACATGCCAGTTAAATATTTTCTTTTTCTTCTTTCTTCTTCTTTCTTTCCTCAGTTCTGGTAAGCTCCTTACAAACTACGCCTTTCAAATGCTGTGCCATTATCTGCAACAGCTTCCTAATTCAGTTCAAAGTGGGGGAGAAGTAATTGGCCGACACCTGCATAATATATTATTAATGAAAGCTTCAACATTCTGCAAAAAACACTCCAATAGGAGTGATTTTCATTCCCCTGTCACGGTTCTTATTTCAGATCCAATGTTAGAGTAAGTGGTAACACGGGAGGTCATTTCCTCTTAAATGAATGCAAGGATGGAAGCTCAAACACAACAGGCTGGTAATACATGAGAAGGAATCAAGAAAAATGGTGCATAAATCTAACCCCCAAGTGGCTGTGGTGTTTCATGAATTGGGATCTTAATAAGTCCCATTCTGAACCCCCAGGAAATAGCAATACAATGTAATTCCTTTTAGAACCTTCAAAGGAGCTGTAAGCAATTATAAAAATAGGCAATGAACAAGAGCATACATTCAATTTTTGCAGCTACTAAGATTGTTGGATGAGCAGGCACAAAACAGCCAGGGAAGTAATCAAAGCCTGAGAAATGGCCCCCCGTCAGTCAACATCAGCTTATCGAGTACTTAGGAGTTGAGGGCTTGGCAACACAAGGAAATAATAGCCAACATCTTAATAATCAGACATTAACAACCAATCAACAACTAAAAAGCCACACATAACAGGCACCCTATAATAGAATAGCCCAAAGCACACAGTCTGCTAGAGTGAGGTTCTCTGAGGATGGCCTCCAACATAAGTTTGAAAGCTTGGAAGACTAAACTTCTGGTTACAGAGACTAACCCAAATTGGAGCCTGCAATCATCAGAATACCCTACAATTTCTGGAGATAAAAAAAAAAAAATGTAACACAGAAGCAAAGAGCATTATGGCTGGAGGCAAAGGATCATGCTCTTTGGTGCCTCAGAACAGAAAGACAAGGGAAGAGGTGGTCAGGAAGAGGGCAGGAAAATGGATGGGGCAAGAGAAGATGAGAATTGTGTAGGTCAAGATATTCCCTGTGATGCTTTATGGAAATGAAAGTTGGACTTTGAAGAAGTAGGATAACAAGAAGATGCTTTTAAAACTTCATGTTGGAGAAGACTCTTGAGATGACATAGACATCCAACAAAAAAAAAAAAAAATCATCAAGCAAATCAACTCAGAGTTCTCCCTTGAGGCACAAATGATCAGGCTCAAATTGTCCTACTTAGGATCCATTATGTCCAGACCCATTTCTCTGGAGAAGGTTCTAATGCTGGGAAAGGTGGAAGAAAAATGAAGAAGAAGATGTCCAGCTGAAAGGAGAGCATGGATTCAATTACAGTGGTGATAAATGCACCATTGAAAGACCAGAAAGAACAGGTTAGGAAAAGATCATCAAGAAGAAAATGTATCTGCATAGTTGCTAAAAGTCAACGATGATTTGATGGCACATAATCAAGAGAAGTGAGCTTATTGGGTATAAAATAAGATGGAGAGAAAGTTCGGTCCTTGTTCACATTATATTGAGGCATTCCATTTTTTTGGATGCTGGTTGCCAGGACCATCAGGGAAAAAAATAATCAAAGTCAGTGTTAATCCTGGGAATTACAATATACTACGCATTGGGTTGCAGAATGGTTCCTTGGGGTCCTTGGTGCTCTCTGGATATTTTCTTGCAGACATTTCATCACCCATCTAAATAATATCATCAGAGCTAGAAGGGAATGGAGTTTGCTATTTATATACAGGAGGCTTGCCCTCTCAGTATTGGTGAGAGTATTCTTGATGGTTAGAATACAGAATAGTTGGAAGGGATGGTTGGAAGAATAGAATAGTTGGAAGGGATCTTGAAGGTTGTCTAGTTCAACCCTATCCAAGTGGGAGACTTTATATTATTCTGGACAAATGACTCTCCAGTCTCTTCTTTAAAATTGCCAAATGTCAATGTCCACTGTATGCTTGCTTATCATTGCTCTGACACCAACGATGGAGCACCCATGACTTCTGGAGTCAAGCCATTCCACTGATAATTGTTCTCACAATCAGGAAAGTTCTCCTTAATTCTAGATTGGATCTCTCTATGATAAGCTTCCATCCATTGCTTATTGTCCTGCCCCCATGTGTTTTGAAGACTAGGTTGACCCTTTTTTCCCTGTGGCAGCCCCTCCGATATTGGAAGACTGCTATTATGTCATCCCTAGTCTATCTCTTCATTAGACTAGATGTTCCCAGTCCCTGAAACCATCATTGTACGGTTCGGCCTCCAGTCCCTTGATTGGATTCCTTAATTAGTGTTAGCTTGTTTGTCTGATTTGATTAAAGCAGAGGTGTCAAACTCAATTTCATTGAGGGTTGCATCAGGGTTATGTTTGACCTTGGGGACTGGGTGGATGTGGCCAGCTTGATGTCACTTGTGTCGGGGGTGCCTATGTTGGCCCGAGTGCTCTGCCAGGGAAAACAGGCTCCTGAGCTCCGTTTTCAGCGACGATGGCTTCCTGCAGCCCACTGCCAGTGAAAACAGAACTTAGGTAGGTCACATGTGCCCCCCCAGGCCCCATTCTCAGCCATGACAGCCTCCTGAAGCCCTCTGCCAGTGAAACTGGAGCTCTGTTTTCACTAACAGAAGGCTATAGGCTCCATTTTTGCTACCAGAGGCACTGCAAGCCAATCCTTCACATTGTTTCGAGGGCAGCCTCACAGGCCAGATTTAAGCACCTCACAGGCCCAATCCAGCCTGCGAGCCTCGAGTTTGACACCCCTGGATTAAAGAGTTCTTTAATGTTGAGTTTCAATCCATCGGCGTCAGCATTTCTGAGTATGTCAAGCCAGAACCAGCAAGGACTACTGTAACTCTTCATTGTTATAGGGTATAATAACTGACTCTTAAAAGCCTGCCTGATAATATCTTCTTGCCCCTCTTATACAGAGCAGAATCAAAGGGGAATCATCTTAAAGCTTTCTCAAGTGCCCTCCATCCCCAGGGTTGAGAGATTGTTTAAGATCTCTTTTATCTGCTAACCGTTCTTACACACACCTTTGGCAGCTTTAGCTGTTTTTTTTCTCTCTACAATAGTGTACAAATGTTCTTCTTCCTCCTCTATCCCCCCAAATTCCCCTCCTTAGATGTGTGATTTCTTCCATAGGACATTTGTTCTGGGATCATCTTCTGCTGGGGCTTATGGCTCACCTCATCCATCAGAAGGATTTATTTCCTTTAGCTACATGAAGCATTTCCTCACCTGCCCAAGAGGCTTTTTAACAAAATTTACTTTATTGCTTTATTGCTTTATTGAAATAGTATAACAGGCTCAATATTTTGAATTTGTGGCCTAAAACTAGGTAGAGAAATCAACAATAGTGGAGATAATGCAAGTATTTAAAAGAAGATGCAAACTGAAACAAATTCTTTTTTTTCAGGTCAGGCCAAAATATTTTCTCCAATAAAATTGGTGCTAAGTAAATTAACAAGCTAATCTGACCATATCGTGACATTATTTATTATTTATATTTCATACTCTAGACCCCCTCCTTTGAAGAGGAACTTGAGTAGTACAGCACAATGTTGATATATAAAAAAAACTATAAAATTAAAAAGTTTAAATTAGAATTAAAAATTTAAAAATTATAAAACTCAAAAGAAATAATAGCACTTAGACTTATACATCACTTCACAGTGCTTTACAGTCCTCTCTAAGTAGTTTACAGAGTCAGCATATTTCCCCCAACAATCTGGGTCCTCATTTTAATGACCTTGGAAGGATGGAACCTTCAGCCTGGTGAGATTTGAACTGCCAAATTGCAGGCAGCTGGTAGTCAGCAGAAGTAGCCTGCAGTACTGCACTCTAACCACTGTGACATTGTGGCTCACAATATTTCCAAGGCAATTTAACCCTATTAAAATTGGTTGATAGAAATGGCATGGTAGCCAAGAGATGTAGATGTCCACCTCCCACTTGGAAGGGTGAGAGTTTAATCTGAGGCGGCAGCAGATGTTTCTCTATCAAGGCTCAAAGGGAAAATATCTGCCGTGAACTCCATGTAGGTATCAGGAAGGGTATCTGGCCAGTAAATGCTCTGATCCATTCAATTGCCTTGACTCCACCCCAATAAAAGAGATTACAAGATCATAAAAAGAAAATAAAAGGTTTATCAAGGCAGAGGGAGAGCTCTCCTGGTATCAACCAGTCCCACAACAGCATAGTTTACATTATAAGTAGAACAGGACACCAATTCCAAACTTCTTCAACAGATTAATGGGCAGAAAAATTAGATAGATGAATTATCTGTGCTTTTTTTTCCCAAAGAAAGGAAAAAAAGTCAATGCTTTTTCCTCCAAGATCAGAAGCTGCTTTAGCAGTGTCAGTAGCTCCACAACTGGAAAAAAACAACGTTCCATCAAAGATAATGTCTATGGAGATTCTCAATGGCGATTTCATCAAAGAAGTGATCCCATCAAGTCTTCAATGTAGATTTAATGGGTTTATGGAAATCAAATGAGAGATGCTGTTAGGGATAACATTGTTTACCCTAACTGGTTTAGGTAAAATAATAAACATGTAATCATGGTTTATAAGTTAAAATGTCTGCAACTTTAACTGTAGCATAGTAATTAAGGGAGTGGTTGTAATAGCACCATAAAAGAAGCAAGGCACTGCAGCTTGCTCTCTCTGGCTTTGATGATCCCTAATTACTGCATGGACTCAAGACTGCATTACTCGAACGGGAGAGAGACAAAGGACTGATTTGTAAGTGAACTGACATAGGATATTCTACACGGACTTTGCTAACTGAATATCCCTGAATGGACTGACTAAATGATACATGACTAATGGACTGTTATTTTGACTATGCTATAAATGGAATAAACTATATTTTTGATAGCACAAGCGTATCTGTTATTTTTACTGTATGTTAACAAACATACAAACTTATATCATTCATTTATCTGTGTGCCTATCTGACTAACGCTGCACATTCTGTTTAGCTTGTCTCCTTAACCCTGGTTGGGGAACTCCAGGCTTAACAGATGCTTATGTACACTTGAAAGTGGATCATTCCGACACATCCATTGGCCATTTGTAATCAAGTAAATGTAAGAATAGCCTGTTTCATCAGTGAGAATTTTTTCCAGATCTCTTTTGAAAAACAAGTTCTCCTAACAGGAGCAGGTAGGAGAAAGAAAATGTTGCAAAATAAATTTGTCTTTTTGAAAGTAGTTATAAACAAAGTCCTCTGAAGAATTGGAGTGTGGTTGAGGTGGTGTTCTTCAGCTGATCGTTTTTTTTTTTTTTTCTAGAAGCGGACTTGGTGGTAAGGAGCTCCAATTGATAAATCAGATGCAATTCTAATTGGATGAAGATCCCCAGACTGACTATTTTATTGTTTTGCATGGACTTTCTACCCATTAATCAGCTGGTCAGCATGAATCTGTAATGCCTTTTCTGAATTTGCTATACTCTCCTTAAACATTTTGTCCCAAATCTCCATTACCAGCCATTAAAGACCAGGAAGGCTTGGAATCAAAGTATCAAGGGGATATTTCCTCTAGCATCTACTTACCATTCCCCCTCCACACACACACACACACAACTGACACTATAACATTCAAAATAGCAAACAAATAAACCCCAGCATTCACGTTAGGTGTCATAGATGGTATATAAATGGACCATTTAAGTTAGGTAGTTCTTCAGAAGTTTGTGATCTTCAACCTACAATGAGTAAAACAGTTAAGTGGCCAATGTTGTGGGGTTTGAGTAAACTAGCTACGAAAGTCTTCTGTCTGATTTATTTGGGTTCCATCGGAATCCTGAATAATGGGCTACAGATGGATGAATCTCATTTTTGTCTCTTGGATGCAATATTTTCCTCTTTCTGGGAGAAAAAATATTCTACTCACAATTTTTTTCTGAAGTCCTTGTGAAATGAAGAAAACTTTTACCATCTGCATTCATCAGAAATCAATGGTTGATGAAGTTAACCATTGAGCCTCTGTGGTGCAGTGATTAGAGAGCAGTACTGCAGGCTACTTCTGCTGATTGCCGGCTGCCTGCAATTTGGCATTTCAAATCTCACCAGGCTCAAGGTTCACTCAGCCTTCCATCATTCTGAGGTGGATTAAATGAGGACCCAGATTGTTGGGGGCAAGAGGCTGACACTTGAAACTGCTTAGAAATGGCTGTAAAGCACAGTAAAGCAGGATATAAGTCTAAGTGCTATTGCTATTAAGTGATCCATGATATCTCATCTTCTGTACCATGGCACTAGGAAGGAAGCTGGTAGCAACAGGAACCTTCATCTCCCCAGTTCTTTGTTGGATTTCTGCTCCAAAAAAATCAAAGAAATGTTTGATGTTTCTCAGTTACAAAATGCAGAGATTAAAATTAAGAAATCAGATTTACTCAGATCAATCTGCATTTGCTTTCTATCATCCCCCTTTGATCCTGTATTTAAAGGAATTGATGGAGTTTGTTGTGTCTTCGGAAATGATGCCAGGAGTCGGTGACTTTGTATCAAGCTCTTTTATTGATGTGGGAACCGAACTGGCGTTATAGAGAAACTTCACGGCTTTTATTTCTTTAGATGCAGCGGCCGCGGCCAATGGCACCGCTTTGAATCTCCCGCGATTCAAATAGACCAATCGCAGGAGATTCCTAGCGAGCCAATCGGCGCGGCTCACCTAGCCAATCAGAGTGCCCAGCGCTTTGGCCAATCAAAGCGTGGGGATCTCAAGAATGCTAATGAGGGGACAGAACACCCCTCCCCTCTTGGTTTAGTCCTTACGTTGCATAGTCCCGTAGGTAGGCGGGGCTCCGTCTTAGCCTTCTGGACCTGCGCAGCTCAGTCGTAGGTTGGATCCTGGCCGGTTCGGTCGGGGTCTCTGCTTCTCCGGATGCCGTCGTGGGAACCGGCTGGTCGGTTGGGCCGGGCCGCTCTACGTAGCTCCTTCCTGGGCTTCCCGGGTTGGTTGAGCTGCGGGTTTCGCCGCTCCCGCTCGGTCTCCCCGGGTCGGTCGAGCTGGCCTGGCTGTCTCTTCCTGGCGAGGGGTCATGCTGGCTGCTTTCCGGTAAGTATGGTTGGTTTATTCTTCTTTGGTTTTGGTCCCCTGGGTATTCCCTCCCCCCTTGGTTTGTGTTGTGGGGGTTGGTTTTGCCTGCTTGTGCGTCGGTGGTCTCTTGGGTGGTCGTCCTCGATCTTAATTGGTCGATGAGGCGTTTCCATGCTCGTCCGTCTGTTGTTTGTAGCCGGTACGAGTGTGGGCCTGTTATTTGTGTGATGACAGCCGGTACCCATAGCGGGTCTCCCGTCAGGTTCTTTTTGTACACGGGGTTGCCTGGTGCGAAGGTTCGGTGTTTGCTGGTTGAGTCTGGGGGCTTCTCTGGGTTATACGTGGGGTGTAATCTGTCGAGTGGGGACCTTATTTTCCTCCCCATTAACAGTTCGGCTGGGCTTTTATTCGTTGTGGTATTTGGCGTGATGTGTTGGGTGAAGATTAATTTATTTATTTTGTCCTGGATCTCCCCGTGGTCTATTTTCCAGATGGTTTTCTTAGTGAATTGCACCATCCGTTCCGCCCTACTGTTCGCCGCCGGATGCGTCGGTGCTGTCAGCACGTGGCGGATGCCCCTTTCCGCTAGGAATTTTTCGAATTCTAGTGAGGTGAATTGGGGCCCGTTGTCGGAAATGACAACGTCTGGGAGGCCGTGTGTTGCAAAAAGTTTGCCGAGTTCCTTGGTCACGGCCTCTGTGGTTGTCGTTCTCATGTTGCTTACCTTTAGCCAGTTGGAGTAAGCGTCTACTGTTATCAGGAAGGTGTGTCCTTTTGTGGGCCCGGCGAAGTCTATGTGGATCCTAGACCAAGGTCCCCTTGGGGTTTCCCACTCTAGGACAAGTGCTGTGGGTGGGCTTGGCCTAGTTTCCTGGCATCGTTGGCACCTTGCTACCCATGTCTCAATCTGTTAGTCCATCCCTGGCCACAAAGTGTAACTTCTGGCCAGGGCTTTAGTCCTAATGATGCCCGGGTGCCCCTCGTGTAATAGTTCCAGAACCTTCCCTTGTAGTTTTTCTGGAATGACCACCCTATCCCCCCATAGTATGCACCCTTTTAATAATGAGAGTTCCATTTGCCGGTTCCGGAATGTCTTGATGGACTCGTCGTTGTCCTTTTCCGGCCACCCTTTCTCTACCCAATGCAACACCCGCGCCAGACATTTGTCTATTAGTTTCTCGGGCAATGTCTGACACGGTTATGGGTAGGTTGGGTAGAGTCTCTATACTGAGGGTGGTCGTCGTGGGTGCTGGGTTGGTGTCAGGTTCCGGTAGCGGCGAGTGGCTTAAGGTGTCTGCATGGGAGATCGTCTTACCCGGTCTGTGTATGAGTCCGTAGTTGTAGGCTGCCAGGAACTCGGACCACCTTGTCATTCGGGGAGACAGAATGTTCGGGGTGGCCCGGTTCCCTGCAAGGATTCCCAGCAGCGGTTTGTGGTCGGTTATGATGGTAAATGTCCGGCCGTAGAGATACTCGTGGAATCTTTTTACTGCGGTGACGATAGCCAGAGCCTCTTTGTCCAGCTGGCTGTAGTTCCATTCGGGTTGGGTGAGGGTCCTTGAAAAGAATGCGATGGGTGCTTCTTTTCCGTCGGGGAGAGTATGGCTGAGGACAGCGTCGACGCCGAAGGGTGATGCGTCGCATGTGAAGGCCAGAGGTAGGGTCTCGTTATACTGTATAAGGATGGCATCCGAAGTGAGGAGGTCCTTTGTTCTCTGGAAGGCGGCTTGCTCGCATTTCCCCCAAGTCCAGGTCGCCGCCTTGTCCAAGAGCCTATGCAAAGGCTCCGCCGCCATCGCCTTTTGGGGCAGGAAGACATTATAAAAGTTAAGTAGCCCCAGGAATGCCTGCAGCTCCGTCTTTGACTTGGGTGTGGGGGCTTCTTTGATGGCTTTGATTTTTTGGTTTGTGGGGTGAATGCCGTGACGGTCTAGGAGATATCCTTGGAATTCAACCCGTTCCGTGTATAATTGGCATTTCTCCCTCTTTACCTTGAGCCCGGTCTCTTTGAATTTGGTTAGGACCTCCCTTAGGCAACCCTCTAGTTCGGCTTGGTTGGCTGCCGACACTAAGACGTCGTCGAAGTAAGGTACCACCCCCTTGATGCCTTGTAATAGCCTTTCCATTAGGCTTTGGAATATTCCGGGCGCCACGCTGACTCTGAATTGGAGCCGGTTGCATTTAAATGCTCCCCGGTGGGTGACTATGGTTTGCGCTTCTGCTGTTTCCTCGTCGACTGGCAACTGTTGGTATGCCTGGGCGAGGTCGAGCTTGGCAAAAACCTTGCCCCCTCCCAGTGAATGCAGTAGGTGTTGCACTACTGGGACGGGGTAGCCACTTTGTTGCAAGGCGCCATTTAGGGTGGCCTTATAGTCCCCATAGATTCTCACCGACCCATCGGGCTTGATCGGGGTGACTATGGGGGTCTCCCACCGGGCGTGGTCTATGGGTTGTAGGACCCCTTGCTTGACGAGCTTGTCAATTTGCTCGTCTTTCTTGGGTTTAAGCGCGAGTGGCACCCGCCTTGGTTTCAGGCATTTTGGGGGGACGTTTGGTCTAGGCTGAATGATATAAGGGGCCCTCAGTACTTGCCTAGGTTTCCGTCGAAGACCTCTTGGAATTCCCGAGCTTGTTGTTGCTCCCAGCTGTCATTGGTGATGTGGTCGATTCCCGTGACTGCGATGCCGAGCGGGGCGAACCATTGCAGTCCCAGTAGGCTTGGGCGATTGCGATCGACGATTGTCAGGAGAAGCCTTTTGGTGCGCCTTTTGTATGTTACGTTGAACTGTCTGGTTCCGACTACCGGGATGCGTTTCCCTGGTAGTCTTTTACGATTAGTCTCTGGCTGTCTAGGCCTTTTCTTTGGATGGTAGGCACCAAGTGCTTTATTTCTTGCCATGCTATCATGGAGAGGTAGGACCCGGAGTCCACCTCCATTTTACATGGCTCACCTTTGATGCCTACCTCCACGTAGACCTTCCGGGCGTCGTTGGTTGTGGCGTGGCCGATGGTGACCGTCTGATGGGTCTCCTCTCTTCGCCGGGTCTCGCCGCCTCATAGGGATCATCCGTTCCGGTCCCATCTGTTGTCAGAGGTGCGATCTCTGGTCTGGGGTGGTGTGCTTTCTCTCCTCCGGTCGCTCTGGTCCCATCGTGGCGGGCTGCGGTTCTTTTTGAGGCGGCAGACGCGGGTGATGTGTCCCTTCTTGTCACAATGCCGGCAGATCGACTCGAAAAACTGGCATTCGGACCTGGGGTGGTCGCCTCCGCAACCAGCACAGTTGGTCCTCGATTTACGACCCTGCCGGTTCCGTGGGTCGCGGCCTGTCTGGAGGCGATGAATGTCCTCCTCCTCGTCGGAAGTGCCCGATGCCGAGTGGAAATCGCCCTGGTGGGTGGTCCTCTTGGGTTGGGCCTCGGGTGACTTTGCAGGGTGGTTGTTCCCGCTGCGGTCCCCAGCATTCGGTCGGCGCATGTGGTCGGCGGATGTTCGGGTCGCTTTGGCGGCTGCGGCTTCGGTGAGGGTATCTGCAAGGTTGATGTTGCCCTTGGCCATCAGCCGACTCTGGAGGACGGGGTCCCACAGGCCGAGCACGATTCGGTCTCGCAGGGCGTCGTTCAGGTTGTCGAATTTGCACAGCCCCCCTAGGTGCCGTAGTTCGGCGACGAAGTCGCTGAAACTCTCACCCGATCGTTGGTCCTGACGGTAGAACTCGTGGCGTCGGATGAGGATGGGCATATCTGGAGCATAGTGCCGCCGAAGTATTGGCTCGAGGACGTCCCAGTCCATTACGGTCACATCAGCGGGTTTGGCAAGTGCCTTGGCCATCTTAAATACCTCGGTCCCGCAGTGGGTCAGGAAGACGGCTCGCTTCATATGGCTGGTGGCGTCCTTCAGGTCGCTGCACTCGAGGAACATGCGGAATCTTTCGGAGTACGATTCCCAGTCCTCGCTGGTGGGGTTGAAGGGTGCAGGGGGTGCAATTTTCGCCATCGTGGAGATTCGTCTGGCTTCCGTCGGACACGTGCTTTGGTTCAGGATCAGAATCCCACCCTCGTCGCCAGTGTTGTATCTTCGGAAATGATGCCAGGAGTCGGTGAATTTGTATCAAGCTCTTTTATTGATGTGGGAACCAAACTGGCGCTATAGAGAAACTTCGCGGCTTTTATTTCTTTAGCCGCGGCGGCCACGGCCAATGGCACCGCTTTGAATCTCCCGCGATTCGAATAGACCAATCGCGGGAGATTCATAGCAAGCCAATCGGCGCGGCTCGCCTAGCCAATCAGAGTGCCCCGCGCTTTGGCCAATCAAAGCGTGGGGATCTCAAGAATGCTAATGAGGGGACAGAACAGAGTTCATCTAACAAAAAACCCGACGAAGCAACAAAAGTCACACTGAAAAGTATCTATTCCATGAATCTCCTTCAATGCTTTTTCTTAGATTTAATCCTACTGATTTACCTTGAATTTTGCTTTGGGCAAAATCCTATGCACACCATAGAACAATCTCCTGTTGAGAAATCTAAACCAGACCTGGAAGGTTTCTTCTTCTTTTCTCATCTGACTTGAGATATTTCAGACTTGGAGTAACTCAGCAATACTCATTAACTAGCTAAGCTCAGGAAAACAGCTGGTTGAAAACCTTCCTTAAGTGTCCTTCTGCTGATGTCTCATTTCCATGACAAAGAGATTAATGAGATAAGCAACTGAAATTGGCAAGCCATGGCAGGTAGGCTGATGGCAGGATGGGGTGAGGTGGGGTGAGAGAGAGGGAGAAGCATTATTAACACAATTAAATCAGCCACCCAACAATTTTCCTATCCTGTATTTTTTTTTTTTCTCTCTACTCTTCTTTTGATGATTCACATTAGAAAACAGACCAAGCTCATTTTGGTAAGAACTAGCTGCCCCATCTGTTTGGCCACCAAATCCCCAGGCATTTCAAGAAGTGTCACACAGAATACTTTCAGGGAACAGATGATCTCTTATACTTTGGAATAACAGAATAACAGAGTTGGAAGGAACCTTTGAGGTCTTCTAATCCAACCCCGTAATCAAGGCAGTAGACCCTACACCATTTCTGACAAATGACAGCCCAATCTCTTCTTGAAGGTCTCAAGTGATAAAACTCCCACAACTTCTGATGGCAACTTCTGTTAGGGATAACATTGTTTACCCTAACTGGTTTAGGTAAATAATAATATGTTATCATAGTTTATATGTAAAGTTGTCTGCAACTTTAACTATGGGAAAGTAATTAAGGGAGTGGCTGTGAAAGCACTTTAAAAGAAGCAAGACTGCAGCTTGCTCTCTCTCTGGCTTTGATGATCCCTGATTACTGCTTGGAATCAAGACTGCTTTACTCGAACAGGAGAGATAAACAAAGGACTGATTTGTAAGTGAACTGACATAGGATATTCTACACAGACTTTGCTAACTGAATATCCCTGAATGGACTGACTAAATGATACATGACTATTGGACTGTTATTTTGACTATGCTATGAACTCATAATGGAATAAACTATATTTTTGATAGCACAAGCGTATCTGTTATTTTTACTGTATGTTAATAAACATACAAGCTTATCTCACTCATTTATCTGTGTGCCTATCTGACTAACGCTGCACATTCTGTTTAGCTTGTCTCCCTAACCCTGGTTGGGGAACCCAGGCTTAACACTGGTTATGGGCCCAGAGGCTGCAAAGTCAGTTTAACTAGGATAAAGCAGATTTATGTAAAAGTGAGAGTTTGTGTTGTTAAACATTACAGTAAACAGACAGCTGTGTTTTATTAATTATAGTTTTATATCCATATAAGAAAACATGGCACAAGTCAATCTACAAAGTTTGTCCCTTATATCCAAGTTGGATGGAACAAACTATGTATCATGGTCTATGAAATGTAGTCTGCTTCTACGAAGAGAAGGTTTGTGGAATATAATTGAAAATCCACCAAACGTAGAAGAATGGGATCCAGAGGATGATGAAGATAAATTAAAGATAGAAGAATTTATGCATAAAAATGAACACGCTATTTGCATAATTGCTTTAACCTTAACTGACCAACAGCTTGTTTATATCCACGGAGAGAAAACGGCTGTTGGGTGTTGGCAGAAGCTGAAGAGGATTTATATTCGAGATAATGTTGGTGCTCACATAAATCTAACACGGAAGCTTTTCAGTGCGCATCTCCAGACGAATGGTGATATGCTGAGTCATTTGAAACCTATGCAAAGCATTTTTCAAAAACTGCACGAGAAAGAGCTTATTTTCTCTGAACAACACCAAGTCTACATAATTCTATCTTCCCTTGATGAAAGTTATGACAACTACGTAACTTCCCTTGAAATATTGCCAAAGGAAAGTCTAACTTTAACTGATATAACTGGCAGATTGATTGAAGAGGCCAGAAGAAGGCTTGAAAGAGATCAGTTAAGGAGGGAGCAACCTCAAAAAGAAGATAATGAATCTCCTACTGCATACGCAATTAAAAAGTGTTTTAATTGTGGAGGAAGAGGACATTTGGCAAGATTTTGTAAAAAGGCAAAGCGCCAGAACGCTGGCCAGAATACTAAAAGTCATCAAAAGAAAAAGAAAAATTTAGAGTTAGCCATGTATACTAACGGAGCTGTAAAAAATAATTTATGGGTGGTTGACAGTGGAGCATCCCACTGTATAACAAATGATAACAGAAATTTTATTAAAATGTCTCAGAGTACACAGCAGATATCGTTAGCCAATGGCTGGAAACTGAAAGCTAAAGGTCAAGGTATAGCATATTGTTCTTTTATAAAAGAGAATGTAAAAATGTTATATGTACCACAACTTAAGTTTAATTTACTTTCAGTTAGAATTTTGGTTAAACTAGGATATGTAGTTACTTTTAAAGGAGATAACTGCATAATTGAGAAAGAAGATAAGAAAATTACTGCATCTTTAAGAGGTGAATTATATGTGTTAAATGATGATGGTTTAAAGGTGGCTAACACGGTTTATGAAAATAAGAAACCTCATGATGAATGTATTCACTTGTTACATCGAAGGCTAGGGCATTTAAATTTTAAAATGCTTAAGAAAACTGTTGAATTATCTAAGGGAATAAGTTTGAAACCTTGTAATAAGTATTTGCAATGTAATGCCTGTAATCAAAGCAAAGCCAGGGTCACACCGGCTAATAGAGTTGATGGATTTACTACTAAAGAACCTTTAGAAGTAGTATTTGCAGATTTAATAGGTCCGAAAAAACCAAGTGTAGGAGGAGCTCGTTACATACTAAGTATAATGGACCACTATTCTAGATATGGGTTTTGCTATTTAATGAAGAGCAAAACTGAAACGTATCAAAATCTCTTTAATTGGATTAAATTTGCAGAAAGGAAAACTAAAAAGAAATTAGTAACTCTTATAACAGATAATGGTACAGAATTTACAAATAATAAATTCCAGAACAGACTAAGAATGTTAGGTATTCAACATAAAATGTCTGCACCATATAGGCCACAACATAATGCCTTTATAGAGAGAAGAGGCCAAACATTACAATCAATGACACGTACTATGATGTCTGATTCAGGATTACCTGACAATTTGTGGGGAGAAGCAATAATGTGTGGTAATCATATATTAAATAATGTTGTTAATTCAACAACAGGTGAATTACCATTCACATTGTGGCATGGTACAAAACCTGATTTAAGTTACATGCACACATTTGGAGCACCAGCATGGGTGCATATCCCTACACAACTTAGACACAAAGGATAGCATAGAGCTAAAAGATTATATTTTGTAGGATATAAATCTAATCATAGATCTTATAGATTCTGGGAACCAGGTACATCTAGAGTTTACACCAGTGCTAGTGCTAAATTCCTAGAACATGTAGGATGGAATAGATTAGAGCAAGATTTAAATAATGAAGTAATTATTGAACCCTACAAAAGGCAGAAAGATCAGATTAGTTATAAGAAGAGTCCAATTAAAGAAGAAGTCCACGAAGAGCAAATAGGACCAGAACAAGAGGAAACAGTTAATAAATGAAAGTCCACCTGTAAGTCCTGTAATACCTAGACGTACTACACGTATAACTAGACCACCTGATAGGTATCAAGCAAGTATAGTTTGCCAAGTAACTAAAGTTCCAACTAGTGTAGATGAACTTAAGATGTATCCTGCTAAGGATCAGGAGAATTGGCAAAAAGCAATGGAAAAAGAACTAAATTCATTAAAGGTAATGAAAGTATATGAAGATGCTAAATTACCTCCAGGAGAAAAATCCATTGGGTGCAAATGGATATTTAAACTGGAAATGATGGGACTGTTACCCATAAAGCTAGGTTAGTAGCTCAAGGATTTAATCAAACTGCATCTGATTACGATGAAGTTTTTGCACCAAGTCTTAAAGCAACATCTTTAAGAGCAGCATTAGTGTGGGCAGCTAAGAAAAACTATGTCATTAACCATTTAGATGTAGAAACTGCTTATCTGCATGCACCATTGCAGCACACTATATATTTAAGAAAACCAATTGGTATAAAAGACAATAAAGTAAATAGTAATGATTGTTGGAAAATCAAAAAGAGTCTTTATGGGTTGAAACAATCTGGGTTTGAGTGGAACCAATATATTTTGAAAGAATTAAACAATATAGGTTTTAAATCTGGTTTAGCTGATCCATGTGTGTTTAAAAGAGAAAATAATGGAACGGTGTCATTATTGTTATTATTTACAGATGATATTGCTTTGATAACTAAGACTAATAATGAAGCTAATGAGATTATATCATTATTAGCCAAAAAGATAAAATTAAAGCATTTAGGTGAAATTAAAAAGTATCTAGGATTGACAATTAACAAAACAAAAAATGGATTTAAGATATCTCAAGAAGATAAAATTTGCCAATGAATTAAAACATATAAAATGGAACTTTGTAAACCGGCAAAGACTCCAATGAGTCAGGAAGTTTGCCAAACTGATGATCAAAGTCCCAAATTTGATAAGTCCACATATCAATCTTTGATTGTCAGCTTATCATATATAAGCAATTGGTCTAGGCCAGATATAGCTTATAGTGTTAATCAACTGGCACGTTTTAATTCAGATCCACATCAATGTCATTGGCAATCATTAAAGAGAATTTTAAGATATCTTAAAGGAACAATGAACCATGCATTATATATAGAACCAAAGGGTGATTTGAGTCTTAGTGCCTATGCAGATGCAAGTTTTGCAATTGATATAAACACAAGAAAATCAACATCTGGGATGGCTATATTATTTGGTAAAACACTAATAGGGTGGAGGTCAATCAGACAACAGCATATCAGCTTGTCCACGATGGAAGCGGAATTTTCATGTCTGTCATTACTATGCACTGATTTAATTCTGTACAAACAGTTATTATTAGACATGGGTATAACTGTTAAAGATTCCATTATTGTGTACGAGGACAACCAGGCAGCTATAAAGTTAGCTACTAGTATTGCTGTAAAAACTAGATCAAAACATACTGAATTAAGATACTTAAATGTTAGAGAATCTGTAAAGAATGGGCTAATTAAATTGGAATACTGCATGACAGAAGAAAACATTGCAGACCAATTTACAAAAGCTCAAGGAGTAAGCAAGTTTAAAGAGAGTTGTAACAAATATGATTTAAAGATGTAAATAGTTATATTTATTATTATTTCCTAAAAGGGGAGAATGTTAGGGATAACATTGTTTACCCTAACTGGTTTAGGTAAATAATAATATGTTATCATAGTTTATATGTAAAGTTGTCTGCAACTTTAACTATGGGAAAGTAATTAAGGGAGTGGTTGTGAAAGCACTTTAAAAGAAGCAAGACTGCAGCTTGCTCTCTGTATGGCTTTGATGATCCCTGATTACTGCTTGGAATCAAGACTGCATTGCTCGAACGGGAGAGAAACAAAGGACTGATTTGTAACTGAACTGACATAGGATATTCTGCATGGACTTTGCTAACTGAATGGACTGACTAAATGATACATGACTTATGGACTGTTATTTTGACTATGCTATTAATGGAATAAACTATATTTTTGATAGCACAAGCGTATCTGTTATTTTTACTGTATGTTAATAAACATACAAGCTTATCTCACTCATTTATCTGTGTGCCTATCTGACTAACGCTGCACATTCTGTTTAGCTTGTCTCCCTAACCCTGGTTGGGGAACCCAGGCTTAACAACTTCTGTTCCATTGGTTGATTGTTCTCACTGTCAGAAAGTTTCTCCTTATTTCCAGGTTGAATCTCTCCTTGTTCAGTTTCCATCCATTATTCCTTGTCTGGCCTTTGGGTGCCTTGGAAAATAGCTTGACCCCTTCCTCTCCGTGGCAGCCCCTCAAATATTGGAAGACTGCTAAGCTGGCAATAGCACTTAGACTTATATATTGCTTCACAGTGTTTTCCAGCCTTCTCTAACTGGTTTACAGAGTCAGCAGATTGCTCCCCAACAATCTGGGTCCTCTTTTTATCGACCTTGGAAGGCTCGAAGGCAGAATCAACCTTGAACCTGGTGAGATTCGAACTGCCCAACTGCTGGCAGCCGACAGTCAACTGAAGTAGCCTGCAGTGCTGCATGCTAACCACTGTGCCACCTTGACAGACCCAATTCCTGCAACTATTCATGTTTTTTTAGCCTCCAGTCCCTTAATCGTTTTTGGTGAATGGAATCTCCTTGACTGATTCCTTTTCCCACTGAACCAGCATTCAGATCTATTTCCATTGGAGTCTGTTTTAACTATTGTCTGGATTTTGTTTTTACATTAGCTAATGTAACAGCTGTATTTCCTTATGTGCCGCATTTGGTTAATAGATTTCATTATGTCCAATGATTTGTTTCATTTTAGTTTCATATGTTTTATGAATCTGATTAACTAGAAAAACTCAAGAGGAAGGAAATTTAAGGGCTTTAGCAGACAGTAAACCTAATTTGGCCCCCCTAAAATGGTATCATTAATATTCAGCAAGACCACACTTGGAATACTTCATTCAGTTTTGGTCACCACAATGTAAAAAAAGATGTTGACACTCTAGAAAGAGTGCAGAGAAGAGCAACAAAGATGATTAGGGGACTGGAGGCTAAAACATATGAAGAACGGTTGCAGGAACTGGGTATGTCTAGTCTAGTGAAGAGAAGGACCAGGGGAGACATGGTAGCACAAAGAAGAGGGAGTCAAGATATTCTCCAACCCACTTGAAGGCAGGACAAGAAGCAATGGGTGGAAACTAATCAAGGAGAGAAGCAACCTAGAGCTAAGGAGGAATTTCCTGACAGTTAGAACAATTAATCAGTGGAACGACCTGCCTTCTGAAGTTGTGAATGCTCCAACACTGGATGTTTTAAAATAGATGTTGGACAACCATTTGTCTGAAATGGTGTAGGATTTCCTGCCTAAGCAGGGGGTTGGACTAGAAGACCTCCAAGCTCTCTTCCAACTCTGTTATTCTATTCTATTCTATTCTATTCTATTCTATTCTATTCTATTCTATTCTATTCTATTCTATTCTATTCTATTCCACTCCACTCCATTCCACTCTACTCCACTCCACTCCACTCCATGTTCTATTCGATTCTATTCGATTTGATTCGATTCTTCATTCCAATATTCTATTCTATTCTATTCTATTCTATTCTATTCTATTCTATTCTATTCTATTCTATTCTATTCTATTCTATTCTAAAATCTTACAGGTAGCCCTTAATTTGCAACCATTTAATGACTATTGAAAGCTGCAGTGGTATTGAAAAAGTGACTTAATACCAGTCCTTGCGCTTATGATTATTACATGGTCATGGTCACAAGGTCAAAATTTGAGCAATTGGCATGTATTTACAACGGTTGCAGCATTTCAGGGTCATGAGACTGCCATTTGTGACCTACTCAACTGGCTTTTGACAAAGACAATGGAGGGAGCTTAAGGATTTGCTTAAGGACTGCATGATTTATTTAAAGACTGCAGGGATTCATCAACAACTGTGGCAAAAAAAGAGAACTCACTTAACAACTGGCTTGCTCATCAACAGAAATTCTGATCTCAAATGTGGTTGCAAGCTGAGAACTTCCTGTATTTCAGATTGAGTATTTTTGTAAAAATAATAGTGAAAGTGGACAGGCTAAGTATCTGCGAGGATTAACTCAACTAATTTCCATTAAAACACACAAAAGGAAGCTGAAAGTCCCACTCTTATTCCATCTGGCGCTGTCATTGCACCAAGCTAGTATTTCCTATGGTCCTCAGAGGTTTTAAAAAACAGAATTTAATTTTCAGTTACAGCCACAAAACTTTGAGCTACTTTTCAGTAAATCACCATTAAGATAAATATGTCTTGACGTGATGTCTGAATCCTGTCATTAGGATAGACATTATCTAGCCAAAAGTACTGTTTCTTCATGTTTAGTTATTGATTTAAGCTATGTCTGCCTTTCTTCACAGTATATAAATTTAAAAGAGGCTTGCGACATTAATAACATGTGCAATCACCATAAAACAGAAACAAGAATCAACAGCAAAAGGAAAACAGTAATAAAAACAACAGCCAACCTAGCATTACATCCATTAAAATAAATAAAACAATTCTGCAGATTTTAGTCTGTGTATATATGTTAAAATAAAAAGTAGCTGAAGCTCAACATGTTATTAGTGCCTTATTTGTGAAGAAAATTGCAGATTTTTTCTCATAAAAGAGCAAAATAAATAAAATTTTCACCACTATACCCCAGGATTTAAGAGAATAACAATTGGAAGGGACTTTGGAGGTCTTCTAGTCCACCCCCAATCTGCTCAAGCAGGAAACCCTATATCACTTCAGACAAATGGTTGTCCAATCTTTTCTTGAAAACTTCCAGTGTTGGAGCATTCACAAGTTCTGGATGTAAATCTTTCCACTGCTTGTTCTAACCATCAGAACATTTCTCTTTAATTGGTTCTCTCTTTGATTAGTTTCCATCCATTTCTCCTTGTCCTGCCTTCAGGTGCTGCCTTCATCTCTTAGAACCATATTCTACCTGGCGTTGATACAAAAGTAGGTCCCATGAAAATTGTCTTAACATGTAGGCAGGATGATAGGGGTGCATACAACTATACAGAATTCAAATGTATCCAGTATTCAGTATGAGCCATAGTGGCGCAGTGGTTAGAATGCAGTACTTTAGGCTACTTCTGCTGACTGCCAGCAGTTCAAGTCTTACCGGCTCAAGGTTGACTCAGCTTTCCATCCTTTTGAGGTGAGTAAAATGAGGACCCAGATTGTTGGGGGCAATATGCTAACTGTAAACTGCTTAGAAAGGTCTGTAAAGCAATATATAAGTCTAAATGCTATTGCTATTGCTATTTGCCCCAGCAAAATGTGAAATAGGTGTCTTCCTCTGATGCTTTTCCCTAGCAAATATTCTTATTCCTTCCATTTCATTGGAATATATTTTCCAACGTGCTCTCTAAGACTGATTATGTGCCATCAAGTTGCTGTCAACTCTTACCACCTAGAACAAAGGTCTTCAAAGTTGGCAAGTTTAAAACTTCAACTCCCAGAATTCCTGATGTAACATGACTGGAGGAGGAATTCTGGGAGTTGAAGTCCATGAATCTTAAAGTTGTCAAGTTTGAAGATCCCTGACCTAAAAGCATCTTCTCTTGGATGATCTATGCCTCACCTTATCCTTTGTGTCTTTGAATGATGCACCCATCACCACTGTCACTGTGTTCCTTGTATGTGCCAATAGTAATCCTTGTCTTCTCTTTCCTTTCATTTTTCCCAGCATTATGGTCTTCACAAGACAATTAGGCCCATGAGATGTCCAAAATCTGATCATTTAAATCTGGGTATTTGTGCCTCAGGTGAAAACTCTGAATTGATTTATTTTATCATCAATTTGCATGTTGCTATCCATGGAATTCTCGGGAGTCTTCTCCAACACCAAAGTTCAAAAGCATTGATCTTCTTTCACGCCTGTGTCTTCAAAGTCCAATTTTAATGTCAAGAGAGGGAAAATTGGTGGCCTGTTTGAGTCTCATCTTTGTAAAGCTCTATCAAACCCTGCCGTTTGTGATCAAATTCACATGTGGCTTTTGATTTCTCTCTAGCTATGATGTTGCTAATTCAGTGCCCACCCTGCTACACCAGAGCATGATATTCCACCCACACCCAAGCACCAGGAACTCCACATTAAATGACTATTTTAAAAACCAGGGAGAGAGCTCCTTTTTCCCCAGTCTTCTGGGGAAAGTTCCTCAAGAATAGTACATACAATTTAAGATTATAATCTGCTATCTACAATTGGTGGGTAAGTAGATTTTGTTGTGTTGAAAACATTTATAGTATTCAGATTTTTTTAAAAAAAAACAATTATCATTCCAGCCTACATATTTGTTTTTATCTTTATTAATGCAACCTAGGATTTGCATTGGCTTTTTGGGCTGCTGTGGCATACTGCTAGTGTTGACAATTAGTTCATATTTAAGTGATTGTCCACTAGGACTCCAAAATCCCTCTCACAGTTACCGCTACTGAGCCAGGTTTCATTTAATTTGTTCCTGTACATTTGATTTCACGTGTGTTAGATAAATTTCCTTCTGGGTTCAGTTCCAAATGGGGAAGAAAGACACTGGAAACATGGTGACTGCTTGGAAAGATGGTTTAATGGTGGGGAGGACCACATGGCTTGGAGCTTCAAAATGAAAAGGACGATCACATACTTCAAGATGTCAGGTGAAGGAAAAGAAGAAGAGGCAAGATGCTGAGAGGCCCTTAGTTTACATCCTCTGTTGGGCCACACCTTAGTGTTTCCAGTTCTTGTGTAAGAAATATATCCCATTGGCTGTCAGACTCCCAGGAATGGGGGTCTTAACTAAGTTTGTAGGCTTTGTCTGGACCACATGGCTTCATCTGAGTGCTGGCTGATGCAATCTCCCCAGGCCATGTGGTGAGATGGGTAGAGGGCTTTGTTATGTAGAATACTCTGCCCCAGGCCTTAATGGCCCCATTAATAAATGTGGGGGTGAGTTCCTGCCTCTCTGAGTTTCTACTTCTCTTTTAGTGGAAATATTCTGCCTTTTTAAAAATATATCCTAAAGTATTTCATTTTTCTAGGAGCGGGGTGGGTTCAAGTCCGTTGAGATCCATCTGGATCTTGAGCTTGTCAGGTCTGCCCTCTTCACCTTGGTGCCTTGCCGGCATCCTGGCATCTAAGGCGAGGAGGGAGGAGGGGGACATGGGCGGAACAAATGCAAAATCAACCTTCCTGTGCCTGTGATGGGAAATGGGGAGGGGAGATGACAGCTTGACAAACAACAGGAGGGCTCCGAACAAATTTGTGGCCGCACCCAAGGCCGTGCACCCTGAGAAACAATGTAAATTACTCTAAACACCTCAGCATTCTCAAAACTCCTAGCTGGACTCTTATTGGCTGAAGATGGACTGGTCATAGGGGAGGACTAGGATGTAGAGAAATTTTCTGTATCTTTTGAGCATGGGGAATTTAGTTCTAGTCTAACTCTATTGCAACCAACATCTTTTAGTAAAAGAACCTATCATTTCAATCAAATGGAGTCAAGGGCCTTTCTTTCCCTTAAGAAATCAGACTGGCAGAACTTATTTTCTGGGGTGTTGGCTGTTCCTGCCAGTTTAGTGTCATCTGCAAATCTGACATGTTCCCCTTCCCTTCTATTCCCTCATTTTAATCATTTATGAAGATGTCGAAGAGTACTGGGCCTAAAATGGAACCTTGTGGTACCCTACTGCTTCCTTCCTTCCATCTAGCTGAAGTACCATTAAGGACTACTCTTTGAGTATGGCTTGTCAGCCAGTTACAAATCCATCTGGCAAGTGATTTTGTCTATTCCACATTGTACTAGTTTACCAAGAAGTAGGTTGTGGCCTACTTTGTCACATGCCTTGTTGAAATCCAACAATACTATGTCCACTGCATTTTGCTGGTCCACCTTTTTAGTCATTTTGTTAAAGAAAGAAACAAGATTGGCCTGGCATATTCTGTTTTTGACAAACCCATGTTGACTCTATTTATTTGACAGAGCTGATTCAATCCATATTTTAAGTGAAACTTCTGATATTTTATTCAAAATTAACGTGTGGCTGCTACCAAAAAAACCTCCCACTGTTCCTGAGTTAAGAGGGACCAATTAAAGAATTTACTTTTTAATCATGCAGTCATATTTTAAACCATTCATTCATTAAAAAACAAAGAAAATCCACATTTCATTTAGAGTCTTTCCCAATGCATTTATTGGTATATATCCTTCCCTAACATTTATATGTTTGTATCTATCTTTTGATATGTTTGTGTTATCTTTTGTTATATTTTAATATAGATGCCAGCACACAATGCAGAGTTAATTGTAGAATGCAGAATTCAATTTTCCATTATAGAATTAAGGAAGACACTGGTATAGAATTCAGAATTAATTATAGAATTCAGAATTCACTTCTCTAGTATAGGTGGATTCCAGTACAGAATGATACAATTAATTCAGAAAGATCAACCATATCATCACTGGAAATTTTCTTTAATCAACCAACAGGAACAGATAAAAAAAAAAAAAAAAGGAACTCTGATCCTTATTATAGCTTTAAAATTCAACTCATTTTTTCCTTTAAATGGCGGTGAAATTAGTATTTCTGAGAAACAGAGCTGTTTCAGCTACGACAAAGGATGCAAGGTCACTTCTGAGATGAATCCAAGGAACAATTTGAAGTCTCATTAAGCCTGGGCAAGCTGCAGCAGGACCACTTTGTGATCAGCTGGGATAAATTGGAAGCAGACTATGGTTCATTAAAAGCCAGCGCTGTATGCAAAGTGAGCAAAATAATAAGGCTGACCCAAAGAAATATGATCATCTCCTTGGTTGAACAATGCAGTGGGAGCTGCTGTCCAAGAA
The DNA here is from genome assembly GCA_033807585.1 of Hydrophis major. Taxonomy (NCBI): domain Eukaryota; kingdom Metazoa; phylum Chordata; class Lepidosauria; order Squamata; family Elapidae; genus Hydrophis; species Hydrophis major. The sequence goes on from CM066330.1 coordinate 7,759,778, forward strand.
GGAAATATAAATGACAGTAGTTGCATTTTGGGATACGTCATTTTATAAGCTTTATTAACCTGAACTTCAATCCCCCTTATATCATGTAGAGCAATGAAAAATGGACTAGCACAATATTTAACAGAACAACTGTCAATTTTCCAGTTAATGCATCCATTGAAAGCAGAACTTTGAAGCAGATAGATTCCTCAAAGAACAATATAATGGATACATCAAAACTGACTCTGAAAGTTCCTGTGGTTTTCACCTAATTGAAAAACAAAAAGTTCCCCCTTCCCCCCAGGTCATTGGTCACGTTGTGCAATAGTGGTGCTGGCAGGTTGCCTGCTTACTCCATTCCTCCTCTTCTCAGCCACCTATTGGAATGGCCTTGGTTTCCACAAGAAAACTTTATTTTGAGGGCAAAGCCAGGTTATCTAATTTTCCCCCTCCCTTTCTCCCCCTCTACAACCATGGCAACCATGAAGCCTCAAAGAGGGCCTCAGCCAGGTTCACGTCAGGGTTGACAATAACAGAGTTGGAAGGGACCTTTGAGGTCTTCTAGTCCAATCCTCTGCTCAGGAAACCCTCTGCTCAGGAAACCTGCTGTCCCACTGCTCAAGAAAATTTATACCATTTAAGACAAATGGTTGTCCATCCAATCTCCAAGAATGTAATAAGGGTTAACGGAGAGGCAGTTTCTATAAGCAACACCAGAATGTTTCCTTCCTGCTTTGCTTACAGGATTAGGCCAGTAATTTCTTCTAACAACCGGTTCTCTGAACTGCTTAGAACAGTGGTTCCCAACCTTTTTTTTGCCCTGCACCCCTAAAGAAATTTCACTCGAACCTCGCACCCCCTGAAATAAATAATAAATAAAAAAGTCAACATATAGCCAATATCCTATTATTTACCTGGACTTTTCTCGCACCCCCTGGAATATCGTCTCGCACCCCCAGGGGGTGTGAGCACTCCAGGTTGGGAATCCCTGGCTTATGTTAACAACCGGTTCTAGCGAATAGGTGCGAACTGGTAGAATTCCACCCCTGAATATATGGAAACTAATCAAGGAGAGAAGCAATCTAGAATTAAGAAGAAATTTCCTGACAGTTAGAACAATTTATCACTGGAACAACTTGCCTCCAAAAGTTGTGGGTACTCCAACATTGGAAGTTTTTAAGAAGAGATTGGACTACCATTTGTCTGAAATGATATAGGATTTCCTGACTGAGTAGGGAATTGGACTAGAAGACCTCCAAGGTTCCTGCCAACAATTCTATCATCCATCTGGCACAAATCTCACAGAAGCTGTTTAAACAGCTTTGGCCAGGCCTAATCCTCACTGCAGAAGAAGTCTAGAATTTGTTCAGCAGATCCTAATAAAAGGAATAGAAGAGAAGAGAAGAGAAGAGAAGAGAAGAGAAGAGAAGAGAAGAGAAGAGAAGAGAAGAGAAGAGAAGAGAAGAGAAGAGAAGAGAAGAGAAGAGAAGAGAAGTCTTTATTGGCCAAGTGTGATTGGACGTAAAAGGAATTTGTCTTGGTGCAAAGGCTCTCAGTGTACCTAAAAGAAAAGATACAAGAGTCACGAATCTATCAGAGTATGACTACTTCATAGTTATGTAGATGAAGGAATGAGGGTACTGCCTGATATGAAATTTGTGGTGGAATTACAGCCTAAAGGAGACTGAGGATAAAGAAGTGATGGCATATAGAGTTTCTCTGAGGAGGAAGTGACATAGGCTAGACTAATGAAGCCTTTATCTAGCCATTTTCAGTTCCCAAGAGAATGTGGTGAGTATGGCAAGATTCTTGTACATAGGTGATCAACAATAAAGAAACTGCATTGGGCTGCTCATAGAGTTATTCTGGTTGCAAGGAACCCTTGTGGCACAGTGGTTTAAGTGCAGCAGTAGGAATAGCACTTAGCCTTACATACCAATTCACAGTGCTTTACAGCTCTCTCTATGTGGTTTACAGTGTCAGCATATTTCCCCCAACAATCAGGGTCTTCATTTTACCAACCTCAGAAAGATGGAAGGCTGAGTCAACCTTGAGCCTGTGAGACTCAAACTGCAGAACTGCCGGTAGCCAGCAGTCAGCAGAAGTAGCCTTCAGTACTGCATTCTAATCACAGTGCCACCACAGCAGTTACAGGGAAATTCTGCCCACAGCCTGGAGTTCAATCCCGATAGGGGTCAAGGTTGACCTTCTATCCTTCCAAAGTCAGTAAAATGAGGATCCAGATTGTTGGGGGTAATATGCAAATGATATTTACATTGTCAACCCCCAGAAAGTGCTACAGAATACTGTGGGACAGTATATGAGCCTAAATGCTATTGCTATTGTTATTTCAACCTGATAAATTAGGCTAGTGTCCTAAACATTTGATGAGCTTTGATGGTGCAGTGGTTAGAGTGCAGTACTGCAGGCCACTTCTGCTGACTGCCGGATGCCTGCAATTTGGCAGTTCAAATCCCACCAGGTTCAAGGTTGACTCAGCCTTCCACCCTTCTGAGGTGGGTAAAATGAGAACCCAGATTGTTGGGGGCAATAGTCTGACCCTGTAAAACCATTTAGAGAGGGCTGTCAAGAGGTATATAAGTCCAAGTGCTATTGCTGTCAGGAGGCCTTTAAAAATACAGTACTTTTGCAGTCAGTCTCCCTTAAAATAACTGGGTCTCTCTGTACACAATACCAGGACCAAAATATCAAACCACATTCCAACTACCACCCAGAGGTGGTATTCAGCAGGTTCTGACCAGTTGCGGAGAACTGATCGAGAAAATTTTGAGTAGCTTGAATAGTTGAGTAGTTTGGAGAACCAGCTCTGACTGGTTTGGAGAACCACCTCTGACTGGCCCTGCCCCCTTATTCTCTGCCTCCCGTGTCCCAGCTGATTGGCTGGGTCTTCTTTTGTTGCCCTGCACAGGAGAACGGAGCTGTAAAGCAGGTTAGTGGAGTGGGGAGGGAATGGGATTTTGCAGTAACCTTCCCCCAGGAATGGGAAGGGAATGGAGATCTTGCAGTATCCTTCCCTTGCCTCACCCACCAAGCCACACCATGCCCACCAAGCCAGTAGTAAATGTTTTTGAATCCCACTACTGCTATCATTCCAGGGAAAAACAGCAAACCATTGGAAATGCACATTTTGCTGCAAACACCTGTGGTTGCAGACTTGCCATGTGTAGAAATGGATTCTCGGGGAGATCCATAGAAATTATTGCTTTGTAAGTAGGTCTGCAGCCTTTGTTCCATATAGTATTTGCTTGGCATTTTAGAACTTCGTAAACAAACCATTGGCCAGAAATAATTTATCCTATTTTTTTCTCCCCTATTTTGCTGAAAATAGAGACTCATTATTCTCTTCATGGTGCATGAGCTGACTTGCCCAGTTTCAGCCCATTATTTGGGTAATGCCTTCCTAACATTATTACAAATGTCATATTCTAATTGGGGCCAGCAACTCCCAGCTGTAGTATGTGATTAACCTTGACATTTCATGGTGGAAATGTTTTAAGAACATGATTTTATGCAGTTGTATATTTTGAGGCCATCATTTCCATGCTCTAACCAGGCAGAGATATAACAGGTCTGTTCCTTACAAAAGCAGCTGATAAAACTGCAAACATGTTTCTGCCCCAGGAATCTACAATAGAATTTCTAATTCTTAAGCAACCTATTGCCACTGTTCTTTTTTTCAGCCTGAGTTTATTTGTTAAGAGCTAGCAGCAGTAGAGTTCAAAATCTCATTTTACTTGTTTTTGGCAAGTACCTCTGCTTTACCGTTTGTTATTATTGTTTGTTTGAGAAATGCTTTTTTTTTTTAACCATCGGGCTGCATGTCTTGTCTGGGTGATAGCAATGGTGGTATTCTACTGGTTCGGTCCGGTTCTGCCGAGCCGGTAGCGCCAATGAGCAGTGATCAAACTGGTTCGCTCTGATGCTCTGCTGTTGGGCCCGTCTGCCCACCCGGACTCCCATACTAACCGTTATGTCCTGCTTTTGAAGCACAGCTGTTTTGGACGACACAACAGATTGCTGCGCAGCAGCTGCTGAAGCGACAGGGAGAGTGCAGGATTGCAGGAGGCAAGTCAAAATGCCTCTACACCTACACAAAGTGGTCGTTTGGCACACACAAAGCACGCCCACCAAGTCACACCCATCAAACCAGTGTTAAAAAAATTTGAAATGCACCACTGGGTGATAGGGATAGAAGTGTAATATCTAGTCCTTCCATGCATTCAGAAACAATGAACATTTGCGGGCTCGAAGGTTATAGAAACAGAACTGGGGTCTTCCAAACATCTCCATGAATATGTTTGTGCCTTCAAATCCATCTTGACATCTAGTCACTAAGGTTTTCTTGGCAGGATTTTTTTTTTTTTTCAAATAGATTTTCATTGCCTGCTTGAGACACAGTGACTGGCTCAAAGTCACCCAGCCAGCTTTCACACCTGAGGCAGGACTCGAACTTATAGTCTCCTGATAATTGACCCAAGGCTGCCTAGCTGGCATTTTGCTTAAGGCAGGACTAGAGCTGATGGTTTCCTGATTTCTAGCCTGATGTCTTAACTAGTACATCAAAATGGCTCTCTACAGTAGTATACAGATAGTCCTTGATTTATAACCATTTGTTTAGCCACGAAGTTAGCAGTCACCCTGAGAAAGAGTGACTTATGATTGATTCTCTGACGTATGACCATGACAGCCTCCCTACAGTCACATGATCAAAATTTGGGCACTTGGCCACTGGCATGAATTTACAATCATGTAATGGCCATGTGCGACTCGCCAACAAGCTAAATCAATGGTGGGGAGCCAGATTGATTTAACATGACCTCAGGTTCACTTAACAATGGCCATAGTTCACTTAACATACATGGCAGAAACGTTAAAAAAAAATCAGACCTAACTCACAATAACTGCTTTGTCTCACATTGGGAAATTTGGTCCCAAATGTAGTTGTAAGTTGAGGGCTGCATTATAGGGACTTGTGTTGTTTTTTGAATAAATTTGCCAGTGATCTATTTCTGTTAGTGTGGAATTACTGTGGCATTCCTATATACAGCAGGGGTCTCCAACCTTGGCAACTTTAAGGCTGGAGGGAAGGGTGGGATTCAAATTTCTTAACAACCGGTTTTCTGGGTGTGGCCTGGTAGGCATGTGACTGATTGGGCATGGTTTGCTGACTGGGCATGGCTTGGTGGTCATGTGACTGGCTGGGCATGGGTTGTGTGTAAATATTATAAATATTATAAATATTAATGTAAATATTGAATTTTTTTTTTATTTTAAAAAGAGCAACTTTTACCCAAAATCAGGCAAAGCAGATTGAGTTTCTCACAGAATCACAGATTCATTCAGAGATCTACCATTCTGCAATCTGCTACCTGAGGCTGCACTGAAAAATAGAAGCTTCATTTTCGAAATCCAACAATTTCCTGCTTTCTATTTAATCTAAATCTCCCGGCACAGCAGAACAGCTGATGGTTGGGGTGGGGGGGGGGGAGAAAAGGAAAAAAAAGCAACTTAGCAGGCAAGTTTGATGGGGAGGGGAGGGGAGGGGCCATCCAGTGGCACAATTTGCAGGTTTTCCGAACTGTGCAGAATCGTAACAATTGGTTCTATAGAACTGGTCTGACCAGGTAGAATCCCACCCCTGCCTGGAGGATTTCAACTCTTAGAAGCTGGTTGGGGAATTCTGGAAGTTGAGGTCTGCCAAGCTTAAAGTTCCTAAGGTTGGAGATCCCTCTGATATACAGTTTATTGTGATTCTTGCTGATACTGTGAGGTTGTTTCTTTCAGGAGTTTCATTAAAGCAAGCATCAGAAAATCCTATTCTTGATCAAGTATCTTTTCGGGGATTAGTGGGAAAGGCAGAAACATTGATGAATGCACATTGGCAATCAGGTTGAAAAGCTTGTCACATAGCCTTCCTCTCAAGTGTGGAAAGCTGTCTTAGGTCGAACTGTATCTGGTCACATTTGCCTAAGCTCAGGTGCATGACTGTAAGGAAAAAAAATTCCTCAAGCTAAAACAACAAATACACATGCAACTCTCTGTATCCCTGAGCCACATTTTTCAGAGTAAATGAAGTTTGATAATAATTGGACTCCTCATTTGACTCTGCCTACCCTCTGCTTGTTAATGAATCCATGTGCAAAGTAGGAAAATAAATGGCAACGGGGTGAACAGCAGCTGAGCTCTGATTAACAAATAAATAGAGTTTCTGTCTGAAAGGAAACTATTGGTGCATCATACTTAGAACATACTTGGAAATGTTTCCTTTGAAGCTGCATCCATCTAAACATGTTGAGGAATCTTCTAGATTCCTATCTTCTAGATTCCTATCAAATGTCCTCTTTTACATTTGGTGACAAACTTATTTCTACAGGGGAATGCTGTAGTGCCATGATAGAAATTATATAGTGTCGTGTCCGAAAAGAAGGCTCTGAGGCAGTGACTATCAGTAACAGCTCTTTTATTGAAGACGTGAACCGAACCGGCAAAAGAGAAAAAGCCTCCGGCTTTTATACTCTTTTGCCGCGGCGGCCGCGGCCAATGGCAGCGATTCAAGTCTCCCGCTCTTGGTTTCAGCCAATCGCGGGAGACTTCAATCGGGCCAATCGGCGCGGCTCGCCTGGCCAATTAGAAATCCCTGTGCCTTAGCCAATCAAGGCGCAGGGATTTCGAGCAGTCCATTTTTAGTACATAACACCCCTCCCCTCTTGGTAGGGTCTTTCACGTGGTGTAATCACGCAGGTAGGCGGGGCTACGTCGGGTCCTAGTTGACCTGCGCAGCTCATTCTTCTGTTGTAACTCGGCCGGAGCGGTCATCTTTTTGGCTGCTCCTGGCTCTGTGGGTACCGGCTGGATGGTCGGGCCGGTGCTCTCGCCGTGGCTCCCGCCTGGGCCTACCGGGTCGGTTGAGTCACGGATTTTGCCACTCCCGCTTGGCTTTTCCGAGTCGGTAGAGTTGGCTGGACGGCTCCTCTCCGGATGGGATTCGCGGAGGCAGCGATCTGGTGAGTCTTTACTTTTTTTCTGCGTTTCTTTTGCCGGGTCTTCCCTCCCCCCTTGGTTCGTGTCTTGGGGGTTGAGGTTAGTTATTGCCCGTGACCGGAGTTGGTCGATGTGTCGCTTCCAGGCTCGCCCATCGACGGTTTGGAGCCGGTACGACCGTGGGCCTGTGGTTTGTGTTATGACGGCTGGGATCCATAGGGGTTCCCCTGTCATATTTTTAGCGTAAACCCAGTCGCCCGGTTGAAAAGTCCGGTACCTGGAGCTTGAGTCCGGGGGTCGCTCCGGGTTATATGTGGGGTGTAGACGATCGAGTGGTGACCGCAGCTTCCTGCCCATCAGGAGCTCTGCAGGGCTTTTGTTTGTTGTGGTGTTAGGTGTGATGTGTTGTATGAAAAGTAGTTTATTAATTTTTTCGTTGATCTCCCCGTGGTCCATTTTCCGGAGGGTCTTTTTTGTAAATTGGACCATCCGTTCCGCCCTACCGTTCGCCGCCGGATGCGCCGGTGCTGTCAATGCGTGGCGGATACCTTTCTCAGCCAGGAAGCGTTCAAATTCGATTGATGTGAATTGGGGCCCGTTGTCTGAGACAACTACGTCTGGGAGGCCATGTGTCGAGAATAGTTTACAAAGTTCTTTAATGACAGCCTCCGTGGTGGTGGATTTCATGTCAGCCACCTCTAACCAGTTCGAGTATGCATCTACTGTGATTAAAAAAGTGTGTCCATTTGTGGGGCCAGCAAAATCTAAATGGATTCTGGACCAGGGTCCCCGTGGTATTTCCCAGTCCCGGGTGGGTGCTGCGGGTGGGCTGGATCTGGTTTCTTGGCACCGGTGGCACCTTGCAACCCATGTTTCAATTTGCTTATCCATCCCTGGCCACCAAGCGTAACTCCTGGCCAGGGCTTTTGTCCTGACGATGCCAGGATGCCCCTCATGTAACATTTCCAGAACTCTGCTTTGTAATTTGCACGGAATTACCACCCGATCTCCCCACAGGATGCAACCCCTTAACAGAGACAGTTCAGTCTGGCGCTGCCGGAATTTCTTAAAAGTCTCGTCAATGTCCTTTTCCGGCCAACCTTTCTCTAACCAATGCAAGACTTTCGCCAATTGTCTGTCCCTACTGGTTTCCCTGGCAATATCGGATGCGGTTATGGGCAGGCTTTCTATGCTCAGGGTGTTAGTTGTAGGAGCGGGGTCAGGTTCAGAGTCCGGCAAGGGCGAGCGGCTCAAAGCGTCCGCGTGTGAAATTTTCTTTCCTGGCTTGTGGAACAGTTCGTAGTTGTAGGCTGCCAGGAATTCAGACCACCTAGTCATGCGTGGTGACAAGATGTTTGGTGTGGCCCGATCCCCGGCGAGGATGCCCAGCAGTGGCTTATGGTCGGTGACTATCTTGAATGGGCGGCCGTACAGGTACTCATGGAAACGCTTGACGGCGGCAACTATAGCCAAAGCTTCTTTGTCCAGCTGGCTATAGTTCCGTTCTGGTTTTGTTAGCGTTCTGGAAAAAAATGCAATAGGCGCTTCTCTCTGGTCTGGGAGGGTATGGCTGAGGACAGCGCCGACGCCGTAGGGCGATGCGTCGCAAGTGACAGCTAAGGGTAAAGTCTCACTGAACTGTATTAGGACGGCGTCGGAGGTGAGGAGGTCTTTGGTTCTCTGAAAGGCGGCTTGTTCTCGTTTCCCCCAAGTCCATGCTGCCCTCTTGTCTAGGAGTCTATGCAAAGGCTCCGCCACCGTTGCCTTCTGAGGTAGGAAGACATTATAAAAATTTAGTAAACCTAGGAATGCTTGTAGTTCTGTTTTGGACCTCGGGGTGGGGGCTTCCTTGATGGCTTTAACCTTTTTAGTTGTAGGGTGGATGCCCTGTCTGTCTAGGAGGTAACCCAGAAATTCTATTTGCTGCGTACACAGTTGGCATTTTTCGCGTTTGACTTTAAGTCCTGTCTCTTTAAATTTTGTCAAGACTTGTCTTAAACGGTTCTCTAATTCGGCTTCGTTTGGCGCCGCGATTAACACGTCATCGAAATAGGGCACCACCCCCTTGATGCCCTGTAGTAAACGTTCCATTAGACTTTGAAAAATGCCTGGTGCCACGCTGACTCCGAATTGGAGTCTGTTGCACTTGAAGGCCCCCCGGTGTGTCACGATTGTTTGGGCTTCTGCCGTTTCTTCGTCCACAGGCAGTTGCTGGTATGCCTGGGCGAGGTCAAGCTTGGCAAAAATTTTTCCCCCTCCCAATGAGTGCAGTAAGTGTTGCACTATGGGCACTGGGTAGGCGCTTTGCTGTAGCGCGCTATTTAGGGTGGCCTTATAGTCCCCGCAAATCCTCACGGACCCGTCTGGCTTTACTGGGGTCACTATAGGGGTCTCCCATCTGGCGTGATCTATAGGTGTTAATACCCCTTGCTTGACGAGTTTGTTGATTTGTTCGTCAATTTTTGGTTTTAGCGCAAAGGGTACCCTCCTAGGTTTAAGTCGCTTGGGGGAAACCCATGGGTCTAAGTCAAAGGAAATAGGGGGCCCCTTGTACTTGCCCAATCCTCCATCGAAGACCTCCTGGAACTCCTGGACTAACCGCTGTTCCCAGGCTTCCATGGAGACTTGGTTGACACCTGTCAATGCGATGTTCAGTGGGGCGAACCATTGCAGGCCAAGCAAGCTCGGGCGGTCACGATCGACTATCGTGAGTGGAAGTTGTTCGGTTTGGCCTTTGTAGGTTATGCTAAAGTTTTTGGTGCCCACCACTGGCACGCGATTACCCTGATAGTCCCTTATGATGATTTTCTGGGCGGGTACATTTTCCTTCTGCAGGGTGGGCACTAGTTTTTTTATTTCGCGCCATGCAATCATGGAAAGGTAGGACCCGGAGTCCACTTCCATCTTGCAAGGCCGGCCTTCGATGTAGACTTCAACGTATATCTTTCTGGCGCCGTCGGAGATGGCATGGCCGATTGTCACCGTCTGGTGGGTTTCTTCTTTCCGCCGACCGTCGCCGCTTCTCTGGGATCTTTGCTTCTGGTCCCATCTGCCTGCTGGCTGGCGCTCTCTGGTTCTTGGCGGGCTCTCTCTCCTTCTATCCTGCTGCTCCCATTTTGGCGGGCTGCGGGTCTTCTTTTGGCGGCAAACTCGGGCGATGTGGCCCCTTCGGTCACAATGCCTGCAGACCGCGTCAAAGAAACGGCATTCAGACCTGGGGTGGTCGCCGCCGCACCCTGCGCAGTTGGTCCTCGACCTACGACTGTTTTGGCTTCGCTGGTTTCCGCGACCCGCCTGCACGCGATGTGTGTCCTCCTCATCGTCTGAAATGCTGGAGGCTGACTGGTAACCGCCGTAGTGTGCGGCCGCTTCGATTCTTGCATCGGCCGACCTTGCGGGGTTGTTGTTGTTCGCGCCTTTTGCCTCGGCTCTCCGCATGGTGTCTGCTGACGTGCGGGTTGCTTCTGCGGCTGCGGCTGCGGTGATGGCATCGGCGAGGCTGATGTCGCCTTTGGCCATAAGTCGGCTCTGGAGTGTCGGATCCCAAAGTCCTAGCACGAAACGGTCTCTTATGAGACTGTTCAATCCCTCAAACTCACAGAGCCCGCCTAGGCGCCTTAATTCAGCGATGAAGTCGCTCAGTTTCTCGTCTGGTCTTTGACATCTCCGGTAAAATTCGTTCCGCCGAATTAGGATGGGGACCTCGGGGGCGTAGTGGCGCTTTAGTATGGGTTCGAGGACGTCCCAATCCATGGCAGTCGCGTCTGCCGGTTTGGCCAATGCCTTGGCCATCTGGAAAACCTCTGGTCCACAATGCGTCAGGAACACGGCGCGTTTTAGCGGGCCCGGGGCGTCCTTCATGCCGGCACACTCTAAATACATCCGGAATCTGTCTGAGTAGGACTCCCAGTCCTCGGCGGCGGGGTTGAAGGGGGCGGGCAGTGCTATTTTCGCCATTTCGTTGTCGCAAGTTCGTCTATGGACACGGGGTTCAGTTCAGGGGCGAGATCCCACCTTCGTCGCCAGTGTCGTGTCCGAAAAGAAGGCTCTGAGGCAGTGACTATCAGTAACAGCTCTTTTATTGAAGACGTGAACCGAACCGGCAAAAGAGAAAAAGCCTCCGGCTTTTATACTCTTTTGCCGCGGTGGCCGCGGCCAATGGCAGCGATTCAAGTCTCCCGCTCTTGGTTTCAGCCAATCGCGGGAGACTTCAATCGGGCCAATCGGCGCGGCTCGCCTGGCCAATTAGAAATCCCTGCGCCTTAGCCAATCAAGGCGCAGGGATTTCGAGCAGTCCATTTTTAGTACATAACATATAGTGTTGGAAAAAATATCCATCTGGTTCAGTTCCAAGTGAGGAGAAAGACACTGGAAACATGGAGGCTGATTGGAAAGATTATTTTATTGATAGACAGGATCATATGGGTTTGAAGTCCTGGGCAGCTGACCATATGGAGTGGAGATTGAAGGCTATTTCTACATTCTCTTGGGCCTTGCCCTTGAGCTACCTGTTCCTGTGGTAAGAGCATGTATTCTATTGACAGACTCCCATGGGGTCATGTTTGTCTGAATCAAGTTTGCTTGAAGCCTGGAGGATGATGCAATGTCCCCAGGTGACTGTGCAATGGGGTGATCTCTGCTGCTAGATAATCCTATTATGTTTTGAAGAGTCATGTCTTAATTCCATCATCCTGGAGCTGAAGGTCTTTTGTCTTGTAGATAGGCTGACCCAGTCCTTCTCAATGGGCACCAAATATCTGCTGGGGGCAGGGAGCTGCTTTCTATCTTTAAAACAGGTTTCTTCTTTTATCATCCATGGAAATATAATATTATGCCTTTTTAATATTTCTCAAACTATTTCATTCTAGGTGGGGTGACTTCCCTCAAAAGATTGCCTTTTTTTTCATAGTGTCTCTTCATATCAAAATTCCCCTTCCCTTCTCTTTCTCCTTCCCTTCCCTTCTCTTCCCTTTCTTTTCTCCTTCCTTTCCCATCCTCGTTCCCTTGCCTTATATTCCCTTTCCTTCTCTATTGCTTTCCCTTCCCTTTCCTCCCCTCCCTTTCTCCTTGTCAGAATAGCAAAAAGCACCCGAGTCTTTAGGTGTTTCAAAGATTAGATTTTAAAAAATATATTCAGCAACCTTGGCTTTCTTTTGTGACTTCAGGGGCATAAACCCTTTCTTTTTGAATTATACTGTAAATGAAAAACCTGTGTCCTTGGGCTTTTTTGTAAGGGGCAATGATAAAGGTAGGAGGTGACATTTTTGTCTGAAAGTGGATGTTATAACATTGGCTAGTCTTGCTCTGGCAGCTGCTCCAGAGCCTGATTTTGCTCACAGATGGAGTCTACTGCATTCATAGTGGCAAAAGCAAATTTTCTTTTGCAGTACCACCCAACAAAGCTCTTTCTTTTTCTTTCCCTGCTAAAGAATCAAATGTATTGCAACTCTAGAAATAGAGTTCAACTTTGCAAAAGTTGCTCAACTTTTTGCAAAAGTAATAATAATCAAAAACGAGAAATATGGCAGTTGAATACTACAAAATGTTTAAAAATATATATTTGCAAGTCAGTTGGATAAATAAAGAGCTGAGACTCACTGGACCATGATTATTGTAAGAATGTGTGACAAACTAGAGTCATTAAATTTGGTAGTGGAGTTGTGAACAATCATCACCAAGACTATTCTGTAGAGGTGAAGAATAACTTTTGTGTTAGAAAATGATGGCTCCATATCTCTTTTTTGGGGGGGAGACAGATTCATCCCATAGGTGTGATGGATTCTGTTTACAGAGGAGGAAGTTATGTGATGGACTACAGTGAAGCCAAAGAAAGGAGAGAGTATATTCCAAAGGAGAGAGAGAGACGAGAGACAGACTATCCCAGAGCTGTAATCAGAGGAAGAGAGCTAAGATAGTTACTGTCTTGAATCTTCTAGGATAAATCTCTTAGGGTTAGAATGATATAGGTTTAGTCTGGCAAGATTCTGTCTATAGGGTATGAACAAATAAAGAACTGAACCTTGGCCTTTTGAACTACGTCACTTAAAAGTCTGCCACACATTTCTTTGGAAAAGCATCTTCTCCACCGTTCATCCAGTGACAGGTGTGTAGATGTGCTCTGATCCAATTTGAATCAACTGTTCAATTGGAAACAGAAATTGGACTTTATTAAGAAAATCCAGTTGATAGGATTACCCCAATCCATTTCTGAATTGTCAGATGGATTTGTTGGCAACTGATTCAAATCTGATTTTTCAATCCAACATTCTCCTTCTTTTTGGAAAGTTAATTTGGTTTGGAGATTGAGTCAAAATGCTTTCAAATGGAATCACTTGACTAATAATTTTGCACAGCCCTTGTTTTCTTCTTAAAGGTGTTTTCAAAATCTGCCAGGTTTTATGGATCTGTGGTCTGGTATGACTTTTTGTCTGTTTCTTTTCTATGTCTTCTTTTGGTATGCTTTTGCTTGTAATCTAATTCTTACTTAATGTTACCGCTACTGCGAATAGTGATTCCATTCTTCTATTTATTTTTCTGATTTGATTATTTCTTGGCATGTTGTGTCTCCCTTAAGGCCTTCTCTCTGGGTGAGAGCCCTAAGAATATTAATAAAGAATAAATATATAGCCAAATCACTGTTACAAATTGAAATTGCATGCACATTTGATCTAATGTGCAATAGCTTGCACAGTTAAGTAACTGTCATATATATGGGTCTCCAATTCTTATCTACCCCCATGAAATTTCATATCACAAGAATATTACAGGTGTTTACAATATCCATTAAAACATTATCGTAAATTCTTAATGGAACAATTTTGCTCTTTGATATTAAGGCAATGCTTTCTACAGGAGAGCTGACCACCATCCTAATAATTTTTCATTCCATTTTATGCCACATTTATTTGCTTCAGTTCATTTATACATCTAATTCACATAAGCAGTAAACCATGGATTATTATGTTTAACCAGAGGATAGCTTTCTCGGGCTCCTGGTAGACATCTTTTTTCTGAATAAATAACTCTAGGATTGTCACAGTTGTTTCAGATTTCATTTCATTAATACATTTATACACTGTTTCATGTGCCAAAGCATCGCAGAGCAGTTGCAATAAAAAAACAGCCATCAGATACACCAGTTTTCAACAGGAATGTAAGTCTTACCATAGTAAAACATATAATCATAGAGCTGGAATGGACCTAGTTCAAAGTCCATGCAGTAGATCCTATTCCGGACAACCATTCCAACTCTATTTTTCTGTAATTGTTGATAAGGAAGCTGGATAGCAAACATTGCAGTACCTGGAGACAGTAGAAAATTACAAACTAAAAAGACCTGCAAATAGAAATAGAACTACTGTGTAAAAGAAAGCAAAGATAGTACCAATAATGACAGGTGCCTTGAGTGCAACCATCTATGGAGTTTCTCAGGCATCCATGTCATGGTTGTTCCAAAGGTGCTTTTCCAAAAGCAACTGGGCTTTGTTTTTGTTTTTTTTCCTTTGAAAACTTTTCTTATTCAAGAGGCTTCTTAACCAGATGATTGGAACAAAATATAAATCCTTTCAGTTCCCATCAGTCAGTTAGAACTGAAGAAGCTTCTTAGATGAGAAGCAAAATGTTTTCAAAGGGAAAACAAATCAAGAAAGTCCAGTTGCCTTTTGCAATACACCTTTGGGACTTGGCTACAATCTTAGAATATCTGGAGCACCACTTGAATACCATCAGTATTGACAAAGTCCCCATTAGTCAATTGCAAAAGGCAGTTTTGTTGGAAGAGCTTACATCCTACATTGATACATTTAACATTATCTGCCTATCCCAGCTCCTCTTTTTATAGCTGAATAAAAATTTCAAATCAACTCCAAATATCTGGCTGACTATGCAGCAACCATAATGATATCATTATTTCTCTCTTATCCTTTAAGATCCTCACAACAACCCATACAGAAAGTCCACTTTTCTTGTCCACAAACATCCAGCCAAATAAATGAGTCATTGACTGAGATGATGGCCATATAAATTGATTGAATGGATGGATGGACGGATTACTTCAATATATACAATATATACATACCTAAAATGCACCTTAAAGAAATCATAATGATGTCTGTGAATATGATCAGATAATTCCAAGGTGCCACCACTGTTTTAAAATACTCCCTTACTAGCAGAATTCTAACAGATGCAGCTTTTCTTCACCATTCCGAAACAATGCAAGTTGTCAACAATGAGATAAGAGTGTTGCTATGGCAATATGATGCAAAAAGGGATTAGAGCTCTAGCAATTGAAAAAAAATCATCCTGCATCGATGATGCCTTTGTCACTGATGCCTTGCAGGCTATAGAAGATAAAATCTCCTTTGAGTTGAACTCAACTTCTCATAATATGTCCATACTTTGTATTGATAACAATACAAAAAACATTTTATCTTCCTCCTCCTCCTCCTCCTCCTCCCCCTCCTCCTCCTCCTCCTCTTCCATCTGGTCTGGTCTACAACCTCAAAGTTGCGTGTAGTCTTCCATCCATTAGATTAGATTAGATTAACAGAGTTGGAAGGGACCTTGCAGGTCATCTAGTCCAACTCCCCACCCAAGCAAGAGACCCGACACCATTTCTGACAAATGGCAGTCCAATCTCTTCTAAAAGTCTCAAGTGATAAAACTCGCACAACTTCTGAGGGCAAACTGTTCCATTGGTTGATTGTTCTCACTGTCAGAAAGTTTCTCCTTATTTCCAGGTTAAATCTTTGCTTGTTCAGTTTCCATCCATTATTCCTTCTCTGGCCTTCGGGTGCTTTAGAAAATAGCTTGACCCCTTCCTCTCTGTGGCAGCCCCTCAACTATTGGAAGACCGCCATCATGTCTCCCCTGGTCCTTCTCTTTACTAGACTAGCCAGGCCCAATTCCTGCAACTGTTCGTTGTATGTTTTAGCCTCCAGTCCCCTAATCATCCTGGTTGCTCTTCTCTGTACTTTTTCTAGAGCCTCAACATCTTTTTTATAATGTGGTGACCAAAACTGGATGCAGTACTCTAGGTGTGGTCTTACTAAGGCTTTATAGAGTGGTATTAGTACTTCCCTTGATCTTGACTGTATCCTCTATTAATACAATTTAAGATTGCATTGGCTTTTTTGGCTGTTGCTACACACTGCTTGCTCATATTTAGCTGTTGTCCACTAAGACTCCAAGATTCCTCTCACAGTTACTGCTATTAAGCCTGGTTTCACCCTATCTATATATCCAAGTAGTGATTTCTAGACACAACAGTCGTCTTATGGAGCAGCACATTACCATGCATATCATTGATTTACACCTCAGAGAAACATCATGCATAAGCCACAAACTTGATATAGCATAGACATTTACAGTCTGGGGGCGTGGGGTTTATATATGTTTTTCACCTTTAAAGCCTTTCATTGCCATGAAACCAGGTTCCCTGATTTCTTGTCTTAATCTTTATTCCAATTATATCATGCCATCCCATCCAGTCAAGCAGGATGGATATGCTGCCAAGTTTGCACTGTTAAAGAATAAAGAATCTCTGAGCTTGGTTGTTTGCAAATATTTCTGAGCTTACAGATATTTCATTACCAAACTAAGTAACATCATCAGAGCTCAGACAACTCTGAGCAACCAAACTCAGAGAACAGCCAGGACCAGTGGTGGGATTCAAATTTTTTTACTACCGGTTCTGTGCCCATGGCTTGGTGACCTTGGTGTGGCTTGGTGGGCATGGCAGGAGAAGGATGCCGTAAAATCTCCATTCCCTCCCCCACTCCTAAAGGGTTACTGCAAAATCCCTATTCCCTCCCCACCCTACTAACCTGCTTTCCAGCTCCATTCTCCTGTGCAGGGCAACAAAAAAGACCTAGCCCATCACCTGGGACTTGGGAGGCAGAGGATAGATGGGGGTAGGGCCGGTCATAGGTGGTATTTGCCGGTTATCCTAACTATTCAAAATTTCCACTACCGGTTCTCCAGAACTGGTCAGAACCTGCTGAATACCACCTCTGCCCAGGACCCCTCAATTCTAAGCTACAAATATTATCTTCTATCAGAATTTTGACTGGCAGGTTTCAGGAAGAGCCCTCTGAAACATTTTATCCCTAGGGGTGAGGTGAATCCCCACACATCTGGTTTTTAGAAAGAAACTTAAGACATAGCTATGCCAATTGGCTTGGAGGTCAGAGTGATATGCATCTGTGGGGATGGTTGGTGTCATTAGGTTATTCTTTCCACTTCATTAATTATTTGTCAGGCAGAGAAGTCAGATCCACATCTGAAGGTCCAAATAAACAGATTTTTTTTTTGCTAGCTATGCCTATGCACAGGAATCTTCTCATCTAATGGTTAGAGTTAAAAGGAGGTCAACAGAATCCAAGGACATTTGGGCTTTGTTCGTTTGTAGCTACGTAGGGATTCTAGACTAGGCCCTCTCTTGACTCCAGCCTCTAGGTTCTGCCACTCCTTTGCCTATGCTTTTTAATATTGCAACCTTACCTTTCAAACGTTCAAACTTTTGTTTTTTTATTTCTGCTTTTACACTGATATGGTTTTTATTGTAACCCACCCTGAATCACTTACATGAGCCAGATGATGTAGAAATGTAATGTGTAAATAAAAATAATGGTTTATCCAAGTTAAACCTTTCATGTCTAAAATGAGACAAAGCCAAAATTCAGCAAAGTATAGAATTTGAATCTGCAAGAAAAGTATTAAAATTTACAACGATTCAGTTGTTTATCACTCTACCTCTAACATACCAAAGCAAATAAATATATTTTACCTCACAAAGAACAACTATTTGCCCAAATGTAAAATGTCCACTTTTAGGGAGAAAAAGGTGAAGCTAATTAAAACCATGTTTTAAAACTTTCCTAGTGCATCTTCTTTGATCCATTCCCACTTTTTCTGTTCTTTATTTTTTTAAAATGTTTTTAGAGGTGTGTTGTTTTCCTCACATATCAACAAGTCCTTTCCTTCTCTCCCTTTTTATTATCCTCTGACAATGTCCTCAAAGATGACGGAGTTAATAAAAGAAACTATAAATAAATATGCCTCTCCTCTTCTTTTCTATTTTCTTCCCCTCCTGGTCTCAAATGGAGTCTCTTCGGGTCGAAGCCATCATTTCTGTTTTGCATAATTGACATCATTATCTGTCAGGCTGCTTAACTTAGGCTTCCAGTCATTATCAGATCATTAGAAAAAGGCCTGTAATAAGTTCAGAAGGCCAATTGCCTGTCTCCTAATAACTGGCGAAGAGAGTGGTGATAGGGGCCTGAGGGAGAAAGTATTGAAGCAGATAGAGAATTTTTAATGACCAAATCAAGGGAGGAAGAAGTCCACCTGTGTCTCAGCGAACGAGCTAATCCCAGCTTGGAGTTCGGGCACAAATGCAAAATGTTCTTGTCTCCAAACCTTCTAACTGAAAGCAACCAAGAATACATTGAGGTTATAGCTCAACCAACTCCTGAATTAAATCATTTTTTTTTTCTTCTCATTGGAAGAGCAACTTCTGGAATGAATTAAAAAAGGAGAGATAGGGATTGTTATTTGTTTGTTCGTTTAAAAGTTTTATACAGCCAACCATCTTAGTTTTTATTGCTCTTAGGAAGGCTAGTGTCAGATCCGTGTATCTGCCATTCTTCAATGGAAGAAGAAGGGCGGGGGGGTGGAGTTGGTACACATAATCCTTTTTGGTGTAACCTGAATATATTAAATCCTATATTGATTCTGTATAACTTGCACATGATATACAACTGGAGGAGTGGAGCCAGATGTCCAGAAACTTGTCACCTCTTGAAGAGATAACAAGATGAGAAGGGACCATAAAAATTCCAGTTCTGGAAGACACTCCTGGGAACTCTGCTAAGATACGTTCCCAGAGAAGGGGAGGAGGGAATTAACATGTTGGTTCTTTGACTAAATCCATATCTTAATAAGGGGAGTGGTTCTATCTTCCTTTATGTATGCCTGGAAGCATCTTAGATTTTGTTTTGCCTAGTGTTGGGTTTAAATCCCTTTCAATAAAGAATTCCTTTTGAAAACCCTGGTTTTCAGAAGTTCATTCTTTTCGGTTGAAGGGAAAAAGGCCAATGCTTACAGCTAGCAGGGTAGAGGCCTGCCAAAGTTCAGAATAGAATAGAATAGAATAGAATAGAATAGAATAGAATAGAATAGAATAGAATAGAATAGAATAGAATAGCTTTATTGGCCAAATGTGATTGGACACACAAGGAATTTGTCTTGATGAAATACTCTCAGTATCCATAAAAGAAAAGATACATTTGTCAAGAATCATAAAGTACGACACTTAATGATACTCATGGTTCACGGCAAGAGTTGTTCCCTATAGCAGGAACTGTGATGATATATATATCAGGAGTCTCCAAACTTGGCAACTATAAGACTTGTGGACTTCAATTCCCCAGCCAGCATGGAGAATTGTAGCAGACAGTCCACAAATCTTAAAGTATATAGTAAGATACAGAAGGATCTTGACAGACTTGAACATTGGGCGCTATCTAACAAAATGAAATCCAATGGTGAAAAAAGTAAGGTTCTACATTTAGGCAAGAAAAGATCAAATGCACAGGTACAGTATATGTGGTGTACTATATTGCTCAATAGTAGTAACTGTGAGATGGATCTCGGAACCCTAGTGAACAACCATTTAAATATGAGCTAGCAGTGTGCAGCAGCTGCCAAAGAAACTAACACAGTTCTAAGCTGCATAAACAGAAGGTTAGAATCAACATTATGTGAAGTGTTAATACCACTTTATAATGCCTTGGTAAGGCCACACTTGGAATACTGCATTCAGTTTTGGTCACCATGATGTAAAAAAAAAAGGTTGAGACTCTTGAAAAGAGTGCAGAGAAGAGCAACAAAAATGATTAGGGGACTGGAGGCTAAAACATATGAAGAACCATTGCAGGAATATGTCTAGCCTAATGAAAAGAAGGACTAGGGGAGACATGATAGCAGTCTTCCAATATTTCAGGAGCTGCCACAAACAAGAGGGAGTCAAGCAGGGGTGAGATTCTACTGGTTCACATCTATTCGCTAGAACTGGTTAACATTCTAACCAGTTTGGAGAACTGGTTGTTAGAAGAAATTACTGGCCTAATCCTCTGAGGAAGGCAGGAAGGAAACATTCTGGTATTGCTTACAGAAATTGCTTCTCCATTAACTCTTTTTACATTCTTGGCAGGATTAGATTTCCTTTCTCTGGAACTTCTCTGGAGTTTTTTTCCCTCCTTTGCTGGTACTTTGCTTGTACGGTGTGACCATTCAAGTTACAATGGCATTGAAAAAAGTGACTTATGGCCATCTTTCACTCTTACGACTGTTGCAGCATCCCCACAGTCATGAGAGGCCAAGCGAGGAGATGCGTGCCTCGATGTGAGTGATGTTGAGTTGGCCACGCCCAGCCAGTCACATGACCACCAAGCCATGCCAGCAACTAAGCCATGCCCACAGAACCGGTTGTTAAAAATTTTGAATCTCACCCCTGGAAAGCTATTTTCCAAAGCATTTGAAGGCAGGATAAGAAGCAATGGATGGAAACTAATCAAGGAGAGAAGCAACTTAGAACTAAGGAGAAATTTCCTGACAGTTAGAACAATTAATCAGCAGAACGACTTGCCTCCAGAAGTTGTGAATGCTCCAACACTGAAAGTTTTTTAAAAAGATGTTGGATAACCATTTGTCTGAAGTGATGTAGGATTTCCTGCCTAGGCAGGGGGTTGGACTAGAAGACCTCCAAGGTCCATTCTAACTCTGCTATTCTATTCTATTCTATTCTATTCTATTCTATTCTATTCTATTCTATTCTATTCTGTATATAGATAGTAAAGAAATGGATTCCTAGGAAGAAGAGGGTGTGGCAAAAAGGCCATAAAATGGGGCAAAACTCAACAAATATCTTGCTTAGCAACTGATATTTTGGGCTCAATTATGGTCGTAAATCGAGGACTACTTATACTCACCTACAAAGATATGCTTTTGTACCCCAGTTTCTACTGCAAAGCTGGACAAAATCTGGATTCTTTCACACATGCAATGGGACATGAAAATTAGGGCTTAGGAAGGCGGAAAAAATGTTATGTGATTATACTGAGGGCTAAGTATTGAAATTAATTCCCATTAATAAATAATCAAACCTGTTATAAGTCTGTCTAAATATTTATACAAACAACAGCTCCATCAAGGCTCATTTCTTTCATTCTTAATGACACAGATATTTGAGTTTGAATCATTGGACATTGTTTGATTTCAGAATGTAAACGTATTAAAATTAACTCATCAACATGTTTCAACAGCTAATCAATTACGAAGTGATTTAAAAAAAAAAAAAAGAAGGCAAATGCTAATATAGCTTTCCACCTTCGCCCAGCTGTTCTTTCTGCAAACATAGGAGAAATCTCCTCCACTCCAATCAACTATGGGACCCATTTTCACAAGTACCATTATCTTATGGAAGGACCATAGATATGTAAAGATTTATGCCAAGGATTCCATGGTAATGAATGGGAGGAACTCCAGCATTTGGGTTTTAAATCTTGGACACATCTGGTTGGAATGTATAACCAGAATGTATAACCAGAATGTATAATGAGCAATGAGATGGGTGCAGGAGACAGTGAATGACTTCAAAGAAGTGGTGATATCCCCTTTAATCAAGAAACCTTCACTTAACTTGACCATGTTAAATAAATACCATCTTGCTTCCATCCCTCTCTAATTAGGGAAAGTTGAGGAAAAGATGATGGGAGAATAGCAGTTTCTGGATTCCTTCCAGTTGAGATTCAGGCAAAGGTGGGATTCAGCTGATTTGGACCAGTTTGAGCAAACCGGATGTTAAATTTACACCTGGTTTGCCAAACCGGTAGTTGAACTAACCAGCTGGACCTGCCCATCCCACCCCTCCCCTCCCAGGAGTCTCCACGCAGCCTATTTTGGATACAGGTAAGTGCAGGGTTCACATATTTAGTAAGTCATGCTGTCCAGTGTCATGTTAATGGTGGAGATTACTGGAAATGGAAATGCATAAACAGGACAAGGAAACAGATGTTATGCAACAATACTGGAAATGGAAATAGGTAAACAGGACAAGGAAACAGATGTTATGCAACAATAGGGGTGTTGCATAGGGAGATACGTAGCTGGATAGATTGTGAACCCGGAGAGGGGCAGAGACTGCATATCTGAACCTGTATATAAACCCCAGGCTTCTTGGGAACCATGTCTTCTGCCTAAGGGCAGAATTCCCTTTTGCAAAAGCTTCATAATACAGCTCTTATATATATATATTGTTCATGTGTCTCTAGTTGTTCTGAATGGTTGATTTTTATCACAAAAGATTTCCAAGGTCTCTTCCAACTCTGTCTTTCTATGTACTGTTTTTCTCACTCCTCACCTCAAGTCTGGAGTCTGTTTGGAAGAATGTAGCAATGCAAACCATCTGAGATTATCACCAGCCTCATTAAAAACTTCCCTACAGTAGGCTTCTGTATTTCCCCTGAGAAGATTCTCTGAATGTGGATATTTCACATTCAACAACCTCCATTTGCAAATTGTGGTGGAGAGGAATATCTCTGAGAAAGTTAGCTGGCTAAATCAGGACCTATATGCCTCCGCAGTCAGTGCTAGAAAAATGGCCTACTATCCCTTCAATTTTTACTTCATTCCAGTATAAATTGCAGTGTGGCTAATTTCTGTAACTAGAGAAAAATATCATACCCTTTTCAGCTGGCAGCAGAATCACTGCAATTCAGCACACCCACATAGCATAAGGATGGAGAAGACAGAGTTAGAGGTCTTTAGTTGGTAGATCCTTTGCAAACATTTAATGTCTAAGTTTAGAAAGAGATAAACTTGCTCCTTGGGTTTAGCTAAATGGCTTCGTGAGTTGTTGTAGGAAAAAAAAATAACAATTTGTCCTTTTTTAAAATTAAAATATATTATCCATTTACTTCTGTGGTCATTTAGAGAAATTGGATAGCAGATTCTATATAGTGGGTTCCTTGGGACTCTCTGAGTTGGTTATTTTCTTTATATCTTTAGACTTTTTTAAATTTTTAACAACAAACATTGACAAACACAAACATAAACATCAAATAAAACCACCTTTCCATTGTACAGTGTGTCAGTTGGTACATATCTTTTGTGTACAATATCAACAGTCTTTCCCTTCTAAATTTACATTAAAATTCATAAAATTCAACTACCCATATTATATTATATTATATCATCAAATCATTATAAGACTTTAATTACAAATTCACATCATCCTTTTTGAGAAAATCTCAACTTTTACAAAACCTAGTTCATAACATCATTTATTTCACTGTGATCAACTGTAACATATCCTTACATTGTATTATCTTTACTATTATGTTATATTTATATTGTAATGTATTTTACTTCTCCATTTTCTTATCTAGCCATTGGTAAAATAAATCCCATATTTTATAATATTCTTTACCTTCTTGATCTCTAATTGCCAATTTCAATTTACTCATTTCTGCACATTCCATTATTTTTTTAATCACCTCCTCTTCTATGGGAATTTTTCCATTTTTCCAATTTTGAGCAAATACGAGTTGGTTATTTTCTTGAAGACATTTCATTACCCAATTAGGTAGCATCATCTCTGCTAGAAGGGAGGGAGGTTTCCTCACTGTATGCTACTGTATAAACTAATCAAGATAAGATGCAACCTAGAACTAAGGAGAAATTTCCTAACAGTAAGAACGATTAACCAGTGAAATGGCTTGCTTTCAGAAATTGTGAGTGCTCCATCACTGGAGGCTTTCAAGAGACTAGACAGCTGTTTGTTTGGAATGGTATGATACCTCCTGCTTGAGCAGTGTGGTTGACTAGAAGACCTTCAAGGTCCCTTTCAACTCTGTGATTCTATGTTCTATGCAGGGTGATCATGGAGTTCCTTCATTAGGTTGTTGTTCGCTGTTAGCTTGTTTGAATGAATTACCGTATATACTCGAATATAAGTCGACCCGAATATAAGCCGAGGCACCTAATTTAACCACAAAAAACTGGGAAAACTTATTGACTCGAGTATAAGTCGAGGGTGGGAAATGCAGCAGCTACTGCTAAATTTCAAAAATAAAAATAGATGCCAATAAAAACTTTCACTAGGACAGTTGAGAATAAGTTTGATGTTCACAATTTCCTCTTTGAAAGAGACCAGTAAATAGGGAACAAGAAGATGAAGAAAAAGAAGTGTGTTTTTTCACACTTTTCACACTGAAGTGAACAAAAATGGCATCATAGGAACAAGCTTATTCTCAGCCCAAAGGTTTGTTTCTGATTTCTTCCCCGATTTAAGGGAAATTTGGGAAAGGATCTCACTATCATGAAAGGTTTGATTGATTCACTAACCCAAAAAATGATGATGATTACAGTGGTAGGCAGGAGTCACTCTCTCCCTTGCAAGAAAAAACCAAGAGCCGTTCTTATGATCTCTCTCTCTCTCTCTCTCTCTCTCCCCCTCCTCCCCCTCCTCCCGAGTGGACTGAAAGCAGCTGGAGCTGAGGAAATGAAACTGAGTGGAGCGACCTCGGCTCGCGTTGCTTTTTCAGCCTAGAGCTCAGAAAAGCCTCCCCCTCCCATGCTTAAAAGTTGCAAAGGAAACACGGAAGCAGGGAAGCGGCTGCCCAGCTTCGGAACTCCACACCATTTTTTTTTCAGAGAGGAATCTGACTCGAGTATAAGCCGAGGGGGTGTTTTTCAGCACAAAAAATGTGCTGAAAAACTCGGCTTATACTCGAGTATATACGGTAGTGGTTTCTTGATTGGAGTATTGTTTACTTCTTGATTGTTAATCTTGGTGTAAATTTCTACTCATCTATATGTTGAGTGATAGGGAGGAAATGTTTGGGTCTCTCTATTTCCTTTTTGACTTTTTGATTGCCTCTTTTGAATAGTATGTAGATGTTTTTTATGTACCTGCTGATTTGCCTGAGTGCCCAGTATCTAGAATTTCTCAAGCAGTTCTCTAGGATTCTGTATACTTACCACCAGTCCAATGAAATTACCAAAGGATCCTAACCCAAAACAAAACCCTAATCTCCACTCTAACTACCATGGTGAAAATCACACCTCCACTAATATGGCAGGGCAAGCCACTGTATATAACAAGGGAGCAAACCCCATGCTCACTAGCATTGGTTATGATACCTATGATACCTACTTGGTTAGCAAACATCAGGAAGCAAGTAAGCAAACTTAGACAGCACCAAGACTCCATAGCAGGTAAAGCCAGTTACAAAACATCTCTT
This sequence comes from Hydrophis major, assembly GCA_033807585.1. Lineage (NCBI taxonomy): Eukaryota > Metazoa > Chordata > Lepidosauria > Squamata > Elapidae > Hydrophis > Hydrophis major. The sequence goes on from CM066330.1 coordinate 7,785,067, forward strand.
AGTGCTGGGGTGTCAAAATGGTGGCCTGCAGATCAGATGCATTATTCAAAGGCCACACCCACCCCAGCTCCGTGAAGGGGGAAAATGTCATGTGACGGCAATGTGTTGCTTTGAATTTGACAACAGTGTGTTAGTGGGTAAAGTAATCTTTAGCATGTTCTCCACTAGCCCAATGGGATCTTTGCAGGGCCCAAAGGCATTCTTAGAAATGCATGTGCTATAAACTAGTATATTTTGCAACGGGCCAGTTTTCCATTTAGTTAATCTGATGAAAGAATATCTAAGGAGCGTCTCAGTCAACCACATCATGGTGGTCCCAAAGAAGCTTTTTGAAAAGGCAACTGGTCCTTGAAGATATTTAGCTTCTCATCAGGACTGAAGAAGCTTCTTGGATGAGAAGCAAAACTTCTTCAAGGAGAAACGAAGTCCAGTTGCCTTTTGAAAGAGCACCTTTGGGTCAACTAGTCTTTCTTTAAAGGTCCCGTAAGCCCACAGGTAAATGTCCAGCACCATAATGCTTCTCCATTGCCTTCTCCTGTCCCAAAGATGGTTTTTTCAAGAGGCAACTGAACTTTCTGGTTTTTCTTTGAAGATTTTTCACTTCTCATCCAAGAAGCTTCTTCAGCTCTGACTGGATGGTGGGGAATGGAAGGATTTATACTCCTTGCAGACAGCTGGTCATCTGCATTCTTTTAGAGAGTTGTTGAGGCCACCTGGAGGTTTATCTGTGTCCTCAGAGTCACCTGAGTGGTGCAAATGGATGGGGAGCCTTCTTGGAACTGCTGAAAGGACTGTGTTGTAGATAGGAGTTAGATTATGTCATATCTCTCCCCTTCTGTTGAGAGAGGGCTGCTCAATTTTGACATAGAAATCCTCTTTCAAACCAGCAGATAAATTGCTGAATCAAGTCCTGATGTGTTTATTCTCCTATGTGGTGTCTTATTTTTATGAAGTGGTTGTTTTGTTTCCTCAATGTACAGATCTGCACAGATCTCACTGCATTGTACTGTACATACCATGTTGCTCAATTTCTTAACTGTGTGTTTTATCCTTGGAGTGGACAAGCTTCTGCCTTAGTGTATTCTTGGCTTTGAAGTGTATAAATCCTTCCTTCTCTACCATCTAATTATAGCCAGGGGTGGGATGCAATTTTGTTAATTACCAATTCTGTGTGCATGGCTAGGTGGGTGTGGCCAGGTAGTCATGTGACTGGGAAGTATGGGTTTTTTACCTACTCAGGGCCTCAAGGAAACCTTATGGGAGAAAAAAAATGGGGTAGAGGGTGCTGCATGGTCCCCCGTACCCTGTTTTTGCTCCCAGAAACCTTCCCTGAGTCCCAGAAAACAAAAATAAATAATAAAAAATTGCCTCCTGGGCCTCAGGGAAGCATCCTGGATGAAGGAGTACAACAGCAAGGGGGGGGGGGTCATCTGTGCTGCACAATTTAGATGAACTAGAAAGCAAGAAATCCAACAATTTCCTGCTTTCTAGCTAATCTAAATTGTGTACCACAGCTGATTGTCTGAAAATAGCTGATCAGTGGGGGGGGGGGGGGGAGGAAATACTTTCATCTTCGGAGCAAACTGGTTTGTTCCCAGCTGATCTTTGGAGCTACCGGTTTGCCCGAACTGGGCTGAACCAGTAGAATCCCACCCCTGGTCAGACCTGAAGAAGCTTCTTGGATCAGAAGTGAAACGTCTTCAAAGAAAAAGAGAACAACAGAAAGTCCAGCAGCCTCTTGAAAAAAGCACCTTTGGGACAACCATGACCTGGATGACTGAGAATCTCCATAGACTTCTCCTATCATCCTAGTAACACAGCTCACCCAAAGCCACAGAACCAAAAGTAACGAGATGACCAGAAAGCAGCCAATTTCATTTGTATGGATAACAAAGAAAAAAAAGCCAGCAAGGCAGTGCTTTTTTCCTGCATCACGATCCAAAAAGAAAGCAATTACAGTATCAACTCTTTCTGTGTTCTGCACCACTTGCCTCGTTGCAAAGCAAAATGGGCTGCATCCAGACCACCAAGTGTGCAGCGCATACATCAAGCAGCACCACCTGTCATCTGCAGCTGCCAGTGCTGGAAAGTATAGATTGGACTCAGGTGTGTGTCAGGTAAAAGCTGAGCTGACACTTTTTATGCTGCTAATTTCCTCTCCTATCTGAAAACTTTCTCCCAACTGAGAGGCCTCCAGGCTAGAGTTATTTCTACCTTTGGGGAAAGTATCAAGGGGATATTTGTGGATTGGTGCAAAGCCTCAATAAATTAGAATTAGAATTCTTTATTGACCAACTGTGATTGGACACACAAGGAATTTGTCTTGGTACAAATGCTCTCAGTGTACATAAAAAAAAGATACATCTATCAAGAGTCGAGAATCATAACGTACAACACTTAATAATAGTCATAGTGTACAATAAGCAATCAAATCATACCAGGAAACAGTCAATATAAATCATAAGGATACAAGCTATAAAGTTACAGTCATACAGTTACAAGTGGTAGAGGGTGGGTGATAAGGAGTGATGAGAAGGTTAATAGTAATAGTAGTGCAGACTTTGTAAATAGTTGAACAGTGTTGAGGGAATTATTTGTTTAGCAGAGTGATGGTGTTTGGGGGAAAACTGTCCTTGTGTCTAGTTTTTCTGGTGTGCAGGGCTCTATAGCATCATTTTGAGGGTAGGAGTTGAAACAGTTTATGTCCGGGATCGGAGGGTAGATATTTTCACAGCCCTCTTTTTGACTCATGGAGTATTCAGGTCCTCGATTGAAGGCAGGTTGGTAGTAATTGTTTTTTCTGCAGTCCTAATTACTCTCTGAAGTCTGTGTCTGTCTTGTTGGATTCCAGAACTAAATCAGACAGTTATAGAGGTGCAGGATGACATATTCAATAATTCTTCTGTAGAACTGGATCAGCAACTCCTTGGGCATTTGAAGAGTTTAATGTTTTAAAGGAAGTGGATTAGGTCACTTCCGGTTGAAATTTCTGGTGGTTTTCAGCAGAAGCCTCACGTGAAGAAAGTTAAAGTAGATCAAGTGAGAGGGGACAAGGCTATAAATGGCCATATACTGTAGCAGGGCAGGGGTGTCAAATTCAATTTCATTGAGGGCTGCATCAGAGCTGTGGTTGACCTGGGGGGGGCAGGTAGGTGTGGCCGACTGTGTGGGTGTGGCCAGCTTGACTCCACTCCCCACGCTGCTGGCATGTTTCTTCTCCACATTGGGTAGACTAGGCCAAAGCTACCTTGGCCTGATCTTTCCTCTTCACATTGGTTAGACCAGGACAGCTGCGCAGGCTGGATCTGACCACATCACTGGCTGGATCCGGCCCATGGACCTTGAGTTTGACACCCCTGCCATATAAAATAAAAGAGTTGGAAGGGACCTTGGAGGTCTTCTAGTCCAACCCTCTGCTTGAGCAGGAGACTCTATGCCAGGGGTGACAAACTCATATCGTCATATGATGTATCACGACTTTTTTCCCCTTCACTAAACCGGACATTGGCATGGCCAGCATGTGATGCATCCAGCCCATGGGCCACGAGTTTGACAGCCCTGCCCTATATCATTTCAGACAAATGGTTGTCCAGTCTCTTTTTGAAAGCCTCCAGTGATGGAGCACACACAACTTCTGAGGGAGTTCCCTGAAACAGAAGGATATGCAATCCTGTTTTAGGAAGACCTTATTGATATCTCCATGTTCTACTTTTCTTCTAATAATAGCTTGTTCCCAAAATATTATTATTGTTTTTATCCCATATTTAAGGGGGCACGATGGCTCAGTGGTTAAAGACATTGAATGTGCCAGCTGGAAAATTCAAGACCCAAAGCACCGCATGATACAATGAACTCCTGTTACTTGCTACAGCTCCTGCCCACCTAGCAGTTCAAAAGCATGAAAATGCAAGTAGATAAAGAGGTAGCACTTTGATGGGAAGAAAACTGTGTTCTATGAGTCTCTGTGTATAGTCATGCTGGCCACGTGACCAGGGAAGCATCTTCGGACAACACTGGCTCAAGACAATTTGACTGGATAGAGGAAACCTTTACCTTTGCCTGCCTTTATTAATTTTTACAAATAACTCAAAACAGAGAACATATCCAACACACATTCCTTCTCCTATTTTCCCCATATCAACAGCTCTGTGAATTGGAGTGGTGCAGTGGCCTAGAAATGGAGCTCTCACCTCACAATCAGGAGGCTGTGAGTTCGATACAAAGTGGAGGCAGATATTTGTCTGGGCACAATGAGAATATATCTGCTGAACAAAACTTCACATTGGCAACAGGAAAGGTATCTGGCCATTAAACACTCTGCTAGCTCCATTCAGTTTCCCAGACTCCACCATAATTAAGTAACAGCTTGCCTCTTGTAGCTGTGGGAAGCTTTTAAGAAGAAATTGGATAATCATTTATCTGAAACAATATAGGGTTTCTTGATTGAGCAGGGGGTTGGACTAGAAGACCTCCAAGGTACCTCTGAATTCTGTTATTCTATTGTAAAACGAGTCAGTGAATTCTTATAGAAGGTACAATATAACAGAAGGATGAAGGCAGATAAACTCTAGAGGTTGCCTTAGATGAGTTTAACTATCAAATCACAGTCTTAAAAGTTTGAATGACAGGTGTTTTTTTTTTAAAGCTAACCAAGTTTTCAAAATATTTTGGCTTGTAGGCAAGTCAGCAGGGACATGAGGAAGAACATAGATAAAGAAAGTAGAACTCCTGACCTGGTTTCTACTCACAAAACGATACTGCTTTTATAATTGTGACGAGTTCCATAGACTCTCTAACATTCTTCTGTCACAGAGAGCTAAAAATAAAATTATATCACTGTATACTTAGACTCTTTTTTCAAAAAATGTTCTTATCCTAGCTATAGTGTGGCCTTTAGCTTTCTTTCTTTTTCCTTTTAATCTCTAAGCAAAATGTAATCTTTGTCATTCAACTACTCTGACTTCTGTTTGGAAATCAGAAAGGCCATTGCTCCAAAGAAAATCGATACAAGAATGGATTTAGATGGCATAAGGAGATCCGTCATGTCAAAAAACAAGCCATTTCCCAGAGTTGCTGTATAGAAATGTCACCATTTCTATATTCTCATGTCCCCAAATTTGTGAAATTACTAATGAATAGTATGTTCTGATATAATATTTCTTGGGGAAAAAGTATTCAAAGGAATATAAACATTTTTTTCCTGACTGCACCTTTACTACAGAAGAGCAACAAAGATGATTAGGAGACTGAAGGCTAAAATATCTGAAGAATAGTTGCAGGAATTGGATTATGACTAGTTTAATGAAAATGTCATGCCCCGGTGGAGACTGATTTTAAGGCAGGGGAGGAACAGCTGACAGGGAGTGGAAGTGTGGCTCCAGAGGTTGTAGAGGAGGCTGGGGAAGGGCAGAGGCCAGCTGGGCAGTCAGAGGCCCATCCCCTCTCTATCCTAAGGCACGTAGGGAGGAGAGGATAAGGGAAACACATGGTCTACTCAGGAAGAGAGGGCCTTGATCCTCTTCATGTGCTGCAGCTGTGACAACTGAATAAGAGGATGGACATGCATATGGGCGAATGCTGGAAACAAAGCATGGAAATATCTCTAGTTTATGGTTCCTCTCTGAGTTTGGCATCCTTCCCAGTGTGTGTTCTGTTATCTGTGGACATCCTCTAGCCCTTATCTTGCCTGGTTTGTGTTGCCTTTCTCCTTCTTCTTGTAACTGCTTGTGGGGGAATTTTTTGTCTCCAGTCAAGGACATTTGGAGCTTGGAAGCAAAGTGAAGGAATAAAAGGGGCTTCCCCTGTTTTTTGTGACTGTGTTTATTTTGTATCCCACCCTGGGTCATCACAGAAAAGAAGGACTAGGGGTAACATGGTAGCAGTCTTCCAATACTTAAGAGCTGCCATAGGGGAGAATGGGTCAACCTGTTCTTCAAAGCACCTAAAGTTGGCACAAGAAGCAATGGGTGGAAGCTAATGAAGGAGATACCAACCTAGAACTAAAGAGAAATTTCCTGATAGTGAGAATAATAAGACAGTGGAAGGACTTGGGTCCATAAGTTGTGGGTGCTTCAACAATGGAGGTTTTTTAAGAAAAGATCAGACAATCATTTGTCTGAAATAGTATAGGGCCGTGATGGCGAATCTATGGCACGCGTGCCAGAGGTGGCATACAGAGCCCTTTCAGTGGGCATGCACACCATCGCCAGCTGCTCTTCTGGTTTATGGTGCTCCAGCCAGCTGGTCTTCGTGGGTGCCGGAGCACCAGAAAATGCCCAAAAAGCAGGCTGTTTTGGGGGGCATTTCCTGGCCTTTTCCAGGCTGTTTTGGGGCCAAAATGGCCTGACAAATGGCCTGAAAATGCCCCCAAAACAGTCTGAAAATGTCCAGAGATGGCCAAAACCCAGGCATGCATGTACTGGCCAGCTGGTCTTTGGTTTTCCGGTATTCCAGCACGTGCACATGCATGCATGCTCCGGTTTGGGCATGGTGCTGAAAAGATTCGCCATCACTGGTACAGCACTGCTTGAGCAAGGGATTGGACTAGAAGACCTCCAAGGTCCTTTTCAACTCTGTTATTCTATTGTTCCCTCTAGCTCTTTTTCAGTCCAGGAGCCCAAAAGCAAACAGACTGTCCTATGAATATTTATCAACTGATCATATAGTGCTGATAATATTCCAGGCATTGGAGTGTGTTCAATAAGTGGGTTCTTGTTAAATTTTATATGTACTGCAAAATAAGAAGAAACGGGAGTATGTTTCTATATGGGTCACATTTAGAACTTCCACATCCCTTTTGTCTTCCCCCCAGCAGAAGGATCTTACCTGTTCCACTACCAGTTTGGTGATTGCACATATGCAGCTTTCCCCACACCAGCTGAGGCCTGCAGTGCCAATCATGTGAGAGGATAAAGGAGAAAAGCGCAGGGGCGAGTGGGAGGATCGATCCTGTGCTTTTCTCTTCTTTCTCTTCTCAGCTGATCGTCAGAGCAATTTTTGCTACTGGTTCAACTAAAGTAGGCCAAACCAGTAGCATACCACCACTGCTTCCCCTTCTTACCATGTGTATCAGCCAAAAAGGCAACCTAACTACTTTTGGGGGCTAGATGGCTACTCTAGAAGTTCCATAGAAGTCTGTAGTTGAGATGGGCAAGATATAAAATAGTAGGTAGGTAGGTAGGTAGGCAGGTAGATAGGCAGATAGGCAGATAGGCAGATAGGCAGATAGGCAAGATATAGATAGATAGGCAGATAGATTGGTAGGCAGATAGATAGATAGGTAGGAAGATAGGTAGATAGAAGATAGATAGATAGTTAGGTAGGTAGGTAGATAGGGTAGGTAGGTAGGTAGATAGGCAGATAGGCAGATAGGCAAGATATAGATAGATAGGCAGATAGATAGGTAGGCAGATAGATAGATAGGTAGATAGAAGATAGATAGATAGGTAGGTAGGTAGATAGGTTAGGTAGGTAGGTAGATAGGCAGATAGGCAGATAGGCAGATAGGCAAGATATAGATAGATAGGCAGATAGATAGTGTCGTGTCCTCGAAAATGATGCCAGGAGTCGGTGACTTCAAATCATGCTCTTTTATGAGTGTAGGAACCGAACTGGGGCTAAGGCAAAAGTTCACGGCTTTTATTCCTTTAGCCGCAGCGGCCGCAGCCAATGGCACCACTTTGAATCTCCCGCGATTCGAACAGACCAATCGCGGGAGATTCTTAGCGAGCCAATTGGCGTGGCTCGCCTAACCAATCAGAGTGCCCTGCGCTTTGGCCAATCAAAGCGCGGGGATCTCAAGAATGCTAATGAGGGGACAGAACACCCCTCCCCTCTTGGTTTAGTCCTTACGTCGCGTAGTCCCGTAGGTAGGCGGGGCTCCGTCTTAGCCTACTGGACCTGCGCAGCTCAGTCGTTGGTTGGATCCCGGCCGGTTCGGTCGGGGTCTCTGTTCCTCCGGATGCCGTCGTGGGAACCGGCTGGTCGGTCGGGCCGGGCCGCTCTCCGTAGCTCCCTCCTGGGTCTCCCGGGTTGGTTGAGCTGTGGGTTTTGCCGCTCCCGCTCGGTCTCCCCGGGTCGGTCGAGCTGGCCTGACTGTCTCTTCCTGGCGAGGGGTTGTGCTGGCTGCTTTCCGGTAAGTATGGTTGGTTTATTTTTCTTTGGTTTTGGTCCCCTGGGTATTCCCTCCCCCCTTGGTTTGTGTTGTGGGGGTTGGTTTCGCCTGCTTGTGCGTCGGTGGTTTCTTGGGTGGTCGTCCTCGACCTTAATTGGTCGATGTGGCGTTTCCATGCTCGTCCGTCTGCTGTTTGTAGCCGGTACAAGTGTGGGCCTGTTATTTGTGTGATGACGGCTGGTACCCATAACGGGTCTCCCGTCAGGTTTCTTGCGTATACCGGGTCACCTGGTGCGAAAGTTCGGTGTTTGCTGTTTGAGTCTGGGGGCTTCTCCGGGTTATACGTGGGGTGTAATCTGTCGAGTAGGGACCTTAATTTCCTCCCCATTAATAGTTCGCCTGGGCTCTTATTCATTGTGGTATTTGGGGTTATGTGTTGGGTGAAGAATAATTTGTTTATTTTATCCTGGATCTCCCCGTGGTCTATTTTCCGGATGGTTTTCTTAGTGAATTGCACCATCCGCCCTACCGTTCGCCGCCGGGTGCGCCAGTGCTGTCAGCGCATGTCGGATGCCCCTTTCCGCTAGGAATTTTTCGAATTCCAGCGAGGTGAATTGGGGCCCGTTGTCGGAAACGACGACATCTGGGAGGCCGTGCATTGCAAAGAGTTTGCAGAGTTCCTTGGTCACGGCCTCCGTGGTTGTTGTTTTCATGTTGCTTACCTCCAGCCAGTTGGAGTAAGCGTCTACTGTTATAAAGAAGGTGTGTCCTTTTGTGGGCCCGGCGAAGTCTATGTGGATCCTAGACCAAGGTCCCCTTGGGGTTTCCCACTCTAGGACGAGTGTTGTGGGTGGGCTTGGCCTAGTTTCCTGGCATCATTGGCACCTTGCTACCCAGGTCTCAATTTGTTTGTCCATCCCTGGCCACCAAGCGTAACTTCTGGCCAGGGTTTTAGTCCTAACGATGCCAGGGTGCCCCTCGTGTAATAGTTCCAGAACCTTCCCTTGTAGTTTTTCTGGAATGACCACCCTATTCCCCCATAGTATGCACCCTTTTAATAATGAGAGTTCCATTTGCCGGTTTCGGAATGTCTTGACGGACTCGTCATTGTCCCTTTCCGGCCACCCTTTCTCTACCCAATGCAACACCCGCACCAGACATTTATCTTTATTAGTTTCTCGGGCAATGTCTGACACGGTTATGGGTAGGTTGGGTAGAGTCTCTATACTGAGGGTGGTCGTCGTGGGTGCTGGGTCGGTGTCAGGTTCAGGTAGCGGCGAGCGACTTAAGGCGTCTGCATGGGAGATTGTCTTACCCGGTCTGTGTATGAGTCCGTAGTTGTAGGCTGCCAGGAACTCGGACCACCTTGTCATTCGGGGAGACAGAATGTTCGGAGTGGCCCGGTTCCCTGCAAGGATTCCCAGCAGCGGTTTGTGGTCGTTTATGATGGTGAATGTCCGGCCGTAGAGATACTCGTGGAATCTTTTTATGGCGGCAACTATAGCCAGAGCCTCTTTGTCCAGCTGGCTATAGTTCCGCTCTGGTTTGGTGAGGGTCCTTGAAAAGAACGCGATGGGTGCTTCTTTTCCATCGGGGAGGGTATGGCCGAGGACAGCGCCGACGCCGAAGGGTGATGCGTCGCATGTAACGGCCAGAGGTAGGGTCTCGTTGTACTATATAAGGACGGCATCCGAAGTGAGGAGGTCCTTTGTTCTTTGGAAGGCGGCTTGCTCGCGTTTCCCCCAAGTCCAGGTCGCCACCTTGTCCAGGAGCCTATGCAAAGGCTCCGCCACTGTCGCCTTTTGGGGCAGGAAAACATTGTAAAAGTTAAGTAGCCCCAGGAATGCCTGTAGTTCCGTCTTCGACTTGGGTGTGGGGGCTTCTTTGATGGCCTTGATTTTTTGGTTTGTGGGGTGAATGCCGTGACGGTCTAGGAGGTATCCTAGGAATTCAACCCGTTCCGTGTATAATTGGCATTTCTTCCTCTTTACTTTGAGCCCGGTCTCTTTGAATTTGGTTAGGACCTCCCTTAGGCGACCCTCTAGTTCGGTTTGTTTGGTTGCCAACACTAAGACGTCATCGAAGTAAGGTACCACCCCCTTGATGCCTTGTAAAAGTCTTTCCATTAGGCTTTGGAATATTCCCGGTGCCACGCTGACTCCGAATTGGAGCCGGTTGCACTTAAATGCTCCCCGGTGGGTGACTATGGTTTGCGCTTCTGCCGTTTCCTCGTCGACTGGCAACTGTTTGTATGCCTGGGCGAGGTCGAGTTTGGCGAAAACCTTGCCCTCTCCCAGTGAGTGCAATAGGTGTTGCACTACTGGGACGGGGTAGGCGCTTTGTTGCAACGCGCCATTTAGGGTGGCCTTATAGTCCCCACAGATCCTCACCGACCCATCGGGCTTGATCGGGGTGACTATGGGGGTCTCCCACCGGGCGTGGTCTATTGGCTGTAGGACCTCTTGCTTGACGAGCTTGTCAATTTGCTCGTCTATCTTGGGTTTAAGTGCGAATGGCATCCGCCTTGGTTTCAGGCGTTTTGGGGGGACGTTTGGGTCTAGGCTGAATGATATAAGGGGCCCTTGGTACTTGCCTAGGTTTCCGTCGAAGACCTCTTGGAATTCCCGGGCCAGTTGTTGCTCCCAGCTGTCATCGGTGACGTGGTTGACTCCCCTGACTGCGATGCTGAGCTGGGTGAACCATTGCAGTCCCAGTAGGTTTGGGCGGTCGCGATCGACAATTGTCAGGGGAAGCCTTTCGGTGCGCCCTTTGTATGTCACGTTGAACTGTCCGGTTACGACTACCGGGATGCGGTTTCCCTGGTAGTCCTTTACGATTAGCCTCTGGCTGTCTAGGCTTCTCCTTTGGATGGTAGGCACCAAGCGCTTTATTTCATGCCATGCTATCATGGAGAGGTAGGACCCAGAGTCCACCTCCATTTTGCATGGCTCGTCCTCGATGCCTACCTCCACGTGGACCTTCCGGGCGTCATTGGTTGTGACGTGGCCAATGGTGACCATCTGATGGGTCTCCTCTCTTCGCCGGGTATCGCCGCCTCGTAGGGATCGTCCGTTCCGGTCCCATCTGTTGTCAGAGGGGCGATCTCTGGTCCGGGGTGGTGTGCTTTCTCTCCTCCGTTCGCTCTGGTCCCATCGGGGCGGGCTGCGGTTCTTTTTAAGGTGGCAGACGCGGGCAATGTGTCCCTTCTTGTCACAATGCCGGCAGATCGACTCGAAAAACCGGCATTCGGACCTGGGGTGGTCGCCTCCGCAACTGGCACAGTTGGTCCTTGACTTACGACCCTGCCGGTTCCGTGGGTCGCGGCCTGTCTGTTCAAGTAACGCAGTCTTGAGTCCATGCAGTAATTAGGGATCATCAAAGCCAGAGAGAGAGCAAGCTGTCGTCTTGCTTCTTTTACAGTGCTTTCACAACCACATTCCTATATTTAAAGTTGCAGACACTTTAACTTATAAACTATGATAACATATTTATTATTTTACCTAAACCAGTTAGGGTAAAACAATGTTATCCCTAACATTCTCCCCTTTTAGGAAAATAATAATAATATAACCATTTACATCTTTAAATCATATTTGTTACAACTCTCTTTAAATTTAATTACTCCTTGAGCTTTTGTAAATTGATCTGCAATGTTTTCTTCTGTCATGCAGTATTCCAATTTAATTAGCCCATTCTTTACAGATTCTCTAACATTTAAGAATCTTAAATCAGTATATTATAAAGCTAACTTAATAAAGTTAGCTATATTAGTAGCTAACTTTATGGCTGCCTGGTTGTCCTCGTACACAATAATGGATTCTTTAACAGTTACATCCATGTCTAATAATAACTGTTTGTACAAAATTAAGTCAGTGCATAGTAATGACAGACATGAAAATTCCGCTTCCATTGTGGACAAGCTGATATGCTGTTGTCTGATTGACCTCCACCCTATTAGTGTCTTACCAAATAATATAGCCATCCCAGATGTTGATTTTCTTGTGTTTATGTCAGTTGCAAAACTTGCATCTGCATAGGCACTAAGACTCAAATCACCCTTTGGTTCTATATACAATGCATGGTTCATTGTTCCTTTAAGATATCTTAAAATTCTCTTTAATGATTGCCAATGACATTGATGTGGATCTGAATTAAAACGTGCCAGCTGATTTACACTATAAGCTATATCTGGCCTAGACCAATTGCTTATATATGATAAGCTGCCAATCAAAGATTGATATATAGACTTGGGACTTTGATCATTAGTTTGGCAAACTTCCTGACTCATTGGAGTCTTTGCCAGTTTACAAAGTTCCATTTTATATGTTTTAATTAATTGGCAAATTTTATCTTCTTGAGATATCTTAAATCCATTTTTTGTTTTGTTAATTGTCAATCCTAGATACTTTTTAATTTCACCTAAATGCTTTAATTTTATCTTTTTGGCTAATAATGATATAATCTCATTAGCTTCATTATTAGTCTTAGTTATCAAAGCAATATCATCTGTAAATAATAACAATAATGACACCGTTCCATTATTTTCTCTTTTAAATACACATGGATCTGCTAAACCAGATTTAAAACCTATATTGTTTAATTCTTTCACAATATATTGATTCCACTCAAAACCAGATTGTTTCAACCCGTAAAGACTCTTTTTGAGTTTCCAACAATCATTACTATTTACTTCATTGTCTTTTATAATAATTGGCTTTTTCAAATATATAGTGTGCTGCAATGGTGCATACAGGTAAGCAGTTTCTATATCTAAATGGTTAATGTCGTGTCCGCAAAAAGACGCCAGGAGTCGGTGACTACGTTTCAAGCTCTTTATTTAGAAGTTGAGAACCGAACCGGCGAAAAGGAAAAAGCCCGCGGCTTTTATTCTTTTCGCCGCGGCGGCCGCGGCCAATGATAGCGATTCAAGTCTCCCGCTCTTGGAGCGAGCCAATCACGGGAGACTTCCAACGGGCCAATCGGGGCGGCTCGCCTGGCCAATTAGAAATCCCCGCGCTTTAGCCAATCAAAGCGCGGGGATTTCAAGTATGCAAATTAGGGACAGAACACCCCTCCCCTCTTGGTACAGTCCTTACGTTGCGTAGTCACGTAGGTAGGCGGGGCTCCGTCTAGTCCTACTTGACCTGCGCAACTCAGTTGCAAGCTGGATTTCGACCGGAGCAGTCGAGTTTTTGGCTGCTCCCTCTTCTGTGCGAACCGGTTGGATGATCGGGCCGGTTCCTTCTCCGTGGCTCCCACCTGGGCCTTCCGGGTTGGTTGAGCTACGGGTCTCGCCGCTCCTGCTTGGTCTTTCCGAGTCGGTTGAGCTGGCTTGGTGTTTCTTCTCTGGTGGGGGATCGCGATGGCTGCGTTCCGGTAAGTACTGCTGGTTTATTTTTTCTTTCAATTGGTTATTCGGGTATTCCCTCCCCCCTTGGTTTGTGTTTTGGGGGGTGGATTCTGTCGCTGTCCGAGACCTGAGTTGGTCTATGTGTCGTTTCCAGGCTCGCCCATCTGTGGTTTGGAGCTGGTATGATCGTGGGCCCGTGATTTGGGTGATGACGGCTGGGATCCATAGGGGGTCCCCCATCAGGTTTTTCGCGTACACGAGGTCTCCGGGTGCGAATGTTCGGTATTTTGTACTTGAGTCTGGGGGCCGCTCTGGATTATACGTTGGGTGTAACCTATCGAGTGGAGACCTCAGCTTCCTACCCATTAGCAACTCGGCTGGGCTTTTGTTGGTAGTGGTGTTCGGGGTGATGTGTTGTATAAAGAGGAGTCTGTTAATTTTGTCTTGGATCTCCCCGTGGGCCATCTTCCGGATGGTTTTTTTGGTAAATTGGACCATCCGTTCCGCCCTACCGTTCGCCGCCGGATGCGCCGGTGCCGTTAAAGCGTGGTGGATGCCCCTTTCCGCCAGGAATTTCTCGAAGTCGAGGGATGTAAACTGGGGCCCGTTGTCGGAGACGACGACGTCTGGGAGGCCGTGTGTTGCAAAGAGTTTGCAAAGTTCTTTGATCACGGCCTCCGTGGTTGTGGATTTCATATCGCTTACCTCCAACCAGTTGGAGTAAGCGTCAACCGTTATGAGGAAGGTATGTCCATTTGTGGGACCGGCAAAGTCCAAATGGATTCTGGACCAGGGCCCCCTTGGTGTTTCCCACTCCCGGATGGGTGCTGTGGGTGGGCTGGGTCTAGTCTCCTGGCATCGCTGGCACCTAGCTACCCAGGCCTCAATTTGTTTGTCCATCCCTGGCCACCAAGCGTAACTTCTGGCCAGGGCTTTAGTTCTTACGATGCCAGGATGCCCCTCATGCAACATTTCTAAAACTTTCCCCTGTAGTCTGTCCGGGATGACCACTCTGTCACCCCATAAGATGCACCCTTTAAGTAGCGAGAGTTCGGTTTGGTGGTTTCTAAATGTCTTAACGGATTCGTCGTTGTCCCTTTCTGACCAACCTTTCTCCACCCAATGCAAAATCCGCGCCAGACGCCTGTCTTTAATAGTTTCCCGGGCAATGTCTGACGCGGTTATGGGTAGGTTGGGTAGGTTCTCGATGCTAAGGGTGTTTGTTGTTGGTGCTGGGTCAGGGTCGGAGTCCGGTAACGGCGAGCGGCTCAAAGCGTCCGCGTGTGAAATCTTCTTACCTGGTTTGTGTATAAGTTCGTAGCTGTAGGCTGCCAGGAACTCGGACCACCTTGTCATCCGGGGAGACAGAATGTTCGGGGTGGCCCGATTTCCTGCAAGGATGCCCAGCAACGGCTTGTGGTCTGTCACAATGGTGAACGGGCGGCCGTAAAGGTATTCGTGGAACCGCTTAACGGCGGCAACTATAGCCAAAGCTTCTTTGTCCAGTTGGCTATAGTTCCGCTCTGGCTTAGTTAGAGTCCTGGAAAAGAATGCGATGGGTGCTTCTTTTCTGTCAGGAAGGGTATGGCTGAGGACAGCGCCAACGCCGAAAGGAGATGCGTCGCAAGTGACGGCCAGGGGCAGGGTTTCATTGAATTGGATCAGGACGGCGTCGGAGGTGAGGAGGTCCTTGGTTTTTTGGAAGGCGGCTTGCTCCCGTTTCCCCCAAGTCCAGGTTGCCGCCTTATCCAGGAGCCTATGCAAAGGCTCCGCCGCCATTTCCTTTTGGGGTAGGAAAACATTATAAAAGTTCAGTAACCCCAAGAATGCCTGCAATTCAGTCTTTGATCTAGGGGTGGGGGCCTCTTTGATAGCTTTCACTTTTTTACTTGTGGGGTGGATGCCGTGCCGGTCTAGTAGGTAGCCCAAGAATTCCACTCGTTCCGTGCACAGTTGGCATTTCTCCCTTTTTACTTTAAGTCCCGTTACTTTAAATTTGGTTAAGACCTCTCTGAGTCGGTTTTCTAATTCGGCTTTGCTTGGCGCCGCTACTAATACGTCATCGAAATAGGGCACCACCCCCTTGATGCCCTGCAGCAAACGTTCCATCAGGCTCTGAAAGATGCCTGGTGCCACGCTGACTCCGAATTGGAGTCGGTTGCACTTGAAGGCCCCCCGATGGGTAACGATGGTCTGGGCTTCCGCCGTTTTTTCGTCGACCGGCAACTGCTGGTATGCCTGGGCGAGATCAAGCTTGGCAAAGACTCTGCCCCCTCCCAGTGAGTGCAGTAGGTGTTGCACGATTGGGATGGGGTAGGCGCTTTGTTGCAGCACGCCATTTAGGGTGGCCTTATAGTCCCCACAAATTCTCACTGACCCGTCTGGCTTGACCGGGGTCACTATTGGGGTCTCCCATCGGGCATGGTCTATTTGTTGCAACACCCCCTGTTTGACGAGCTTGTCGATTTGCTCGTCAATCTTAGGTTTTAGGGCGAATGGCACCCGCCTAGGTTTTAGTCGCTTGGGGGGGGACGCTAGGGTCTAGATCAAATGAGATAAGGGGCCCCTGGTACTTGCCCAGGCTTCCGTCGAAGACCTCCCGGAACTCCTGGGCTAGCCGCTGTTCCCAGCCGTCGTCGGTGACGTGGTTGACTCCCGTGAGAGCGATGTCGAGCGGGGCGAACCATTGTAGGCCCAGCAAGCTTGGGCGGTCGCAATCGACGATTGTGAGTGGGAGTTGTTCGGTGCGCCCCTTATAAGTCACATTAAAGTTCTTGGTGCCCACTACCGGGACGCGGTTTCCCTGGTAGTCTTTTACAATAAATCTTTGGGCGTTTATGTTTTTCTTATGGAGTGTAGGCACCAATCGTTTTATCTCGTGCCATGCAATCATGGAGAGGTAGAACCCGGAGTCCACCTCCATTTTGCATGGTTGGCCCTCAATATGGACTTCTACGTGTACCTTTCTGGCGCCGTCGGAGATGGCGTGGCCAATGGTTACCGTCTGGTGGGTTTCTTCTTTGCGCCGGTTGTCGCCGCCTCTCGAGGGTCGTTGGATCCGGTCCCAACGGTTGTCCGATTGGCGATCTCTGGTCCGGGGTGGTGGGCTTTCCCTTATCCGATCGTGTTGGTCCCATCTGGGTGGACTGCGAGTCTTCTTTTGGCGGCAAACCCGAGCGATGTGTCCTTTTTTCTCACAGTGCCGACAGATAGAGTCAAAAAATCGGCATTCTGATCTGGGGTGGTCGCCGCCGCAACCGGCACAGTTGGTCCTCGACCTACGACCTCTGCGGTTCCGTTGGTCGCGCCCCGTCTGCACTCGGTGTATGTCTTCTTCGTCTTCGGACGTGCTGGATGCGGAATGAAAATCGCCGTGGTGTGCGGCTGTTTCGTTCTTTAGGTCGGCCGACCTTGCCAGGTTGTTGTTTCCGCCCTTCGCGTCTGGTTTTCGCATGCTGTCGGCGGAAGTGCGGGTTGCTTCTGTGGCTGCGGCTGCAGTGAGGGCGTCTGCTAGGCTGATGTCGCCCTTGGCCATAAGCCAGCTCTGGAGTGCAGGGTCCCATAGGCCGAGCACGAATCGGTCTCTTAGGAGGCTGTTCAGGCCGTCAAATTCGCAGAGCCCCCCTAGGCGCCGCAACTCGGCGACGAAGTCGCTCAGTTTTTCACCTGGTTTCTGGTCCCGCCGGTAGAATTCGTTGCGCCGGATCAGGATGGGGACCTCGGGGGCGTAATGTCGCCGAAGGATAGGTTTGAGGACTCCCAATCCATGGCGGTTGCGTCGGCCGGCTTGGCCAATGCTTTGGCCATCTGGAATACTTCGGTTCCGCAATGGGTGAGGAAAACGGCACATTTTAGCGGGCCCGGGGCGTCCTTCATTCCGGTGCACTCGAGGTACATGCGGAATCGGTCTGAGAATGATTCCCAGTCCTCGGTGGCGGGGTTGAAGGGGGCGGGCGGTGCGATTTTCGCCATTTCAGTGTTAAGTCTGGCTCTCGTTGGACACGGGGTTCGGTTCAGGGTCTGGATCCCATCCTCGTCGCCAGTGTCGTGTCCGCAAAAAGACGCCAGGAGTCGGTGACTACGTTTCAAGCTCTTTATTTAGAAGTTGAGAACCGAACCGGCGAAAAGGAAAAAGCCCGCGGCTTTTATTCTTTTTGCCGCGGCAGCCGCGGCCAATGCCAGTGTTTCAAGTCTCCCGCTCTTGGAGCGAGCCAATCACGGGAGACTTCCAACGGGCCAATCGGCGCGGCTCGCCTGGCCAATTAGAAATCCCCGCGCTTTAGCCAATCAAAGCGCGGGGATTTCGAGTATGCAAATTAGGGACAGAACAGTTAATGACATAGTTTTTCTTAGCTGCCCACACTAATGCTGCTCTTAAAGATGTTGCTTTAAGGCTTGGTGCGAAAACTTCATTGTAATCAGATGCAGTTTGATTAAATCCTTGAGTTACCAACCTAGCTTTATGGGTAACAGTCCCATCATTGCCAGTTTTTACTTTAAATATCCATTTGCACCCAATGGATTTTTCTCCTGGAGGTAATATGACATCTTCATATATTTTCATTATCTTTAATGAATTTAGTTCTTTTTCCATTGCCTTTTTCCAATTCTCCTGATCCTCAGCAGGATACATCCTAAGTTCATCTACACTAGTTGGAACTTTAGTTACTTGGCAAACTATACTTGCTTGATACCTATCAGGTGGTCTAGTTACAGGTGTAGTACGAGGTATTACAGGACTTACAGGTGGACTTTCATTTATTAACTCTTCTTGATTATCTAACTCTTCCTGATCAACTGTTTCCTCTTGTTCTGGTCCTATTTGTTCTTCGTGGACTTCTTCTTTAATTGGACTCTTCTTATAATTATTCTGTTCTTTCTGCCTTTTGTAGGGTTCAATAATTACTTCATTATTTAAATCTTGCTCTAATCTATTCCATCCTACATGTTCTAGGAATTTTGTACTAGCACTGGTGTAAACTCTAGATGTACCAGGTTCCCAGAATCTATAAGATCTATGATTAGATTTATATCCTACAAAAAATAATCTTTTAGCTCTATGTTGTCCTTTTTGTCTAAGTTGTGAAGGGATATGCACCCATGCTGGTGCTCCAAATGTGTGCATGTAACTTATAATCAGGTTTTGTACCATGCCACAATGTGAATGGTAATTCACCTGTTGTTGAATTAACAACATTATTTAATATATGATTACCACACATTATTGCTTCTCCCCACAAATTGTCAGGTAATCCTGAATCAGACAACATAGTATTTGCTATTGATTGTAGTGTTTGGCCTCGTCTCTCTATAAATGCATTATGTTGTGGCCTATATGGTGCAGACTTTTTATGTTGAATACCTAACATTCTAAGTCTATTCTGGAATTTATTATTTGTAAATTCCATACCATTATCTGTTATAAGAGTTACTATTTTCTTTTTAGTTTTCCTTTCAGCAAATTTTATCCAATTAAAGAGATTTTGATACGTTTCAGTTTTGCTCTTCATTAAATAGTAAAACCCATATCTAGAATAGTGGTCCATTATACTTAATATGTAACGAGCTCCTCCTAAACTTGGTTTTTTTGGACCTATTAAATCAGCAAATACTTCTAAATGCTCTTTGGTAGTAAATCCATCAACTCTATTAGCCGGTATGACCCTGCTTTGATTACAAGCATAACATTGCAAATACTTATTACAAGGTTTCAAACTTATTCCTTTTGATAATTGAACAGTTTTCTTAAGCATTTTAAAATTTAAATGCCCTAGCCTTTGGTGTAACAAGTGAATACATTCATCATGAGGTTTCTTTTTATCATAAACCGTGTTAGCCACCTCTAAACCATTATCATTTAACACATATAATTCACCTCTTAAAGATGCAGTAATTTTCTTATCTTCTTTTTCAATTATGCAGTTATCTCCTTTAAAGGTAACTACATATCCTAGTTTAACCAAAATTCTAACTGAAATTAAATTAAACTTAAGTTGTGGTACATATAACATTTTTACATTCTCTTTTATGAAAGAACAATACGCTATACCTTGACCTTTAGCTTTCAGTTTCCAGCCATTGGCTAAGGATATCTGCTGTGTACTCTTGGACATTTTAATAAAATTTTTGTTATCATTTGTAATACAGTGGGATGCTCCACTGTCAACCACCCATAAATTATTTTTTACAGCTCCGTTAGTATACATGGCTAACTCTAAATTTTTATTTATCTTTTGATGACTTTTAGTATTCTGGCCAGTGTTCTGGCGCTTTGCTTTTTTACAAAATCTTGCCAAATGTCCTCTTCCTCCACAATTAAAACACTTTTTAATTGCATATGCAGTAGGAGATTGATTATCTTCTTTTTGAGGTTGCTCCCTCCTTAACTGGTCTCTTTCAAGTCTTCTTCTTGCCTCTTCAATCAATCTGCCAGTTATAACAGTTAAAGTTAGACTTTCCTTTGGCAAAACTTCAAGGGAAGTGACGTAGTTATCATAACTTTCATTTAGTGATGATAGAATTATGTAGACTTGATGTAGTTCAGAGAAAATAAGCTCTTTCTCGTGCAGTTCTTGAAAAATGCTTTTTATAGAATTCAAATGACTAAGCATATCACCATTCTTCTGGAGATGCGTCCTGAAAAACTTCCGTGTTCGATTTATGTGAGCACCAATGTTATCTTGGACATAAATCCTCTTCAGCTTCTGCCAACACCCAACAGTCGTTTGTTCTCCACGGATATGAACAAATTGCTGGTCAGTTAATGTTAATCCTATTATGCAAATAGGTTGTTTATTCTTCTGTTTGAATTCTTTTATCTTTTGTCTATCTTCCTCAATCTCTGGATCCCATTCCTCTACATTTGGTGGGTTTTCAATTATGTTCCACAGACCTTCTCTTCGTAGAAGTAGACTACATTTCATAGACCATGATACATAGTTTGTTCCATCCAACTTGGATATATGGGACAAATTTTGTAGATTGACTTGTGCCATGTTTTCTTATATGGATATAAAACTATAATTAATAAAACACAGCTGTCTGTTTACTGCAATGTATAACAACAAAAACTCTCACTTTTTACATAAATCTGTTTTATCCTAGTTAAACTGACTTTGCAGGCTCTGGGCCCATAACCAGTGTTATGCCTTTGTTCCCCAACCAGGGTTAAGGAGACAAGCTAAACAGAATGTGCAGTGTTAGTCAGATAGGCACACAGATAAATGAGTGAGATAAGTTTGTATGTTTATTAACATACAGTAAAAATAACAGATATGCTTGTGCTATCAAAATATATAGTTTATTCCATTTAGAATTATAGCATAGTCAAAATAACAGTCCATTAGTCATGTATCATTTTAGTCAGTCCATTCAAGGATATTCAGTTAGCAAAGTCCGTGTAGAATATCCAATGTCAGTTCACTTACAATAAATCAACAGTCCTTTCTCTCTCCCGTTCGAGTAAGGAAAAACGCAGTCTTCATCCAGTAATTAGGGATCATCAAGTCAGAGGGAGCAAACTGCAGTGCCTTGCTTCTTTTATGGTGCTTTTTACAACCACTCCCTTAATTACATTCCTACAGTTAAAGTTGCAGACACTTTAACTAACAAACCATGATTACATATTTATTATTTTACCTAAACCAGTTAGGGTAAACAATGTTATCCCTAACAAGGTGCACACATGCAGCTACTCAAAACCTATGCACAGAAATCTTCTCAACTCACAATTAGCATCTGCTTGTAATTAAGTAAGGATCCATGGAATTCAAGGGAAGTTGGACTTAGTTCTCTTCAAGGGATTCTAGGCTGATTGCTCTTTTAACTCCATCCTCAGGTTTTGGCCAATGGTGGGATTCTATCAGTGTCCCTACAGGTTTGGTGATCGCACACAGCTTTCCAAACACCAGCTGAGGCTCTGCCATGCCAATCAGCTGAGAGGATAAAGAACAGAAAAGCACAGGAGCAGGCAGGAGGGCTGATCCTGTGCTTTTCTCTTCTTTCTTCTCTTAGCTGATCATCAGAGCTTTTTTTTTTTTACTACCGGTTTAGCCAAATGGGTAGTAATTTTTGCAACCAGTTGGTCGAACCAGGCCAAACTGCTAGCATTTCACTACTGGTATTGCCACTCCTTCTCCAACAATGTCTATTCTCTAGTAACCGATCACCTGGTTTTTTTTCTGTCTTGTCTCTTTTGAGCAGAAGAAAATCCGAAACTGTAGAACACAGCAGGGTTTAAAAGGAGGGAGAAGAGATGCAGATAATGCTGTGTCCTATTTCTTCTTTTCAATAAGTTTCTTTCTTGCAGATAAAGCCAAATTCCCAGTACCAAAATGTCAGCAGCTGAGCAACATTTCCTTTAGCAAGGAAACATCCACTGCTGTTCTGACCTAGGCTTCCTCAAAAAGCACTAAGTAGACTTTTTATCCCAGCAAAACCCTTTTTGTTAAACAAAGGTGGATTTCTTGCATTAATATTCAGCCAAAGGCCTGGCAAATAGTCTTTCAAAGGTGTAATTAGGAGCACTGACCTCATCTAGCCTGGAGAGCTGCCAAGTAAATATTTTCAAATGCCGTGCTGACAAGGAAGGACTCGGCACAGAGTCTCTGATATGCACAGACAGATCTTCACACTGCTGCATTGAATGAATTGTTTCCTGCAAAAGCTCCTCCCCTTTTTCTTCTTTTTAATCCCTATAGGAGGGGCCATTTGTTGAGGTAATTCCCCGTTAGGAGAATGAGTGCATACAGGGAGACGTAGTGAGAGTGATGTTGAATAACATGCGACCAGCACACAGATACACTAAATAGTAAAATGTAGGTTTTACTTCCAGTTAACGGATAAGCAAAGTCCAACAAGCAGTCCAAGTCATACATGGTAAAGCAGTCAGTTTTTAGTCCAGGGATAATCCAAGTAACAAAGTCCAGTATCATACACAGTTCAGTAACAGACTTACAACAATCCAAGAAGAACAATGATCAGCAACAGTCAATAGGGAGAAATGCAGGAACCAAAAACAGCAACCATCAGAACATCTAGCAACTAGCAACTAACAACAACAGAACTAACAACCCAGGTTTCTGGCTCCATCTTATCGCCATTTGAGGAACCACACCCAATTACAATTTTAGCATTCCCTTAAAGAGACAGTATTAAATGTTTATCCTGGTTTATATATTTCCAACCCAACTGTTAGGTGTCTGTCAATTCCTAATACCATTCACTGCTCATCTATGGCACACGTCAACCCTTAAGTTTGTAATTGTTTTCTTTTGGCAGCTCTGTGCATGTGCAGGCTGGGAACCAGCTCCCTCACCTCTCTGCTGTCCGACTCTGAAGGCAGCTGATGACTGCCAGCCTGCCCTGGCCCCATCTCTGCCTCTGATGCAGAGCCCTCGTCCAAGCCTTCCTCAGCCTCCAGGACTGGCCCAGGTTCCTCCCCAACCTCCCCACTGTCCAACTCTGCTGCCAGCTCCGCTAGCTGCCAGTGGCTACAACAACTATAGAAAGGGATTAAAAACAACCAAATATCTTCCCCAATTATGCTGCCAGGAACAACTTCCATAATAATCATATTTTAGCTTATCTCCAATATCTAATAATCCACCAAAGAGACTGTTAATTTGACCACTTTTCCATTTGTTTTTCTTCCTTCCATCCATAATAAATAAATGGACTCTTGGTACTACTGAAATATATTTTTATCATCTGTATTCAGTATTCCCTTCCTTCCAAATGGCTGTTTTTATGTTTTTCTCCTTTTCCGGGTCTTAGATCTCTGATTTTGGTTAGGCACAGTGTGTGGATGTGGATGTGAGTGTGCATTTGTTGAACATTCATGGTTTTTATTGCAAGTCCCTGTTCACTTGTTACAGGGTCCAGATTGCATTGTCAATAATCAGCTGAAATTCTTCATTTTAATAGCTTCTTCTTGCAAGAAAAACTATTTAATTGGTTGACTGAATAGGTTATAAATGTGAAGACCAGTGTTTTTTAACCTTATCAACTTTAAGAGGTGTGACTCAAAGGTTGCTTTTTTCAAAAGGCAATTGGACCTTGAAGATGTTTCGCTTCTCATCCAAGAAGCTTCCTCAGTTTGGACTGAATGGTGAAGGATGGAAGGATTTATATTCCTTACAGTCATTAGCATTTTCTTTGAGAGTCATTGAGGCCACTTGGATGTTTATCTGTGTCATCAGGGTCAGCTGAATAGTTCAAATAGGTGTAGAATTTTCTTGGAACTGTTTATTTATTTATTTTATTTATTTGATTTGTCAATCGCTTACAAGATACAGGTATAAGAATAAACATAGTTTTGAATACATGAGATAGATACTTATAGGAAAAATAAAAAGAAACAATAGGACAGGGACGGTAGGCACGACTGGTGCGCTCATGCATGCTCCCTACAGACCTCTTAGGAAGGGGGTGAGGTCAATAGTAGACAGTCTAAGGTTAAAGTTTTTGGGGTTTGGGGAAGAAATCACAGAGTCAGGTAGAGTCTTCCAAACATTGACTACTCTGTTGCTGAATTCATATTTTCTGCAGTCAAGTTTGGTACTGTTAACTTTGAGTTTGTATCTATTGTGTGCTCTTGTGTTGTTATGATTGAAGCTGTAGTGTTCATTTGCAGGTAGGACATTGCAATGTATGATTTTATATACTATATTTAGATCGGCTCGAAGGCAGTGTAGTTCTGTTTTCTAGGTCTAGAGTTTCAAGTTTGGTGGCATAAGGTATTCTGCAATGAGTAGAGGAGCGGAGAACTCTTGTGAAATATTTCTGGACTTTTTCAATTGTGTTAATATCAGATACATGATATGGGTTCCAGACTGATGAGCTGTATTCAAGGGTAGGTCTAGCAAATGTTTTGTATGCTCTAGTTAGTAGTGTGATAATATCAGAGAAGAAGCTACATAGGATTAGATTAACAACTCTTAATGCCTTTTTGGCTATATAGTTACAGTGGGCTCTAGCACTTAGATCGTTAGAGATGAGTACTCCAAGATCCTTGACAGAGTTTGGATCCTCAACAAGGTCTTGACTATTTAGCTTGTATTTTATTTTCTGATTTTTTTGCCAATATGTAAGACAGAGCATTTATTTGTTGAGATTTGAAGTTGCCATTTGTTTGACCAATCTGATACATAGTCAAGGTCTTTTTGAAGGGTAGCAGTATTGTCTGTGGTGTTGAATAGCTTTACATCATCAGCGAAGAGAATGCAGTTGTTCTTAATATGATCACAGAGGTCATTTATGTAGAGAATGAAGAGAGTTGGTCCTAAATCACTGTCTTGGGGGCACCACTGTTGACAGGTACAGAATTTGATAGGACTCTCCAATTTTGACCGTTTGTTGTCTATTTGACAGGAATGCTTCTATCCAGTTATGTAGGTGTCCAGAGATACCATAAGAAAAAATACCATAAGAAAAAAGGACTGTGTTGTAAACAGGAGATAGATAGTGTTGTATCCCTCCCTCTCTGCTGGGAGAGGACTGTTTAATTTTAATGTAGATGTCTCTTTGACCCCTCTTTCAAACCACTGGTTCTTTCTTTCCAGGATGTGGACTTTGCTGTCTTCAAAAGAGTGACCTTTGTCTTTGAAATGTAGGTGGACTGCTGAATCTTGTCCTGATGGATTTATTCTCCTATGTTGTGTCATGTATTTGTGAAGTGGTTGTTTTGTTTCTCCAATATACAGATTTGTGCATGTCTCGCTGCATTGCACTGCATATATTACATTGCTTTGTTTGAGTCTGAGTGTTTTATCCTTGGGGTGGACCATAGACATTTAAGAGATATGGAATCCAAGTCGCAGAATTCCCTGTCTGACAGGTCAATTCTGGAATTTGAAGTCCATGCCTCTTAATGTTCTTAGGGTTGATATAGATAATAAAGTCATTATGCTGACTTCATGGTCTTTTGGAAGGATTCATGTGTTATCACCTAAGGAATCAAACCACAAACTAACATATTATTTGGGCTCCAAAATATAATTCCTTTTCCCCTGTTATTATTATAGCACCTTTCCTTTTGAAATGGATGCTGAAGCTAAATGTAGAAATGATAAATCTTGAAGTAAGCATGATAATATAATCAGGTCCCAATTTCACCTTTCACTTGTCCCTTGATGCCACAAGGCCTTTTGCCTTCTCTGACTTTATTTTCATTTTCCTTTAGTATGTTTGTTAAAAAGAACTAGGAAAACAATATTTTTGAATCTTTGGTGCTCTCTGTTTGCTTGCAGATATTTCATTCCCCAACTAGGAGTATTATCAGTATGAACAGTGAGAACTGTTGAAGTTACCTAGTCAGGTAATGAAGTGTCTGCAAGGAAGGAACCAAACTCAGAGAGCACTACAGACCACACAATTCAATCTCAAGCTACATATCTGTTAGAAACATTTCACAAAGCAAAGCATCAAATCTAGACTCATTTTTGCTTGCAAGAATATCTCTGGCCAACATTAGATCCAGATAGTGGGGAAACAGGGAATAAAAGACATATTAGAAAGGGTTTGGATTAGCAAGAAGCACAATGTCAGATGCAAGTAACTCAGAACAAGAGTTTAGTTGAAACACTTCAAGTTTATTACATGGTACCTATACACAAGAATCTGATCTAGTAATGGTCAATGTGAATTTGTGCTAGATAAGAGTCAATGGAATTCAAAGAAAGTTGGATTTAGGTCTCTTATCGGAATGGCGAGACTCCAAGCTTATTATATGTTTGACTCCACACTCAGGCTCACCCTAGTCATCTCCTACACATTTTACTTATTTTTCTTCAGGGAAACGGTTTTGATTGGCTACTTTTACCAAGCTGATCATTTTGTGATTGGAGAAATTCTTCTCATGTGATGTCATTTTCTCAAGAATGATGTCAACGTTCTGTATGTATCAATCAGTGCAAATTTTGAATAGCATGATAGCTTCCTTTCAACATAGGGTTTTTCTGCAATTGTCAAGGGAAGAAAATCTATTTCAGTCTTTTCTGTCAGTCATTTTCTCTCTTTGTTTCTCTCTCTCGGTTTCTCTCTCTCTTTCTCTCCCTCACTCTTTCTCTCAAGATTGGTACCCAAATGCATAGAACTACTGAGCTTTCATGTTGGAGTTGTAGTAGAGATTACACTCACCCTGAATAAGAGATCCAGAGCAAAATGGAATTTCCTCTTTGGTCCTCTTTAGGTACCCAATGATTACTGCAAGTCAAGCAAAGATGGAGTCATATGAATGCATTTTAATTTGACTTTATTTGATCTGGGTATGCTGGGACTAGCATCATCCATTCTTTGTTTGCATTATCATAGTCTCAGATGCTTTACCAAAATCCAGACAGGAAGGGAAACAAAGGTCTCAAAGTAATGATCAAATGAGTTCATCAAATGAGGTAATGATCAAATGAGCTCAGCGTGTGACATCCACAAGAGTCATTATCTCCGTCAAACAGTCAAAGCCCCAGGTTGGGTGGTTAACAGCATTTCCCTCCTTGGTAGCATAGTCTGACATGGCACAATGCGTAGTGTCATGGCTCCAGCATGCCCTGGAGACATGTCATAGAGGCTCCTGTTTGGATCAAGTGGACCATCAATCCATATAAATTAGGGGAGTAGGAGGAGAAACATTACTTCTTCACTGTTTGTGTCACCTGGGTGAGATAGTTGGATGAATCAATGCTGAAAAAATCCTTTCATTTCACAAAAGAGGCTGTTCAAGCTCTCATCCTGAAGAAAACATTACAGACTGTAACCAGGTAGTAGTACTGGAAGGGTAGGAGGATGAATGTTGATACTTATTATGCAGAGAGCAGGGGAATTAGTGCCAAAGACAAGATGTTCCTTCTAAATACTCATGTGCAAGTAAAAAAAAAAAACTTATTTGAGCCTCCTCCTCCTCCTCTTCATCCTCCTCCTCCTTCTTGATGGCAGTGTTTCGATGTTCCATTACTTTATTTGAAATCAGGCATGGAGATACAAAGTAAACAGTCTTGCATGTATGACATCTCTTTATTATTGTTTGAATTAGTTATTAAATATAGGTATCTCCTTTTTCTCATTAAAGAAAACTCCCAAGATATTTTACCAAGTCTGGGAAACTATGCTGTAGTAAAATTTTAAAATAAAAAATACTCAGTGGAAATAAAGAATGTAAGTAGCCATACAAGTGTTCTTCTTAAGGTCCTGTTGTTGTTGCTAGTTGCGAAGTCATGTCTGATCCATCACGATCCCATGGACAACATTCC
The DNA here is from genome assembly GCA_033807585.1 of Hydrophis major. Lineage (NCBI taxonomy): Eukaryota > Metazoa > Chordata > Lepidosauria > Squamata > Elapidae > Hydrophis > Hydrophis major. Next base: position 7,812,773 of record CM066330.1, read on the forward strand.
TCCAGGCCTTCCTGTCCTCTACCATCTTCTGGAGTCCATTTAAGTTCACACCGACTACTTCATTGACTCCATTCAGCCACCTCATTCTCTGTCGTCCCATTTTTCTTCTTTTGCTCTCATTAAACCCACATTAAGCTCTTCTCCAGTGAGTCCTTCCTTCTCATTAGGTGGCCAGAATATTCTATTTTATTTTATTTTTAATCTTATGGTCCTACCCAGTAGCAATTCTGAGGTCATGACATGGTTCCAAATCTCCCAAGGATTAGGAGGAGTTGCATATTGGAGCCTTATCTCATGTAAATAGTTATTGTCTCCCACAGAAAGTGAAATAATTAGTCCTATAATGCATAAAATGTCTCCTTCACACTACCAATGAGAGACCTAATATTTTTTGTTATTTTATTATTTTATTTATTTTGTCAAGCGTGTTTTAGATAATAATTATAATTAGGAGCATGATTATGAGTATATGAAATGGGTATGAATAAAAGGGAACATTAGGACAGGGACGGTAGGCACGTGGGTGCGCTTATGCATGCCCCTTACAGACCTCTTAGGAATAGGGTGAGGTCAAGAGTAGACAGTCTAAGATTAAAGTTTTGGGGTAGATATGGAGTAGATATGATGCTAGATATCACACTCCCAAGCTCAACATTGTCCTACCTACCCAAAAAGATCAGATTCACATAACTTTAGAACATCAGTTATGGAACTGGAGAAAGATAAGTGAGAATTCAGAGTTTCCAAGTCACTCAGAATCTGGTCACCTTGGATTTGGATTACTGGATGATTAAAACCTGGAGACTGAAACATATGAAGAACAGTTGCAGGAACTGGGTATGGCCAATCTATAGAATAGAATAGAATAGAATAGAATAGAATAGAATAGAATAGAATAGAATAGAATAGAATTCTTTATTGGCCAAGTGTAATTGGACACACAAGGAATTTGTCTTGGTGTACATACTCAGTATACATAAAGAAAAGATACATTCATTAAGAATCAAGAATCATGAGGTACAACACTTAATGATAGTCATAAGGTACAATCAACAATCAAATCATACTAGGAAACAGTCAATATAAATCGTAAGGATACAAGCAACAAAGTTACAGTCCTACAATAATAAAAATAAGGGACTGGGAGGGGGGCATGATAGCAGTATTCCAGTATTTGAGGGGCTGCAACAAAGAAAACGTGGTCAACTTATTTTCCAAAGTACCAGAGAGCAGGAAAAAAAAAAAAAAAAAAACAATGGATGGAAACTGATCAAAGAGAGAAGCAACCTGGAATTAAGGATAAACTAACGGTAAGAACAATTAACCAGTGGAACAGCTTGCCTTCAGAAGTTGTGAATGCTTCATCACTGGAGGTTTTGAAAGGAGATTGACTTGCCTGAAATGGTATATGGTCTCCCGTTTGAGTAGGGGGTTGACTAGAAGACTTCTAAGTCCCTTCCAGCTCTATTTCATTCTAACTTTACCCTGCATTTAAGCATTTATTTGTTTGTTTAGTCATCTTTATGTAGTATATATTACAGGTGGAGACCCTTTGAGAGCTGTATGCTATGAAATTTCATTTTAATGTATGCCGATTAGTGTATATGCAAAATGACAATGAAGTTATTCCAAGTCTTCTCTAAGTCTAATTATTTAAATCAAAGGCCAGAGGATCTGCCTCCCGAGTCCCAGCTGATCAGCTGAATCTTCTTCTGTTGCCCTGCACAGGAGAACGGAATTAGAAAGCAGGTTAGTGGGGTGGGGAGGGAATGGGATTTTGCAGTAACCTTCCCCTGCCATGCCCACCAAGCCACGCCACAGAACCAGCAGTAAAAAAAAATAAAATCTGAATCCCATCACTGCCCTCTCCCCACTATCATCACAAGTTTAAAATTTCATATTCTGAGAACAAGTAGCCATGGGCTAGCCAGCTGTAAGAAGTACTGCAGCATCGCAAATCTGGTATTCACCCTATTGTCTGCTAAGAGCCAGACAAAGAGCTCAAGAATGCATCTTTAGACAGTCATCAACAGAATGATTTGACAAGGATCATAGAGCTGACTGTCCAGAAATGCACACATTCCTAGGTTCAGCTTATAATCACTTAATTACACACTCGCAGCCCTGGAAAATATCCACAAAAATAATCACATTCAAATCATTCTCAACCAAACATTGAAGCACAATCGGTTCTTTTAGAATACATAGAAACTAGGTGAATTTAAAGTAACAGCAAAACTTTACTAGTTGCAACAGCTAGCTAGCTAGCAAGCTAGAAAGAAAGAAAGAAAGAAAGAAAGAAAGAAAGAAAGAAAGAAAGAAAGAAAGAAAGAAAGAAAGAAAGAAAGAAAGAAAGAAAGAAAGAAAGAAAGAAAGAAAGATATAGATATAGATATAAGATAAACAGATAGATAAATAATGATGATGGGTAGATAGGTAGGTAGATAGAGATAGATAGATAAATAAATGATGATAGGTAGGTAGGTAAATAGATAGATAGATAGATAGATAGATAGATAGATAGATAGATAGATAGATAGATAGATAGATATAATCATACACATTAGTCTGAATCAATGCACTGCAGGATGAAGGTCTATTCACTGAAGATTTAGATCATCATCTGCCAAATTGGTCTATTGCAGTATTTTTTTTTCTTTTTAATTCAAGAGCGACTGACTGACTCAAAGTCATCCATGACATTTATTTATTTTATTCACTTATTAAATTTGTGGACTGCCGACTAAAAGGCGACTGTAGGTGGCTCATAACCAAAGAAATATGACTAGTCTGACAAGAATTTGGGTCCCCTGGCCCTGAATTCAGCTACACCATGTTTTTGTTTGCATACATATGTATGCATATGTGTATGTACATAGTGTGGAGGGACAGAACCCGCACTTTCCCTTTGAATGGCGTGCCAAGGGCCACATTCCACAAAATGAGTAGAGCTAGCCAAGCCAAGCCAAAAATTAATCAAAATCTGACTTAATTAAGTTTTAATTCAATTACATTTAAATTCAATTAATTAAGCACAGATAATATAAATTATGTTCCACACAGCATTCCCCCTTTTCTTAAAAATGCCAATTCTTCCTCTAGAATCCCCTGTTTGGGGTTCTGCGTGCAATTCTGGTCTTCATCAGGAGTATTAAAACAACAATAATAAAGTTGTTCTTTTTGACTGCATTTTTTGTCCTAACAGCTAAGTGAAAGACTTTTAAGTAAATCTGTATGGAAGGAAGTTAACTGCGAAGTCCCAGCAATGACAAAATCAATTCAAGTGCAAGAGAAAAAGAGAGAGAGAAAGAGAGAGAGAGAGAGAGAGAGGCTGGAATTATGAGCAGCAAAGATCGCCTTTCCTGGATCCCCAGATACATCTTCAGACCAAATATTGTATCTTTGTGATGAATTGTAATTGCTGCAAATCACTTTGGGACCAACCTTGGCTGAAAAATGAAGTTGAGATATAATTAATTAAGCCATGAAACAACACTATTTTGTCCCAGAGTGTTGTGTTTATTTGCAACTGCGTAATTCATTCAGTGGGAATGTCAGCATCCTGGCAAAAACCCTGCATCTGAAGCAAGCGGTGGATGAATGGAATGAGCCAAGAAGAGAAAGGAAGAGAGGGCCTTGAGGCTTTATATATTTTCTTCTCCCAGCCAAGAGTCCTCCAAGTAGGCTGAGGTGATAGCACACCTCAAGCCAAGTTGATTGAGATTTATGGGAGCCATTTTAAATCTGGCTCTAAGGTGGGGAGGAGATTTCCAGGAAATTCCACTGGGAATTCAGTAGAAACTACTTCCAAATATTGTGTGTGTGTGTGTATGAGAGAGAGAGAGAGATAGATTACATATGTAATCACACAAGCACACATGCCAAGAGAAATTTCACTTGAGGTTTTAGTATAGGTAGCTCTTGACTTACAACCAGGGGTGGGCTGCTGGGGGTTCGCAGGGGTTCAGAAGAGCCCCAGGTAAGATTCGGTGCAGTTTGGAGAACCCCCAAGTCCCACTCCTGGATGGCCCCACCCACCACTTCCCTCCCCTCCCAGGAGTCCCCATGCAGCCCATTTTGGATGCAGGTAAGTACAGGACATGCAGAGGTTCGGGGAGGGTGAAAAACAGGCCACCTGGAAATTTGGGAAGGCTGGAAATGGGCTTATTTCCAGCTTCCAGAGAGCCTCCAGAGCCCAGGAAGGCTGTTTTCACCTTTCTGGAGGCTTGAGAAAAGCCTCCGGAGCCTGGGGAGGGCATAAACGCCTTCCTCCACCATGGTGCAGGAGGCCAACTAGGCTACACCCACCATAGCCACGCCCACTCAGTAACTGGGCACAGAACCCTTTGCTAAAATTTTTGAAGCCCCCTCCTGCTTATGATGACAATTGAGCCCAATATTTCTACTGCTGAGTGAGACAATTGCTAAGTCAATTTTGCTTAACATTTTACAACCCTTCTTTGCCACACTTGTGAAGTCAATCATTGCAGCTGTTACATTAGTAAAAATGGTTGCTGAGTGAATTTGCTTGTCAGAAGGTCACAAAAGGGGATCACATGACCCCCAGGACACTGCAACCGTCATAAATACTAACCAGTTGCCAAACATTTCAATTTCGATTTTGTGATCATGGGCATACTTGCAGTAATTATAAATGTGAAAAAAATGGTATTTTTCAATGTTGTTGTAGCTTCAGGTGGTCATTAAATGAACTGTTATAAGTCGAGTACTGTCTGTATTCACCAAGAGAAGTTTCATTTCAGTGAGTTTTTAGTATAAAACAAGTATCAACTTCTAACTGATCTCTGTGGACCTTAAGATGATAAATAAGATCAGACATAGTTAGGTCTTGAATGGAAGATCATTGAAGGCCATAAAGACACTGGGAAGTTGTGAAAAGAAAACATCCAGAAAAAATACAGGATTAATCACTTTTGTACAGTGTCACGAATGTACCTGGGCCAACAGGACTTGTGCTTGACTTGAGCAGTACTTAAACTTCTAAATCCAGTGGTAGTCCAAGAAGGCAACATTTGGAACAAATCTGCCATAAGTCCAAATTCTCATATATGTGGAATTTTGAAAGCATCTTTTGTGTTCTCCTGCAAAATAACTGCCTTGGAACCCGACTTATGTATCTGCAGAGTAACTCTACAGTATAAATGGTCACTGATAAGGATGTTTTTAATTATTCTGATAAGGGAGGGAGGGAGGGAGGAAAGAAGGAAGGAAGGAAAGAAGGAAGTGTTGGAAGAAATGTCCATCTGGTTTCAATTCCAAGTGGGGAGAAGGATACTGGAAACATTGAGACTGCTTGGAAGGATGGTTTAATGGAGGAGAACCATTAAGCATATGGCCCTGGTGCAGCTGAACACATGGAGTGGAGAGAAAAAGATATTTATAACCTCTCTTGGGCCTTGCCCTAGAGTTTCCTGTTCCTGTGGTAAGGGCAAGTGTCCTATTGGTTGCTGTAGGGATCATGTGCAAATCCTAGGAGTCTGATTGAGATAAGTCTAGTTGAACTGTGGGGTGGTGTAATGTCTCCAGGTGATTTCACAATGCAGTGAGCCCTGTTGCAAGATGGGCAAAGAGCTAATCCTATCATGTCCTGAGGGCCATGTCTTAATCACATCACCCTGGGACTGAAGGAGGAGGGAACAGGGAATGACAGGGAGCTGCTTTGTCTTTAAAAACATGTTTCTCCTTTTCTCATCCAGGGAGGTATAATATTCTGCCTTTTTAAACTTTCCTAAAATATTTCATTCTTCTGGGGTGGTGCTAACTTTCTTCGGAAGGAAGGAAGGAAGGAAGGAAGGAAGGAAGGAAGGAAGGAAGGAAGGAAGGAAGGAAGGAAGGAAGGAAGGAGATTCTCAATCATCTAGGTCATGGTTGTCTCAAAGGTGCTTTTTCAAAAGGCAACTAGACATTTTTTCTTTTGTTTTTCTTTTTCCCTTGAAAAAAAGGCTTTGTTTCTCGTTCAAGAAACCAGAACTGATGAAGCTTCTTGGATAAGAAGTGAAACCCCTTCTTATCCAAGGAAGTCCAGCTCTTCCTACAGACAAAATATTTAACATAAAGGCAAAGAGTGAAATGGGGGTACAACTAAAAAAACCTGAAATATTTATGGTATCTCTTCTCAAATCTGTGAATTATAAACAACAACAACAGGGTTTAAAGGAAATAGTTGTCCATGCACAATTTTGAATACACATCATCTTCTCTTGCTTTGCAGGTGCCACACTTTAAAAAGGAATCAGACAAAATGGAACAAGTTTCAAAGCAGGTAACAAGGAAAATCTGAAGGCTAGATGAGAGATTGAAGGTACCAGTGTGTTTAATCTTTGAGAGGAGAAGCCTGATGGGCATATCTCAACAGCTTCAGATACCTGAAAGGATGTCACAAAGATGAAAGCAAGATCTAGTTCTTTATTGTGCGAGAGTGCAGGACCCACAAACCCATTTTAATTGCAGCATCACCAGTTCTGCTGGAATGTTAAGAAAAAAGGAGGAAAAAATAATGTAGCAGTGGTTAGACTGGGGAACCAATTATGTAGAGAGATAAATGTTCCTTCAAGGTTTTTTTCAGATGGATGCAGACAGCTGTTTGCTAGGAAAGCTTTCATGCTGAATCCTGAATGACCTTTATTGCCCTGGTCAAGTGTAGAGTATGAATTCAGAATAGAGTTGAAAGGGACCTTGGAGGTCTTCTAGCCTAACCTCTTGCTCAAGCAAGAGACCAATTTATTTATTTATTGTTTATTTTGTCAAGCATGCATTTGATAATATATATAAGTATAAACATGATTATTAATACATAAAATAGATATGAATAAAAGGGAACATTAAGACAGGGACGGTAGGGGGAACTTCCGGTTTGTCGGCTTCACCAGTGGCAGGGTTCCGCGATCCTGCGCAATCCCTGCCGCGCTAGCCGTTTTGGTGCCACCGATCTGGACGGGTTTGGAGGCTAAGGCTGCCCCGCAGAGGCAGCCGAAGATAGGGGGGAGCTGGTGAGGGGTTTGGGGGTGTTGCAGGCCCCCTCCCCAGCTGGCAAAACCCCCTTTTCTCAAGGCGGTCAAGCAGCGGTCTGTAATGGCCGCCACAAAGAAGCCAGAAGCTGGGTAAGACTGAGCAGGAGGAAGAGGGGAGAAAGTTTTCAAGAGAGTTTTTTGGCTGATCCAGGACTTTAAGAGGCATTTAATCCTGAGAACTATGACTTTTTGAAAAATACTTGGTTTCCAGAGGAGGATTTTAAGTGGCAAAATTGAGGTGCTGAAAGGAAAGTTTACTCTCCTTCCCTATGGAATTAACAAATGGCCATTGAGAAACCTGTTGTTTTTTATAAAAGGTAAAAACTTGGCTTCCTATTATAAGTGGGAAGGGAGAGGACAAAAGGAAAATATATTAAGATTTTGCTGGAGGAGATGCCTTGAAGATATTGAGACTAGAAATTGATTGGAACAAGGCTGTAAAATACAGATTGGGCTTTTTTTCTTTTTGCTTTTATTGATACCATCCCAGGAAGAGAAAGTGAGAACTTTGTGCATTGTTTGGACTGATTGATGTCTCTGGGACTTTGAGGAATTGTTTTAACTTTTGAAACATTTTGGTTGCTCTAAGAAGAACAAAGAATGGCTTTATCTGATGATGAACTTAGAAAGGAATATCAAGAAAGTAAGGACGCTGTGAAAGAGAAGGAAAGCTAAAAAGGCTGAGGTTGGTGGGGGGCGGGTAGAAAGGCCAGGGAGGATAAGAAAGGAAGGGAAAAGGGAGGGAAAAGCCACAAAGGAATGAAACAAGATGGGAAAAAAGGAATTTTTTTTTAGGGATAAAGGGTAAGGTATAATTTCTTTAAAAAAGAAGATTCTGCAAGGTACATAAGATGGTATTGTAGTATTTGTATTAGAAATAGAAAACTAGAATGTTATAAGAATTGATAAAAGATTAAAATATTGAAATGTTTAGTAATGATAGATTTTAAAATTTAATAAAATTGTAGCACTTGTTTTTTTGAAATAGACAATCGGAATGTTATAATATTTAATATTTAGATTTATTATCCAATTATATTAATTATTATGAATTAATTATTTTTTCTCTTTAAAGGTTAGTAGGTAGAATGTACTAAGCAGAATCAGATTGGGTATCAGGTGTTATTTTAAATGTTAATTTAGGGGGAGGATAGAAAGGCATCATACTCTGATTAGTGATTTCAGGAGAAATTCTTCTTTTCTTTTCTTTTTTTACTATAGGGAATGAGATAAATGGATAATCTGGAAAGAATGGACAAAAAATACAAATATAATGATTTAAATTAAAATGAATTAAATAAAATAGAAATAAGAAGAACGAAAAGCGGGGAGAAGTTATACAGAAGATATAGAATGGTAAATAAGATAGGTAATGGTATACAAGATGAGCACGAATTTAATTGAAGTCCATACAAAGAGAGGTAAACCTGGGGCCAAACTACTTTCTTAAAAGAAGTTTTATATTTTTGTGTTTTGTGTGTCTATGTTTTGTTTGAGAATTAATAAAACCTTGGAGGAATGTTGGATGAGAATAATGGTAATCAAGTCAGAGAGGAATGAAGATGATGATTATAAACTGGATAAATATAGAAAATAATAATAATAACAATGAAATTGAATACGAAAAGAGAAATAATGAGAAATTTGTTAAGATATATTTATATGTTTATATTGAAATGGTGTAAAACAGAATTATGTTGCATAAAATAATATTTTACTTGACTTGTAAAATTAATAAAGGAAACAGGTTTTATGTATTTAATGGTTAATGATGGTTTGTTTGTCTTTAAAATCAATAAAATTTGTTTAAAAAAAAAAAAGACAGGGACGGTAGGGAAAATTGGAACTTCCAGTTGCAGGCTTCGGTGGCAGCAAGAATCTGTGATTCTGTGGGGCCCTGCTGTGCTCGCCGCTGAGGTACCCCCCATCCAACTGGATTTGGGGGTTGTCGCTACCCTGGAGAGGTAGTGGAAGATAAAGGAGATCCGGGAAGGGGTCTGGGGACATTGCACCCCCTTTTCCCAGCCGGCTAAACTCCTTTTTCCTGAGGCGGTGGAGCGGCTGTCAGAAATGGCAGCCACAAAGGAATCTTCAACCTGACAAGATCTATTCAGGAGGAAGATCAGAAGGAGAAAGTTTTTTTGGCTGAACTGGGACATTAAGATACTTTTAAACACCCTGGAAACCTGACTTTTGGATTGATACATTTGTTTCCAAAAGAAGTTGTTAAAGCGGCAAAACTGCTGAAAGGAAAGTTCACTCCCCGCCCTTACGGAGAAAGCAAATGAGCACTGAAAAATCTGCTTCTTTAAGGTAAAAATAAGCTGTTTGTTATAAGTGGGAAGGAGAGGACTAAAAGCACCTTTAAAAATTTGTTGGAGGAGATGCCTTGAAGATAAAAGACCAGCAACTAACTGTAATACAGCTTTAAAATATATTTTGGGATTTTGCCCCAGGAGGAAAAACTGCAAAGAGAAGAAGAGGAAATATTTTGTGCTTGTTTGGATTGTTTGATAACTTTGACACTTAGAAATTACTTTAAGATTAAAAACATCTGGGTTGTTCTTAAAAATTTACAATGGCACTATCTGTGGATGAATTAAAAATGGAATATGAAAAATTAAAGGAAAGAGAACAAGAAGGCAAGGATTCTTCGGGAGCTGTCTTCCACTTTTTAGAAATGGTGGTTTCTACATATCAGCAAATATATGAGGAAGAAGGAGAAGAAGAAGAGGAAGTGGAAGAAGAAGAAGAAGAAGAAGAAGAAGAAGAAGAAGAAGAAGAAGAAGAAGAAGAAGAAGAAGAAGAAGAAGAAGAAGAAGAAGAAGAAGAAGAAGAAGAGAAGGAGGAGGAGAAGGAGGAGGAGGAGGAGGAAGCCATTTTTAATGGACAAAAAGTTCAATTAAGTTCAATTAAGAAAGAAAAGAGGAAAAGAGGAAGGAAAAATGAGAATTTAAGATTTAATAAAACAACCAAGAAAAAGAAAAATAAGGTGAAGAAAAGGTACAATGTTAGAAAGCAACAAAAAAGAGATATACAACAGAGAGGGGAAGTTAAAAAGGTGGAGGTTAGGAGAGGGGAGGGCAAAAAGACCAGACTGGAGAAGAAAGGGAGGGAAAAGGGGGGAAAAAGCCACAAAGGCCTTAAACCAGATGCAAAAAAGCAGATTTTTTTCAGAGATAAAGGATAGAGTATAATTAAAGAAAGATTCTGCAAGAGTACATAAGATAGTATTGTAGTATTTGCATTTGAAATAGTCCATTGGAATATTATAAGATTTAACAAAATATTAAAATATTAAAATGTTTAATAATGATAGACTTCAATAGCTAATAAAATATTAAAGAGAATGTGTAAAATGATTAATGTTTAGTTATAGATTATTATTTTTTATTTTTAATATTATTATAAACTTACTATTTCATTTTTTTATTTTAAAATAATGTATTCAGTAAAATTAGAATTAGAATGGAAATTATATATTTAATTATATTATAAATTCATTATTCTTTTATTTTAAAATGCAATATGTAGAATGTACTAAGCAGAATCAGGATGGAAATTATGTGTTATTTTAAGTGTTAACTTAGGGGAAAGATAGAAAGGCTTCATACTTTAAAAGTGACTACAGGGGAAATTTTCTGTTAAAGAGAAGAGATAAATGGATAATTGGAAAAGGACAGACAAAAGATACAAGTATAATGATTTTAAAATAAGATGAAATAAACAAAATATAATTAAGAGAGTGAAAAGAAGGGAGAAGTTATATAGAAAGTATAGAATGGTAAATAAGATAAGAATGGTATATAAGGTGAGCATGAATTTGATTTAGATTTGTAAAAAAAAGATGTAACCTGGGGCTAAGTCACTTTACAAAAAGAAGTTTTATGTTTTATGTTTTGTGTTTTGGTTAGCTATGTTTGGTTGGGAATTAATAAAACCTTGGAGGAATAAAACTAAAGGGAGAAATAATGAGAAATTTGGAAAAGATATGTACAAATGATAATTTGGAATTATATTGTGTAAAAGAATGTTTTATTTGTTTTGTCAAAATCTATAAGTAGCTTCCAGACAGGAGGTTTTATGTTTCTATGTCATACGTTTTGTTGGTCTGTTAAAAATTAATAAAATTTGTTTATATAAAAAAAAAAAGACAGGGACGGTAGGCACGTTGGTGCACTTATGCATGCCCCTTACATACTACTTAGGAATGGGGAGAGGTCAATAGTGGATAGTTTAAGGTTAAAGGAGTGGGAGTTAGAGGATGTAACAACAGAGTCAGGTAGTACATTCCAGGCATTGATCATTCTATTGCTGAAGTCATATTTTCTGCAATCAAGTCTGAAGTAGTTTACATTGAGTTTGTATGTGTTGTGTGCTCTTGTATTGTTGCAGTTGAAGCTGAAGTAGTCATTGACTGGTAGGGCATTGTTATGGATAATTTTATGTACTATGCTTAGGTCAGACCGAAGGCAGCATAGTTCTAAGTTATCTAAGCCTAAAATTTCATGTCTAGAGGCATAGAGTATTCTGTCATGAGTAGAGGAGTGGAGGACTCTTCTCGTGAAATATTTCTGGACTTTCTTGATTGTATTAATGTCCAATATGCAGTGTCTGACTATATATATACCATTTCAGACAAGAGGCTGTTCAGTTCTTAAAACTCCAGTGATGAAGCATTGACAACTTCTGAAGACAACTTTTTCCACTTGTTAATTGTTCTCATTGTTAGGAAGTTTCTCCTTAATTTAGATTGCCTCTCTCCTTGGTTAGTTTCCATCCATTGTTTCTTGTCTTGCCTTTTGATACTTTGGAAAATAAGTTGACCCATTCTTCTCTGTGACAGCCCTTCAAATGCTAGAATATTGCTATCATATCACTCCTAATCCTCCTTTTCTCTCGACTAGCCAAATCCAAATCCTCAACTCTTCTTCATAAATTCAAGTCTCCAGCTTTTAATCATTTTAGTTGGTCTTCTTGGCATTTTATCCAAAGTCTCAACATCTTCTCTCTCTCTCTTTTTTTTTTTGGTAATGTGGTGACCAAAACTGGATGCAGTATTCCAGGTGTGGTCTTACTAAGGTTTTATAAAGTGTTACTAATACTTCATATAATTTTGATTCTATGCTTCTGTTTATACAACCAAGGATTATATTAGTGTTTTTGGTTGCTGTCACACACTGCTAGCTCATATTTGAATGATCTTTCACTAGGACTCCAAGGTCCCTCTCACAGTTACAGTTTTTGAGCCATTTTTGAGCATTTCCTCCTGTTTTTCTACCAATGCATGGCAACCTTGGTGATCACCTGGCCCTTGATCTGGTTTCTATCAAAGCAGCAGTATCAGGAAGAAGGGTGTCTAAACATCCAAAATGGAAGCCAATGTGTTGTAACCCAAATCCTATCTCTTTTGTATGTGCATCAATGTCACACACATGTACCAAACAAGGGGAACTATGATTGAAGCATCACATGGAACATCTCACAGATTATTTCCCCCTACCCCAGGCATCCATCTTTCAACAAGGTCTGAATAAATATCTATAGTCTGGAAAAGTGATGTTCTGTGGCAGAATAGAAGCTACAAAATGGACATGAGCACTGATGATGTTACCTAGTTGGGTAATGAAATGTCTGCAGGAAAACAGCCAACCTCAGAGAGCACCAAGGACCTCACAGCTACAAAATTGCCTTCCATGAAGACACTGGAAGGCTGTTTTATGCATTAGGAAAAAAGAAGTCACTACAAGGAGCACCATTATTTTAATTCCAAAGGCCCTTTGTCATGATACATGTTCTGGATAGATCATCAGAAATGTAGGCAGTATTTCTCTTAAATAACGGTAGAGGATTTGTAATAGAGACTGGGAACGATAAATATTTTATTACACCATAAAGATTGTATGGCAACAATTCTATTTCATTTATTCATTTATTTGTTTTACTAGCCTTATATCCCACACCAATACTAAACTCATTCTGAGTGATTTGCAAATATGCCATGTAGAGGAAGGATTAGAAGACTAACAAAATAATCAGATAAATAAACAATACTGCATAGTAAAACATTCCCATGCAAAGGAACCATAAAAACTCATAAAATCATATAGATCCACAATGGAGAAATCTCTCAATTCACATCCCTCTTAAAAACCTGCTGAAATAATCAAGAGTGCCCACTATCACCTCTGTTGTTTGTGTTAACTTTGGAAGTGCTAAATAGAAATATTAGAGATGAAAAGAATATAAAAGAGATGAAAATTAAAAAGGAAGAATTTAAGTTGCAAGCATCATGTTCTCTTTAGTTATTTCCAAAGCTTCAGCCAATATTTCTATCATTATCTCAGCTAGATTTTGTCCTTTTTCTTCCTCTATGTTTTGGAATCTAACATAAAATTCTGTTCTGTCCATCTCACATCTTAGCATACCACTTTTATCTTGTTCAACCACAGTTAATCTGTTATCAATGTATCCAATCTTCTTGTCTCTGTTTATCTTCTTCAATTTTTTTGGAGTCTTTCATCATACTTCATCATCATCATGCAAATTTTTTTTTGAGACTTTGGAAAAAGTTCAGAGAAGAGCAACTAAGATGGTCAAAGGCCTGGAGACCAAAACATATGAAGAACGGATGCTGGATTTGGGTATGGCTAGTGTAAAGAAAAGAAGAATTAGGAGTGACATGATAGCAGTCTTCCAATATTTGAGGGGCTGCCACAGAGAAGAGGGGGTCAAATTATTATCCAAAGCACCAGAGGGCAAGGCATGAAACAATGGCTGAATACTAATCAAAGAGAGAAGCAGCATGGAATTAAGGAGAAACTTCCTAACAGTGAGGACAATTGACCAGTGGAACAGAAGTTTCCTTCAGAAAGTGTGAGCGCTCCATCACTGGATGTTTTTAAGAAGAGTCTAGTCAGTCATTTATCTGAAATAGTATGGGTCCTCCTGCTTGAGCAGGGGCTGGACTAGAAGACCTCCGAGGTTCCTTCCAGCTCACTCATTCATTCATTCAAAGACAATTTTTGCCTGTTTGTTCATTATGTATCATGCTATGGTTAAGAGTCTGCAATTAACATTTGAAGTTTTGATGACCTTGTAAATAGTGACTTCCAACCGGTCCAAGTGGTTGGTAAATGGTACGTCCAGGTAGTCCTTGACTTAAGTCCTGCACTCATAACCATTTATTTAGTAACCATTTGAAATTACAATGCCATTGAAAATAATGAGTAACGTGGGATTCTACCAGTTTGTGCCTATTCTCTAGAACCAGTTGTTAACATTCTAAGCAGTTCGGAGAACCAGTTGTTCGAAGAAATTACTGACCTAATCTTGTAAGGAAGGCAGGAAGGAAACATTCTGGTGTTGCTTACAGAAACTGCCTCTCCATTAAACCTTATTACACTCTTGGCAGGACTAGACTTCCTGTCTCTGGAACTTCTCTGGAGTTTTTTTCCCCTCCTTTGCTGGTACTTTGCTTGTGTGAAGTGACCATTCAGAGTTACAATGGCACTGAAAAAAGTGACTTTTTTAAAAAATAAAGTTTTATTGAATTTTAACAAAACAAATAAAACATCTTATTTGAGTACAGCATCATTCCGGGTTATCACATTTCCATACAGACACAATTTCATATGCATATTCACATTATGTATTCAACTTCATATCTTATTACTCTTTTTCCAACTTCTCACTATTTCTTCCTTTACTTCTCTTAATTTTCTTTTATGGTTATCTCATTTTCTTCTTATTCAATTGTATTTCTTTTACCTAAATTTCTATATCTTTTTATTCATTGTACTTATACTTTCATCCGTCTTGTTTACAATTCAATATTTTTTAACAACTAGTCCTATGGGTGTGGCTTAGTTGGTGGGCGTGGCTTGCTGGTCATGTGACTGGGTGGGCATGGCCAACTCAACATCACTCACATCAAGGGGTGCTTCTCCTCACCTGGCCTCTCATGATGGTGGGGATGCTGCAATGGTCGTAAGTGTGAAAAATGGTCATAAGTCACTTTTTTCAGTGCCATTGTAACTTTGAATGGTTACCAGTTTTAGACCAAAACTCAAAAAGGGTATGTAAACTCACGTTTGAATGTCAATCCTTCTAGCTAGCCAAGAAGCCTTTCTGAATGTCACTCATCTTGGTTCCTTGTCATTAAAAGCTTCTTTCTGGCAACTCTGCTTCATTATTCAATTATTTCTTCAAAGTGCTAACTCCAACGGTGGAGTATTTCCTCCCAACAGCAGTGTAAAAAGCTTAAAACAACCCTTCCCCTTTAAGAAAGTACCAGCAAAGGGGGGGGGGAAACCTCCTTCAGAGACAGTAAGTCTAGGCATAATGCCAAGAATGTAAGAAGGGTAGAAAAAAACAAAAGGAGATTTCTTCCAACAACTGGTTCTCCGAACTGCTTAGAAAGTTAACAAACAGTTCTAGAGAATAGGTGCGAACCTGTAGAATCCCACCCCTGCTCCCCACATCACTGGCCCATGGAGAACTACAATTGCTGATCCGGCCCTTGAAGAAATTCAGTTTGACACCCCTGTTCTGTTCAATGAGCCATGAAAGGCTTTAAAAGTTAGAACTACCAACTTGAATTGCACCCAAAAGCTAAGAGGCAACTGGTGTAGCTCATAAACAACACACCTAAAAATCAGGCAGACCTTTGATTCCATCTTGGTGGTCAGCCATCTTGACTTTTTGGAATCATACCTTTGCAGGCATCCCTATTTGCGGGGCTAATATTGCAGTTTTCATGGGATTCCTGCCTCAAGAGTTCACAATTTTTGATCGGCCTACTGACAGAAAGATGCAAAAAAATAAATAAAAAACTATGGGGCGGTTGCAAAAAGAATTGTGATCTTTCAGAAGCTCATTTTGGGCATGTGCCTCTTTGGCTTCAGTGACTTGAGATTGATCGCTGCCCTTGTTGAAAAATATATGAATGTAGAACAGGACTCTCTGCTCAGCCGAGTCCTTTCACATTGTGATGATGTCACCTGATTAATGTGTCAGACAGACAGAAGTAGAAGTCTCTCCAAGGTCAAAATATGGTAAGAGAATTTGGAGCGTTTACTGTTTGGCAATTCCATCATTTGAAAAACAAGTTTACGCAGACCCATCCATCAATTCTGAGACGTGCCCTGGTGCTGTCTTGGCTTTTGGCCTCTGAAATCATGCTGACCTCATGACAAGAAGACTGAAGAAGCCACTGAAGTGTTTAGGACAGGTTTGACCAAGTGAGCGATTTCAACCTTTGAGATAAGAGCTAAGTTTTGAAAATAAGGAGTGGGAAGGGTACCAATCTTACGACTTCCTGCTTTTTCGCCCTTCCAAAGTTTATATTTTGCCACTATATGTTGATCATATTTATTTTCATTCAAAGTGGTTACTTTGCATTAGAAGAATAGATTCTCTGTATTTTCCTAACTACTCTGTCAAAATTACCAAATTGGGAATTGCATTGCCTCAGGACTGTTTCCCTTCCATCCTTCCCTCTCTTTTCTTTCTTTCTTTCTTTCTTTCTTTCTTTCTTTCTTTCTTTCTTTCTTTCTTTCTTTCTTTCTTTCTTTCTTTCTTTCTACCTTCAAGATTTTCCTCCTTTCCTTTGCTTCTTTCTGGCTGCCATGAGTAACGGGAGTAGTGGTGGAAAGTGTTGAAAGAGTTAATAATTGATATTGTATAACCTGGGGTTTCTCATTCCTGCTTAGCTTTCTCTTCTCTGCACAACTGCAACCCTTTATCTGAGTAAGCCAAGGTCAACTAATCATCACCACCTGGAGATGTCCTCATGATGTAGTTGACAACTTTTAATTGGAAGAATCGTTTGAACCGTTGGGGGGGGGGGAACATTTCACTCCCTTGATATATGTGATGTCCGTGCCTAATTACCCACATTCAGAATTTTCTTGTTGTTACCAGTAACTTCCAGTAAAAGACATCTTTTCTCTAATTGCAAGAGTCTAAGTATTTCTTTCCTGGATTTAGAATGGAGCAGCAGCTGACACTTTCTTTCTTTCTTTCTTTCTTTCTTTCTTTCTTTCTTTCTTTCTTTCTTTCTTTCTTTCTTTCTTTCTTTCTTTCTCTCTCTCTCTCTCTCTCTCTCTCTCTCTCTCTCTCTCTCTCTCTTTCTCCTTCCTTCCTTTCTTTCCAAAATGATGCAGAAATGTTTAATATTCAAACTAACATTAGTAAGTTATGAAAAGAATGCAGATAGTTAAGAAGATTAATATAATTTTAAAAACACTTTTAATATGATGAAATCTGTTCTGAATCAATTCGTTTGTCGTTCTCTTTTTTCCAGGAAGTTTGGCTACTTTTTTGAAATTTTCCAGTGATCTCCCATTCAACTACTAGCCATATCTGTCTTAGTATTCCAGACAGGAAAATGCTATTAATCTTTTCTCCTCCTCCTCCTCCTCCTCCTCCTCCTCCTCCTCCTCCTCCTCCTCCTCCTCCTCCTCCTCCTCCTCCTCCTCCTCTTCCTCCTCCTCTTCCTCCTCCTCCTCCTCCTCCTCTTCTTCTTCCTCTTCCTCTTCCTCTTCCTCTTCTTCTTTTCTTCCTCCTCCTCCTCTTTTATAGATTAAGATCTGACATTCTTCATTTATGAATCAGTTAAAAATCTGACTACCTATCAAATCAGCCTTATGCTAAGGCTAAATACTCAAGTGTTTTTTTGCAGGGACAGTGCAATGATATGCTGGATCAGAATCAATTTTATCCTGTAAAGTTTGGGAAATAAAATAAGTGCACAATAACTGCTGTTCTGTTTTTTTTTTAATGGCCTGTCAGAGTGACCTTTTCATACCCCTTTGAACCAAAGGCAATGATGAAAAGGAAGATAATGATCTAATCCATCTACTATTAAATCAATCCTCAATTATTACAATGAAGATTGCTAGACTTCAACCAGTTCCTGTGCCTATGTATAGTCATACATTAAATGGAAAAAAATGAGTTGATTCCCTGTCAGTACTGGAATGTCAATGAGTTTTAATCTCATTGTCCTTGCATTAACACTGTGTTACCTTGAATTTTCATTTTATGTAAGATGGTTGGGACTACATTTGAGCATGAGCTGTCTTAAGGTTTTAAAGGATCAGCTGCCAACCAACTAGTGTTCTAGGATGTAGAAAACAAATCTCGCAGAAATATCATCATTATCAGCAAAGCTGGGCTTCAGGGTTTAGTGACCATGGTCTAAAGAGAACAGATTTTGTCACATTTTATCAACAATTGTAGCTGGCATGTTCAGAGGCAAATTGGTCCACCACAGTTGCTTGTACCCAAATATATTTTATTCCTTATACTGTTTCCATCTTTGCTTAAAATGTTAACAGAACCCACAATGTGCTGAGAATCAGTGTCTCCAAGTTAATAAAATTAGCAAACTTCCTCAAACCCGGAAATAAGTTACTCAGACCTAATCCACATATTAAAGATAAGGTCTGCAAACACAGATAGTGTTAATTACGTCTCCCAGCAGAACTGTATGTTTATAGGAATACATACACACACACACACAAACACACACACAGCCCTCAGCTCCCCCTATAAAGGTTTGCCACTGTACCCCATTTCTCTTCAGCCTGCTCCTAAGAGCAAACTGTTTTGTTTTTCGAAATAAATATTTCTTCTTTCCTTGCAGCTGTCTGGATCTCATTCTTATTTATTCTTGTGCAAACCCAGATTGAAATAATTTGGAACCCCAAATTATTTTTCTGATATTATACGGGGGGGGGGGGTGTGAGGGGAAGGAGGAGGAGGAGGAGGAGAAAGAGGAGGAGGAGGAGGAGGAGAAGGCAGAGGAGGAGGGAAGAAAATCAAATAAATGGGTAAATGGAACATCTCCAGATCTTCCTTTGGTGCAGGTATCCCAGAAAAACTTCCTTCATTTCATCCCTATAGGAAACTAGAGGTACTCCTTGACTTATGACCACAACTGAGTCCAAAATTTCCATTGCTGAGCAAGATAGTCATTAAAATGGGTTTTGCCTCATTTTATGCTCTTTCTTGCCATAGTTGTAAAGTGAATCACTGCAGTTGTCAAAATAGTAACACAGTTTTTCAGTGATTCTGGCTTCCCTATTGATTTTCCTTGTCAGAAGGTCACAAAAGCTGATCACATGACCCCGGGACACTGCAACCATCATAAATACATGCCAGTGGCCAAGCCTCCACATTTAATCATGTGACCATGGAAAGGCTGCAATAGTTGTGTGAAAAATAGCCATGTCACTGTTTTTCAGTGCCCTTGTAGCTTTGAACAGTCACTAAATGAATAGTTGTAAATCAAGGACTCCCTGTATGAAATGGATTATAAGCAGCTTTGCCTTCAGTGATCCCCTTCCTTAGTGTTGTAGAAAGTTAGCAGCCACCTCTCTCCTAGAAGAATGAAATATTTTGAGAAATATTAAAAGGGTAGAATATTATGTTTCCCTAAAGGAGGAATGGAGAAATGTGTTTTTCTTAAAAGACAGAAAGAAGACTCAATCTCCCTCCCTCAAGCATATTTTGGTGCCCATTGAGAAGGACTGGGCCAGCCTATTTACAAAACAAAAGTCCACCAGTTCCAGGGTGAAGGGATTAAGGCATGACCCTCCAGGACATAATAGGATTAACCCACTAGCAGCAGAGCTCACTACACTGCACAGTATCCTAAGGACATTGCATCAGAGTCCAAACTTCAACCAAACCTGAGACCTCAGACAACCTACAGAGCCAACTCTGACCCCCGACAACAGCCAATGTAATACATGTTCTTGCACAGGAATAGGAAGCTCAAGTGCAAAGCCCAAGAGAAGGTATAAAAACCCCTCACTCTCCACTCCATGTGGTCACTGCAGCACAGAACCATGTGCTTGGTGGTTCTGCTTCACCATTAAACCATCTTTCCAATCAGCCGCAATGTTTCCAGTGTCTTTCATCCAGTTTAGAACTGAACCAGATGGAGATTTCTTCCAACAGTGTGTTTCCAGTTCAAAAGACATTTCTGGTCTTCTGTCTTTGACACCATCCTCTTATTCCATTCCTTCACCGGAGAACCTAACCCCGAATTCTAGTTCCCCATCCCGATCCTTAACACAGACTTCTATTAAATAAATTGGGCTGTGCCAAATTATTAGCCGTGAACGATTCTATCTGACACTGCACCAGGTAAATGTAATTTGTCATTTAATCCCCCTTCAGAGCTGATGGCTGACTGCCAGAATGGGTACAAATATGCCTGTCCATCATTAAAAAGTTATGACAAGGAGAACTCTGTTAAATTCCAAAAGGAATTCTTTCAGACAAGCTGTCAAAGCTGTTAACACTAACATGGCCTAAATTTAAAACAAGGATTTTTTTAAAAAAAGGAAGTTATCTATCCTAAGTCTGAAATTCACAGATGATTGTGCCAAAACATACAGTGAGGTTTTCCTCCTCCTCCTCCTCCTCCTCCTCCTCCTCCTCCTCCTCCTCCTCCTCCTCCTCCTCCTCCTCCTCCTCCTCCTCCTCCTCCTCCTCCTCCTCCTCCATTACTATGATGCCAGGAAACATGTAATTATTACCTGTAATGATAACCTGTAAAGTAGATGCGCAAAGGTGCAGTGCATCAGATATGAATTGGCTAGTCCATTATAAGTGAACACCTTTGTTTTCAAGATGTAATGATTGATGGAAAGCCAGTTTTAACATTAGAATACATGGCATCTGATTGATATAAATAGATGGTAGGGAGGTAAGGAGGACAAAGACTCACATTAATAGTAAATAGTAATAGCACTTAGACTTATATACTGCTTTACAGTGCTTTACAGCCCTCTCCAAGCAGTTTTACAGAGTTAACATCTTGCCCCTAACAATTTGGGTCCTCATTTTACCCACCTCAGAAGGACATGCATCCAAGACCTTCTTCTCTGAGGAAGAGATTAAGGACTCAACTAGTTGTCCCTCACCTTCTGTCTGAAGGGTACAATAACCTATGTTTTCATTACATTAGCAGCCTAAATCTCATTCACCTAGGAAAATTATCACTAGCTTATTTCTATTTCCATAATTTGACAAGGGTAGAAAATGCAAACATCATGATTGTTGCTGCTGTGGTTGGTAGTGTTAGCATCCTTCCATCTTCTTCCATCTTCTGAAACTTCCATATCATACCTGCCATTCGTCACTCAGTCCCACTATACATGACATGAAAACTTACTTTTTCAGAGGAAGACATACAGTAAACATGATGGGTTTAAAAATACCTCCTCTTGCCCATCTTTCCATTTAATTTTACTAACTTCAGATTTCATAATCTGCCTTCCCCATCCAGAAACTGATGACAGCAAACCACAAAAAAAAACTATTTCAACTACAAAAGGCAACAAAAGGACAAGGTATGGAGAGAACTGCATCACTCCC
Organism: Hydrophis major; assembly: GCA_033807585.1. Classification (NCBI taxonomy): domain Eukaryota; kingdom Metazoa; phylum Chordata; class Lepidosauria; order Squamata; family Elapidae; genus Hydrophis; species Hydrophis major. The sequence goes on from CM066330.1 coordinate 7,834,198, forward strand.
TAATGTGGCTTCTGGCTTTTTGGTTTCCTTTGCTTCAAGCTGGAGAAACACCCAAAGAGTTTAGCAGTTTAAGGAAGAACAGAATTCTTAGACCAGGGATGTCAAACTCAAGGCCAGCCCATGGAGTACTTAGACCAGGTCCGTGGGGCCACCTGGGAACAGTAAAGGACCTGCCTACAGTGCCTTTGCAAGCAAAAGGGGAGCTCCTGAACTCCATTTTCACTGTACAGGTTGCAGGACACCATTGCAAATGAAAATGGAGCTCCTGAGGACCACAGGTGCCTCTTCCGAGCTCCATTTTTTCTGGGGAAGGGTTGCAGGAAGCCATTGCAGCAGTGGTGAGATTCAATTTTTTTTTTACTACTGGTACTGTGGTGGGTGTGGCAGGGAAAGGACACTGCAAAATCTCCATTCCCTCCCTACTCCTGGGAGAAGGTTACTGCAAAATCCCATTCCCTTCCCACCCCAGTAACCTGATTTCCAGCTTCAATCTCCTGTGCAGGGCAACAGAAGAAGACCCAGCCGATCAGCTGGGACTTGGGAGGCAGAGAATAGATGGGGGCAGGGCCAGTCAGAGGTGGTATTTGCCAGTTCTCCCAACTACTCAAAATTTCCGCCACCAGTTCTCCAGAACTGGTCATAACCTGCTGAATACCACCTCTGCATTGCAGCCAAAAATGGAGCTCAGGAGTCCATTTTCACTGGCAGAGCTCTCAGGCCACTAGAAGTGCCCCTGACATGAGTGACATCAAGCTGGCCATACTCACCCTGGTCCCCGAAGGTCAAGCACAACTCTGGTGTGGCCCTCAATGAAATCAAGTTTGACATCCCTGTCTTAGAAAATAGAATAGCATCGAGCAATGTTTCTTGTTGTGAATGCATAAAGGTTAAATAAAGTTATCTTGAGCTTGGAGTCAAGTGCAGGGTTCTGGCCCTGCACTTCTGATTGGCTGTTAATGGCAAGATCGGATTGGTCCATTCAGGAGAATCTGATTGGCCATTAACAGGGCATTCGTATTGGTTAACGGAGCTAGCGCTCCTGGATTGTTATTGGTTAAAATAGTTATTGGGTTGCCTATGTAAGGAAGGCTATAGCAGCCGTCCAGTTGGAGCTGTCACACCATGTAAATAAAGAGTTGAAGTTTACCGTTTCACTGGCTCGTCTCCATTCTTGCTCTCCCATGCTTCAAACATAACACTGGCGATGAGGGTGGGATGTGGAGACATCAGAGCTGACTGAACAAAGAAGAAGCCGAGCACGTGACTGACAACGCACAACGCCGGAACCATGTCCAGCAGCGTCGTACCACCCACTCCATTCGACCCAGCGCAAGAAGACTGGGAGTCCTACATGGATCGTTTCCAAATGTTTTTGGAAACTAACAATTTAAAGGATGCCACAACGGGCGGTATTCCTAACGCATTGCGGACCAACCGTATTTAAGATGGCTAAAGCACTAGCCAAATCCAAAGAAGTAAAGGCTATGGACTGGGATGTCCTCGAACCCCTACTGAGAGCCCATTACGCACCGACCGTGCCCACACTCGTAAGACAGCATGAGTTCTACCAAAGAAACCAGCGAAAAGGAGAAAGCATCGCCGACTTCATCGCAGACCTCCAAAACCTGGGAGGCCTTTGCGGGTTCACCGACCTGAAAGAGGCGTTGAGAGATAGAATAGTCCTGGGATTAGATGCACCAGGCGTGCAAAGCAAGCTGATGGCGAAAGGCAACATCAGCCTTGCCGATGCCATCGCTGATGCTACTGCAGCAGAAGCAACCAGGAAGTCGGCTGCCCAATTGCGCCACAACCACGCTCCGGTATACCAACCGACAGGTGACATTTCACCCAAGTCAGAAGGACAGCTTTCAATGACCCATCACGAGGACCTCTCTTCATCGTCAGACAGCGACGAAGAAGAGGTCCATCGACTGCGGTCCGATCGGGACCACTACCTGAAGTCCCTACACCCCTGTGCTGGCTGTGGAGCCAACCATTCCAGGTCTGAATGCAAATTCTGTGACACGCTCTGCCATGAGTGCGGGAAGAGAGGCCACATTGGACGGGTCTGCTGAAGCTTACAGGGACCCGGCCAGGCCTCGAAGGGGGCTAACTATCGCCAATCGACAGGAAACCGTCCTGTAAGGCGAGAACCAGTAAACAACTCCTACAGAAACCGAACCTTAAATCGCCCCATGAAGCGAGAAGAGGCTCACCAAACTATCACTATCGGTCAGGCCTCTTCCTTGGATGCCAAGAAAATCCGAATTACAGTGGCCATCGAAAATCAGCCTTGCCAAATGGAAGTCGACTTGGGATTGTCTCTCTCGATGGTTTCCTGGAGGACCCTCAAGGAACTCACCCCTACTATCCGGTGCTAAGACCTCCGTTTCCAAAGACTTATCCTTAAAGACTATCAAGGGATTCCAGTCATTGGATCCAGCCAAGTCCGGGTCTCATTCAAGAACCACATGGCGTACTTACCTCTGACTGATCGACAAAGATCGGCCTAGCCTGCTAGGCCTCCAATGGTTTGCGCCACTTGGCATTGAAGTGGCAGGCATTAACCGAATCAGCGGCAGTGACTGGGAGGAGAACCTCGTCTATGAATTCAGGGATGTCTTCACGGAAAAACTAGATGAGTACAAGGGGACCCCGATATCATTCAGCCTTAATCCAAAAATAGCTCCCATCCGCCTTAAGCCCCGTCAAGTTCCGTTTGCCTTAAAGCCGAAAATCGACGAACAGCTCGATAAGTTAATAGCTCAGGGGGTGCTAGAGCCAACCAATCACTCTCCCTGGGAGACCCCAATCGTAACACCAATTAAGCCGGATGGTTCGATTAGAATTTGTGGGGACTACCAGGCCACCTTGAACCATGCCCTACAGCAAAACGCATATCCGGTGCCGGTGGTGCAGCACCTTCTCCATTCCCTGGGGGACGGAAAAATCTTCGCTAAACTAGACTTAGCTCAGGCATATCAGCAACTACCTGTTGATGAAAAGACGGCACAGGCACAGACGATTGTGCCTTTCAATGTACCCGGCTCCAGTTCGAAGTCAGTGTAGCCCCAGGGATTTTTCAGAGCCTTATGGAAAGGCTACTACAAGGGATTAAAGGCATGGTCCCCTACTTTGATGATGTATTAATTGCTGCACCTACCACAAAAATCTTACGGGATCATTTAAAATTAGTTCTACAGAAATTCCAAGACGCTGGTCTTAAAGTGAAAAAGAATAAGTGTAAACTGTGTACAGATTGTGTCAAATTTTTAGGGTATTTAATTGACAGTCAGGGTATTCACCCTACCGACAGTAAATTGAGAGCAATAAAAAATGCTCCCAGACCTCGCAACAAGGCCGACCTCCAGGCGTTCCTAGGCCTTATCAACTTTTATAACGTATTTCTACTGCACAAAGCAACTGTCGCTGAACCTTTACATCGTTTACTGGACAAAAAAGCAATTTGGGTATGGGGTCTTAGAGAAGAGCAGGCATTCCGTAATGTAAAAAACACTACTGACTTCTGACGCTGTACTCATGCAGTACAATGAGACCTTGCCGTTAAATATCACATGCGATGCTTCACCTTTCAGAGTGGGCGCCATTTTGAGCCACGTATTGCCTAATGGTAGCGAAGCCCCTGTTGCATATTTTTCAAAGACGCTTTCAAAAACTGAGCGAAATTATAGCCAAATCGATAAAGAAGCCCTCGTGATTGTATCTGCTGTTAAAAGATTCCACGAGTACGTGTATGGCCAGGCTTTTACTATCGTGACTGACCACAAACCATTGCTGGGGATAATAGCCAGAGATAAACCCACTCCCTACATATTATCCCCCAGGATGACTCGCTGGTCAGAATTCTTGGCTGCTTATAATTATCAGCTGCAATACCGCCCGGGGAAAGCCATTCCCCACGCCGATGCATTGAGCCAAGCACTGCTTCCAGAGACTCTCGATGACCCCGCACCAACAGTAACCATGTTGCAGATCGAGACACTCCACACACCGCCATTAACCGCCCATGATATCGTGAGAGAAACAAGACGTGACCCCACCTTAGCGCGAGTCCTAAGTTGGGTGGAATGCGGATGGCCATTGGACCAAATATCAGATGACTTCGCACCATTCAAAACTCGACAAACAGAATTGTTTTCTCAAAAGGGCTGTATCATCTGGGGTGATAGTGTCGTTATCCCAGAGAGACTCCAACAAGCAGTACTGAGAACCTTGCATGATGGGCACCCCGGCATCGTGCGAATGAAAGCCCTCGCACAAAGCTACGCATGGTGGCTGGGCATCGACAAGCAAATCGAGACTTGGGTCAAAGCTTGTCATAGATGCCAGGAAGTGAGCAACGCTCCACCAAAGGCAATCCCAACCGAATGGGAGACACCATGGGGACCCTGGTCCCGTATTCACCTGGACTTTGCTGGGCCGACCAAAGGCCACACCTTTTTGTTAACCGTCGATGCCTACTCGAATTGGCTTGAGATTCACCATATGAGGAACACGACCACAGAAGCGGTCATCAAGAGACTGGAAAGACTGTTTGCAACCCACAGATTACCAGACGTTCTGGTATCCGACAACGGGCCCCAATTTACCGCACTGTCCTTTGAGCAGTACCTGGCTGACCACAGTATCCGATATGTGCTCACTTCGCCTGCACACCCTGCGGCCAATGGCAGGGCGGAGTGCATGGTCCAATTCGCTAAGAAAACTTTACAGAAATTAGATTATGACAACATTGACGAGAAAATCAACCGCATCCTTTTTCTACAGCACATCACACATCACACCTCACAGCGTCACCAAAAAAACTCCCGCCGAACTGCTAATGGGACGAAAGCTCCGCTCCCACCTTGACCGGTTACACCCAGCTTACGAACCAGAAAAACCACTCAGATCCAGCGGCTGATGCCGTACCATCCAGGTAGGCGATTTGATGTAAGCTAAAAACCTATTGGGCGATCCGCTGTGGGTAGAAGCAACAATAATCCGTGTAACCGGCCCAAGGTCCTACCTGGTGCAGTGCCCTGACGATAGACTATGGAAGCGCCATATCAATCAATTACGATCACAGCTCCAGTCAGGCACTTCTGAACTCCCTTATGACCAAACTGAGGGGGGGGGGGAGATACAGAAGAAGACGAATTTCAACTAGAGGAAAACCCATTCGAAGGGAACAATAGCGAAACAGAGACACGGGAACTGGAACCAGGGATGGGAGTAAGTCCACCTCAGGGAGTTGCCGAAGATATTGGTGACAACAGAAACGCGAACTCTGAACCAGAGGCAACCCCTTCGCCAAACAACGATCTACCTCAGCGAGATTGCAGCCAAATGCAAAACGCACAGCGAAAATCAAAAAGACTAATAAAGTAACCGTCCTACCTTAAGGACTATGTGACCGCGCCCTGTAAACAGAAGCCAGGGGGAAGGGGTGTTGTGAATGCATAAAGGTTAAATAAAGTTATCTTGAGCTTGGAGTCAAGTGCAGGGTTCTGGTCCTGCACTTCTGATTGGCTGTTAATGGCAGGATCGGATTGGTCCATTCAGGAGAATCTGATTGGCCATTAACGGGGCATTCGTATTGGTTAACGGAGCTAGCGCTCCTGGATTGTTATTGGTTAAAATAGTTATTGGGTTGCCTATATAAGGAAGGCTATACAGCCATCCAGTTGGAGCTGTCACACCATGTAAATAAAGAGTTGAAGTTCACCATTTTACCGGCTCGTCTCCATTCTTTCTCGTCCATGCTTCAAACCTAACATTTCTCAACCATGGCCACTTGAAAAGTGGTGGACATCAACTCCCAGAATTCTGGGAGTTGACGTCCACCACTTTTCAGGTGGTTGAGGTTGGGAAACATTGGCATATAGGGAGAAAGATGCTGCTACTTCTCTGGATTACTTCTCACCATCTTTGGAAGGAGAAAGAAACAACAAAACTCATAGAATAATCTGAAGGGAGGATCAAATAAAAATGTAGTCTATTTTAGCATCTTGACCATTTTGAAAAACATTGAACTGGTGCTTGCAAAACCATGAGAAGGCACTTGAGAGAGGTGAAAGGCAGGGGTGGGATTCAAATTTTTAAACAACCGGTTCTGTGGGCATGGCTCAGTTGGTGGGTGTGGCTTGGTGGTCATGTGACTGGCTGGGCGTGGCTAACTCAACATCACTCACATCGAGGCACACATCTCCTCGCCTGGCCTCTTGTGATTGCAAAAGTCGTAAGTGTGAAAAATAGTCATGTCACTTTTTTCAGTGCCATTGTAACTTTGAATGGTCACTCCACACAAGCAAAGTACCAGCAAAGGAGGGGAAAAAACTCCAGAGATGTTCCTGAGACAGGAAATCTAGTCCTGCCAAAAATGTAATAAGAGTTAATGGAGAGGCAGTTTCTGTAAGCAACACCAGAATGTTTCCTTCCTGCATTCCTTACAGGATTAGGCCAGTAATTTCTTCTAACAACCGGTTCTCTGAACTGCTTAGAATGTTAACAACCGGTTCTAGCGAATAGGTGAGAACTGGTAGAATCCCATCCCTGGTGAAAGGGTTATTCAACCCTGGGAAAGTAGAGAGAATGAGAAAGAAATTTGAAACAGATCTGCCTTGACTTTGTTGTCCTTATTGGAAAATTGCTGTGTTGGATGCACTCTCAGGCTTTTGTCAATATACCCTATAGAGTCCTTGGTGATCTCTAAACTTGGTTGTTTGCTTGCAGAAATTTACAGTTAGTCCTTGACCACAATTCAGCCCCAAATTTCTGTTGTTAAGCAAGATGTTTCTTAATTAGTTGGCCCCATTTTATGTCCTTCCTTGCCACAGTTGTTAAGTGATTCGCTGAGAGTGTTAAATTAGTAACACCATTGTTAAGTGAATCTGGCTTCCCCATTGACTTGGGTTATCAGAAGGTTGCAAAAGGTGATCACATGACTTCAGGGACACTGCTACCTATGCAGTGAAATGAAAAGAAGGACTAGGGGTGACATGATAGACAGTAAGGGTGTTCTGATATCTCAGGGGTTGCCATAAAGAAGAGGGAGTCAAACTATTCTCCCAAGCAACTGAAGGTAGGCCAAGAAGCAATGGATGGAACCTAATCAAGAAGAAAACCAACCGAGAAATAAGGAGAAATTTACTGACAGTTAGAACAATTAACCAGTGGAACAACTTGACACCAGATGTTGTGAGTGTTTTTAAGAAGAGAGTAGACAACTATTTGTCTGAAATGGCATAGGGTTTCCTTTCCAAACAGGGAGTTGGACTAGAAGACCTCCAAGGTCCTTTCCAATTTTGTTATTCATTTGGCCACCTAATGAGAGGGAAAGACTCACTGGAGAAGATCCTGATGCTGGGAAAGATTGAGAGCAAAAGAAGAAGAAGGGGATGGCAGAGAAGGAGGTGGCTGGATGGAGTCACTGAAGCAGTCGGCATGAGCTTAAATGGACTCCAGAAGATGGACAGGAAGGCCTGGAGGAACATTGACCATGGGGTCGCGATGCTTTGGATATGACTTCGTAACAACAACAACATTCTATTCTAATCACATGACTATGGGGATGTTGCAATGGTCCTAAGTGTGAAAAATGGTCACAAGTCACTATTTTCAGTAGGGCTGTTGTAGGTTCAAACAGTCATTAAATGAACAGTTGTAAGTTGAGGACTACCTGTATTACTCAACTAAATCTAGTGAGCTTTCATAGCTTGGGACAAACTTAAATCTGGGCTTTCTCTAATGCTAGCTCAACACTTTTATCATTCAACTACCAGGTCAAAGAATCTAACATTGGACTTCTGGATAGCATATGTCTTGGTACAATGAGAACTTTGGGGTTTTGGAGAATTCTTTATGGACTTTCCTACAAAATGGCTGCTTTGGAAAAAGGTCTTTTCCCATAGCCCCCAACTGATCAGAAGACAAACAGGCCAGTTTTCTCCCTAAAGTTCCCCTGATGTTCTCAAGATGTTCTTAAACACCTTACTTTATGTTTGCCTTTTTTTCTGGGGTAGATGAGCACTTTTCTGAATAAAACACCAGACTGCAGCTCCTTGTCTTTTATATTTTCTAAAATGAGCCAAGAAGCCTTCTTGAAAACAAGGACGAAGCTGGACTCTGGAGCTTTTCTTTGCAACATGCTAATCTCTCTCTCTCTCTCTCTCTCTCTCTCTCTCTCTCTCTCTCTCTCTCTCTCTCTCTCTCTCTCTCTCTCTCACACACACACACACACACACACACACACACACACACCATTACAGGTAAGAAGGAAGACTTCCAAAATTAGAAAGAGGCACATTTTTCTTCTCTTTTCTTATTCAGAATTACAGGAATAAACATGGAATCTTTATTTTTTTTTTTCATTCCTCTATTAAGATTAATGCTTTCTTGCAGTCAGAAAAAAAAAAAAGAACACCTTAATAAACCTGCAGCACATTCCCATGTAAAAGAACATTAAAGTTGATCTTTTAATTGTGGATATGTGTGTGTGCATATATATATATATATATGCCTCAGTACCAAGATGTTACTGGAGTCCTTTTGCTCCCCCTCAGTTGTCTGAAAAAAATCTTCAGACTGTAGTCTGAAGACACAACCAGCATGACTGACTAATGTCTGTGAGTGATTTAATATATATGTTCCTTCCCCCCTCGCAAAAGTTTAAGTTTTGCTGTCTACCCTCCGAATTACCCTGTCGCTCAACCTGTGAATCATTTTAAAATGAGGAAACACTGTAATAAAGAATGAAGTGCATCAGGCTCCATTTGGATAGAGATGTTGCTTTGCATTCCCCAAATCAAAGCTAAAATGAATTGTGTGGTAAGGCCAGGCAAGAAGCAAAAAAAGTGTGAAGAAGACTCAGCCATCTGCAGAGCAACCCAGGAAATAAATATTCAACCCACTGCCAGCTGTTTCATTTATATAATAGACCAAGTTGCAGCATGCTTTCCCTCTTTCTTGTTCAGTTCTGTTTTATAAAATATAATAACTATCTTGTGCTGTGGAGGAAACTGTTCTTCTGAAACATGGACATTTAGAGATTTCCGTGTTTTTCTTCTAAACCAGGACCCGTTTGAAAGAATGTTCCCAACTGGGAAAGTCAGGAATGGAAATCATGTGAGCTGGGACATTGCAATTGTAACATTGTATTGCTAACTAGGGCATACAAAACCTTTGCCAGACCAATTCTTGAATACAGCTCAACTGCCTGGAATCCACACTGTATATCGAGTATTAACATGATCGAGTGGATTCAGAGGTATTTCTTGAGAAGAGTACTTCATTCCTCCACTCACAATAGAATACCTTACGCTAACCAGGTTTGAAATTCTGGTCTTGAACAATCTGAAACTGTGCTGTCTGCAGTCCAATCTAAGCATAGTCCACAAAAATTGTCTGCTACAATATCTTACCTGTCAATGACTTCTTCAGCCTCAATCACAATAATACATGGGCAAACAGCTGATACAAACTCAAGGTAAACCTCTCCAGACTCGATTGCAGAAAATATGACTACAGCCACAGAGTAGTCAACTCCTGGAATGACCTACCTGACTCCATTGTCACAGCCTCAACCTCTCACAGCTTTAACCTCAAACTGTCTACCGTGGACCTCACCCCCTTCTTAAGAGGTCCTTAAAGGGGGCGTGCATAAGCGCACCAGCGTGCCTACCGTCCCTGTCTTACTGTCCCCATTTATCTGTATTTACTTCCTTGTTCATGTTTATCTTCATACTTACACCTGCTATCTTGTACATGTTTGACAAACAAACAAATCCTCACAAATACATGCCAGTGCCAAGTATCCAAATTTTGATCAGATGGAGATGTTACAATGATCTTAAGTGCCAAGATTGGCTGAAAAGTCACTTTTTTCAGTGTCATTGTAACTTCAGTCACTAAACGAATGGTAGTAAATCAAGGATTACTTGTAGTCTTTCCCTGAGCATCACTGAAGGCTTTAAAACAAAAACAAAAAAACACTGGGGAACCAATTGTCTGGAATTGTAAATAGGGTTTCCTGCTTGAGCAGGGGATTGGACTAGAAGACCTCCAAGGTTCCTTTCAAACTCTATTATTCTAAGTTCTGTGACTGCTGGCTGAGTGACTTTAGGCCAGTGACTCTTTCTCTCTCTCAGCCAACCTACTTCAAAAACTGGTTGTTGCTGGGGAGAAGATTAGACCAATATGTACACAGCCTTTGATTTGTACCAAATTAGGTGAGAGACAAATATAGTCTTGATCGTGGTTGGTTATTTACTCCAAGTGCCCTTTGGAGACCTGCAGTCTTGAAAGGGGGTTAACAAAACACATTCTTGAAGCAAATAAATAAGATAGGACCCAGGGCAGGTTTAGGTGTTGGAAAAGGCCTGAGTTTTATTTCAGCTGCTAATCTATTTTTATAGATTTCAACTTTTTATAGACCTCATCAGCTATCAGCTTGCCTTCCATTCAGGACCTGTATACTGTACGAGCCAGAAAAAGGGCTGTGAAAATAACTACAGATCCCTCACATCCTGCATATGAATTGTTTCAACTTCTACCCTCAAAATAACTCTATAGGGCACTGCACACCAGAACCAATGAGACACAAGGACAGTTTTTCCCCAAATGCCATCACTCTGCTTAACAACTAATTCCCACAACACTGTTAAACTATCTAGTAAGGCTGTATTACTATTATTCTTCTCATCTTTCCTATTACCTATTTCTGACTATAATGAATAATTAGTATAATATACTCATTGCAGAATACCTTATGCCACTAGACTTGAAATTCTAGACCTAGGAAACCTAGAACTACGCCACCTTTGGTCCGATCTAAGTATAGTGTATAAAATCATACATTGCAATGTCCTACCTGTCAATGAATACTTCAGCTTCAACCATAACAATACAAGAGCACACAATAGATACAAACTCAAGGTAAACTGCACCAAACTTGATTGCAGGAAATACGACTTCAGCAACAGAGTGGTCAATATCTGGAATACTCTACCTGATTCTGTAGTTTCTTCCCCAAACCCCAAAAACTTTAACCTTAGACTGTCTACTATTGACCTCACCCCTTTTCTAAGAGGTCTGTAAGGGGCGTGCATAAGCGCACCAAGGTGCCTACCGTCCCTGCCCTATTGTTTCTTTTTATTTTTCTTATATGTATCAATTTCATGTATTCATAACTATGTTTATACTTATACCTGTTATCTTGTAAGTGATTGACAAATTAATTAATTAATTAATTTAAAAAAAACCTCTCCTCTCCCCTCTCCTCTCCTCCCGCATTGCATTGCATTGCATTGCATTCCATTCCATTCTATTCTAACAAATAACAGATAATCAGAGTTGGAAGGGACCTTATAGGTCATCTAGTCCAACCCTCTGCTCAAGTGGGAGATCCTACACCATTTCTGACAAATGGTAGTCCAATCTCTTCTTGAAAGTCTCAAGTGATGGTGCTCCCACAACTTCTGAGGGCAGCTTCTGTTCTATTGGTTGATTGTTCTCACTGTCAGAAAGTTTCTATTCTATTCTATTCTACTCTACTCTACTCTATTCTATTCTATTCTTCTTTGGCACTATATACACATCTGTCATTAATTCCCTTTTGAGTTCCTTAAGACAGAGCCCCATTTAGAAGGAAATCAGATCCCAGTGTTGGCACTTTTCCCTTCATTGCCATAGATGCCCTAGCATCAAAGCAATTTCTTTAATAAAATAAGCCATGTTATCCCTGCAGACGGAAAGATTCCTCTTTTCTTTTCTTTTTCTTTTTTAAATCCCTACAGTTTCACTTTGGATTTAATTAACTCACTCGTATTTTCCTGAATTTCCTCATAAACTTTTCAAAAGAGAGACTTCCCAATTGTCCAAGAGCCTTCCTTTCATCTCGTCAAATAAAAATTCACGCATTTCCTTGTGCCTGAGGGAACTTTCATAGCCCTGGAAAGGGAGGGGCTGGAGAGGAAATGGAGGATTTCTGATACACACATCTCAAATTCACAGATGAGTTCAACCTTTGCAAGCAACAGGAGCAGTCAAAACCCATTACAGGCATAGTGTGCATTTATTAGCAGATATTATTCAGTTCAGCTCCAGGAGAGGTGGGTGGATATAGCCTCAGCCTGGAATTCAGGCTGTATTCACCCACCTTTTGTAAATCTGCTGGGTCATGAAAGCCATAATGTGTAAGGTGGTGACTGAAAGCTCAAGAGTGAGTTTTACTAATAAAAAAGAGTGTTTGTAGCTCAGGGTTAAACTGTGGGGCCCTTGATGCTTTCTGAACATGGTTGTTTTCTTGCAGACATTTCATTACCCAGCTAGGCAGCAACATCAGCAATGCTGGAAATCTCATTCTCTTCCCCCAAGATCAGAAATGATGAAGGACCCCACAGGTTGAGTTTTGCAGTCAACCTATGGGGCTAGCAGGAGTTGAACAGAAAGGTATCTTACAGATGGAGAGACAGAGGGATGGAGAGGTGGAGAAATGAATGGAGGGAGAGAGGGAGGAAAGAGCAGATGATTAAATGGACAAGCAGAAATGAGATATTTCAAAACACTTAAGAAAATTGTAAGTGTCACCAGGTGATACTGTTCAGCTGATTCTTTTGGTTGAGCCAGAAGATAAGCAAGGTTAGCCTGTGTAAGGAAATTGATCTTGAGAGAGATGTGGTGGAAACATTATCTAGGCAAATAAGGATGAGACTTTTTTTAAAAAATTAGAACTCTAAGATAGCATTGAGAAGCAATTCAGAGCGATGCCTCCCTAATTCACTGAACTATAAGGAGAAGGAAGCAGAGGTTCAGCGCAATCATAATTATAGCCCTTGTTATAACCCATCTCAATTAAAGTAGCTTTTAGGTGGAGCTGGGTCCCAGTTTGCAGCCTGCATAATGCTTGGAGGGAATACTTGTATTAGGTTCCGGAAGATGGAAAATAGAAGTTTCAGACCTGAGATTCTTGAATAAGAGGTCTCTAGGAATTCCCATCAACCTAATTCTTCTTTGGAAGGACAGATACTAAGATCAAATACATTGACAAACAAATGAGAAGACTCATTGGAAAAGACCCTGATGTTGGGAAAGGTGGAAGACAAAAGGAGAAGGAGACAACAGAAGTTGTGATGGTTAAATAGGGTCATTGAAACAGTGGATATGGATTTGGACAGACTCAGGGAGACAGTGGAGGAGAAGGGGGTTTGGTCTGCCATGGTCCATGAGGTCACAAAGGGTTGGGCATGGTTTAGCAACTGAAGAACAACATGAATTTCCAAGACTATGGACTAGACCAGTGGTCTCCAACCTTGGCAACTTTAAGACTTCTGGACTTCAATTCCCAGAATTCTTAGTCACCAGGAACTGACCTCAGCACAAAGTCTCCTTGATCTTGACACCTTTTCATTGTATCCAGTCCTGGATCATCTTCTATCATCCTTGGTAAGTTATTGGACACCTTGCAAGGTGCACCATCAAAGGGTTAGGCTACCAAATTAATTTCCCACAATGGAGGGGTATTGTATGGCACTGAATGCCGGGCAGCAACAAGAGGAACCAAAAGCTATCTCCATATCATGGAAATGCGAATGCTCTCTTGGACATTGGGCATCTCCCTTCTTGACGACATCACAAATGACACCATTCAACAACATTTTGGTGTGGCACCAATTATAATGAAGATGACAGAAGGCCAGCTCCACTGGTATGGACATGTCCAGAGAGCAGCACCTTCCACCATGGCCAAGACTGGCTACCAACTAGAAATCAATGGCTGGTGACTCGTGGCCATCCAAAACAGAAATAGCAAGACACCATCAACAAAGATATGCAAGCTATGGGCCTGTGCCCTGCAGGCACAGCTGACCATGCAAAGTGGCATTCAATTATCTGAAAAGCAGACCCTGCACCTGTGGGAATACACTAGGAAGAGGAAGAGGAAGAAGAGGAGGAGGGGGAGGAGGAGGAGGAGGAGGAGGAGGAGGAGGAGGAGGAGGAGGAGGAGGAGGAGGAGGAGGAATGAGGTGGAAACTGTGATGTCAGTGGAGATGTTAGTAAAAAAGGCAAGATGATGGAAGCAGCATTGCACTCCAAAATGGTGGAAGCAGCATTGCACTCCACTCCCTTGTGCTAAATTGATTTTCTCTTCTTTGACCCCAACATATTTTCTCATGCAACACAATCTGACTTTAGAGGGACTGAGCTCAGGATGACATTATCCCATCTCAGATATTGTACTTTTAGACATTTTTCTTTGTGTCTTGACTGGGATTTCTGTGCTCCATCTTGGAGCATCTTTCTACTGTTTGGCACAGATGCCTTTTTTTTGCGTTATGTTGAAAAACCTCTAGTTGCCTCTGTATGGCAAGGGCAGTGGGATGCATGCCCCCTTAGAAAGTAGCTTCCCTGCATAACTTTCTGCCTTTGTCTCACAAAAGGCACATTTGATCTTGGGGAAAGAAGGAAAGGGAATCGGAAGTCTGAAATAAGCTGCAAGGCAAAGAGATTTAGTACCCCATGCTTAGCTCTCAATCACCGAAAGAACAATTTTCACACCATGTTATTTTTCCCTTGTATTTTTTGCTATTAGCATAGTGGGACAATTATATCCGTGCTCCAGAAAAGCATCTGTTCATGGATATTTTCATGGTCAAAAATCTCCTTAAAGCACATAAATCTGTCTGTAAGTTCTTCTTTGGAATATGCGTGTATGAATATATGTTCGTAAGTCCTTATAAGAATATGTGCGTGTATACACATATGTGTGTGCAGGTTTGTTTTTTTCCTGGGAAAGACTGGCCAAACAAAGAATGAATATCTTGAATTTAAAAAAGATTGTTCCACAAGAGAATAAGCCAGATGTTCTGTCATTCTACTCTACTCTACTCTACTCTACTCTACTCTACTCTACTCTACTCTACTCTACTCTACTCTACTCTACTCTACTCTACTCTACTTTACCCTAATCTACCCTACCCTACCCTATTGTAGAAAGATAGCACCCATCTCTCTCCTAGAAGAATGAAATGTTTTGAGAAATATTAAAAAGTCAGGATAAAACATTTTCCCTAGAAGAGAAGTAAAAATCCAAAGGGATTCAGAAACTCAGCAGCCCATCCCCCTGCCCCCAAGCAGATACTAAACCAGCTAGCTTTTAGAAATACAGATTTGGTAATCCATTATCCCCTGAAGCAAGGTCTGAACAAAGGTAGGATTATCCCTCAGCCATAGTAGGAATTGCCCAACACCCTTTCAGAACACAAGCCCCTTCATTGCATCATTTCAGTTGCACCACACTCTCCAAACTTCAACCAAACTTATCTCAGGCAACTTACAGAGTCAGCTATGACACCTACAACAGCCAATAGAATACATGTTCTTGCACAGGAACAGGAAGCTCAAGTTCAAAACCCCTCACTCACAACTCTATGTGGTCAGCTGCACCCAGAATCACATATGTTGGTCATTCTGTTCATCATTAAACCATCTTTCCAATCAGCCTCCTTGTTTCCAGTGTCTTTCTCCCGGCTTGGAACTGAACCAGATGAATATTTCTTCCAACACCCTACCCTACCCTACCCTACCCTACCCTTGCCTTTATTATTTTTATAAATAACTCAAGGCGGCCAATACTTTCTCTTCCCATTTTCCCCAGAACAACAATACTGTAAGTGTTTTGAGCTGAGAGACTTTCCAAAGTCACCCAGTAGCATTCATGCCTAAGATGGGACTACAACTCACCTTCTCCTGGTTTCTAACCTGGGGCCTTTATGAGATTCTGCCTGGAACAAAGTCTCTGTCTCAGAAAATTGAATTGGGACGGAGAGGTGGGTGTCAGAACATTTGCAGCATTACTACTATTATAAGATAACCCAGGAGCAAAATACAGCATACAGAGACTTAGATATTTAACAGTGGTTTATATACAAGACATATACAGAAATATACATGGTAGGCAAAATACCTTACAAGCAATCTTGTCAGTGTGAGCTCCCTTCAAGATCCAAGAAAGAAATACTCACTCCATGGGTTAGAGCAAAGTTATCCTTTTACTGGAAATCAAAGTGGAAGCTACAGATTCAATTCTGAATCTGAGAAATTGGTGCGCAGATCACATATACAAAGGAATGGAATTGTTCCCACCCCCCCAAAGTCCAAATGACTCTTCCAATTAAAAGTTCTGAATATGATCATGTGGGCATCTTCAGGTGGTAATGAGGCCTCTGTCCGTTGACCTTGACATCTTTTGATAAAACTTCGCAGCTGCGCAAAAGAGGATAGAAACTAGCGAAGAAATGGAAAGTTAAAAAGAAGAATCCATACAACCCCTCCCCTTGCTACCCACAGCAGAGGAATGAAAAATACCTCCAGCTCTCTTCCCCACCAAGTCCGCCCTCCCCCCTCCCCCCGTTCCAAATGACAGCCGAAAGAAATAGCAGAGCAGAGCAGCAGAGAAGATGTAATAGATAGGATGCAGAAGATTATCTTGACGCTGACACTTCTTAACTCTACACTGAGAACTCTGCAGTGAATACTGGATGCAAGAAGAGAGAAACACACCCTCTAATGGCTGCCTTATATAAACTTCTGTGGACCCCTTCTTAGTCTTAAAAAGGCAATACCAATGCTGATTCATCTTCAATTGCATCAGCCTTACATTGCATCAGACTTACAGCATCTGGCAGCTATTAAATCTTATACCTCAACAGACAGATTTTAATAGTCTGCAGTTTTTAATTATCCACACCCAATGCCACAGTTGAATATTTGGTTTTACGGGGTCCTTCTGTAATAGACAGCCTATTCACACTTGAATTTGTTTTCTCCTCTTAATTTGGTGGCTCTTTCCACTCATTCAGCTGGGTTGGACATCTGCTGCAAAGTCCTCACTTGGTGACCCTTCTGCAGGGTATATTACACGGGGATCCTGAAAAGGCTAGATTGGTAGCACTATCATCCTGAAAAAATGCATTGCATTCTCTAACTCCTTTCTGACAAGTCCCCGGTTAAATGAGAGCCTAGAACGTAGCAGTCAAATTATAAACAGCTACGGTCAAAGTAACATCTGCTTTATACATCCTTCTTATTACTGGTGTGCTCATTCTCAGCTTTCTGTTGTTCCTGAAATCTCTCAAGCATTTAATAGGTAAAATTCCACTGCATCAGAACCCTCAAGCTTTAGTTGACATCTTTGTAATTTGTTTCCCACGGCAGCTCATTCAGTATGCTTGACCTTGATAGAGTGGTTAATGTGGCCACTGCTAACACATTTCCTACTCAACAGTTAAATTGCAGCAAGACAATGACAAGCACAATTTACTTACCAGCTCCATTATGTTCATTGTTTTCCTTCATTTGGGTTCCTTATCCTAACCTGTCAAATTATCCCAATGTTTCTGCACACTGTTGAGTTGGGGAAAATATTTTGTAGCCTAGAGATATAAAGAATCACGAGGATAGAATAGAGTGGAGTGGAATGGAATGGAATTTTGGAAAGTAGAATGGAATGGAATGGAATGAATAGAACAGAACAGAATAGAATAGAATAGAATTTTTTTATTGGCCAAGCGTGATTGGACACACACAAATAATTTGTCTCCGGTGAATAAGCTCTCAGTGTACATACAAGCAACAAGTGATAATCATAATATTTTCTGATCTTCTGACAAACCAAGTTAATGGGGAAGCCAGATTCCCTTAACAACCAGCAGCGATCCATTTAACAACTATGGCAAGAAAGTTCATAAAATGGGACAAAAAAAATAATTTAATGAATGTCTCAATTAGCAACAGAAATTTTGGGCTCAATTGTGATCGTAAATCAAGAACTACCTACACTCTTTCTTTTTTTCTTTCTTTCCCATTTTTATTATTTCTACAAATAACTCAAGGTGGCAGATTTATCCAACACAATTTCCTCCTCCTATTTTCCCTTCAACAACAACCCTATGAAGTAATTAAGGCAGAGAGAGAGAGAGAGAGAGAGAGAGAGAGAGAGAGAGAGAGATTTGCTCAAAGTCAACCAGCTAATTTTCATGCCTAAGGCAGAACTAGAACTCACAATTTCCTGGTGATCGGCCCAAAGTCACATAGCCAGCCTTAATTTCTAAGATAGACTGGCCTTACCTTTGAGACCCTGGCCTTATACAATAACCAACAAACAAAATGTGAGTTTTGGCTGAAAAAAGATTAAGGCAGCTTCTGGCTTAGAAAGTTAGACTCCAACTGGCTTCATGAGGAAGATATGGGGGTGATGCTTTATCAACAGGAAGCAAAACACATCCCAGACAATGTTTGCATGCAAACTTCCCCAGGTGGGGAGCAGAAATCCCACTTATCTGCAGTGTTGAAAAAGTTGTTCTACACCATGCAGCTCAGCAGGCAAAAGTTTATCAGTGGCTCTTTCTTTCTTTCTTTCTTTCTTTCTTTCTTTCTTTCTTTCTTTCTTTCTTTCTTTCTTTCTTTCTTTCTTTCCTTCCTTTTTTCTCTTTCTTTCTTTCCTTCTTTCCTCCTTTCCTTCTTTCTTCCTTTCTGTCTGTCTTTCTTTCCCTTCCTTTCCCTCCCTCCCTCTTTCTTTCTTTCTTTCTTTCTTTCTTTCTTTCTTTCTTTCTTTCTTTCTTTCTTTCTTTCTTTCTTTCCTTCCTTTTTTCTCTTTCTTTCTTTCCTTCCTTTTTTCTCTTTCTTTCTTTCCTTCTTTCTTCCTTCCCTTCTGTCTGCCTTTCTTTCCCTTCCTTTCCCTCCCTCCCTCCCTCTCTCTCTCCCTCCCATCTTTCTTTCTTTCTTTCCTTCTTTCCTTTTTTCTCTTTCTTCCTTTCCTTCTTTCTTCCTTTCTGTCTGTCTTTCTTTTCCTTTCTTTCCCTTCCTTCCTCCCTCTTTCTTTCTTTCTTTCTTTCTTTCTTTCTTTCTTCTCTTACTCCCTCCCTCCCCCTCTCCTCTCCCTCCCTCCCTCCCATCTTTCTTTCTTTCCATTTTTTTCCATCTTTCTTTCTTTCTTTCCTTCTTTCTCTTTCTTTCTTTCCTTCTTTCTTCCTTTCTGTCTGTCTTTCTTTTCCTTTGTTTCCCTTCCTTCCTTCCTCCCTCTTTCTTTCTTTCTTTCCTTCTTTCCTTCTTTCCTCTCTTACTCCCTCCCTCCCCATCTCCTCTCCCTCCCTCCCATCTTTCTTTCTTTCTTTCTTTCTTTCTTTCTTTCTTTCTTTCTTTCTTTCTTTCTTTCTTTCTTTCTTTCTTTCTTTCTTTCTTTTTTCTTTCTTTCTATCTTTCTTTCTTTCTTTCTTTCTTTCTTTCCTTCTTTCCTCTCTTACTCCCTCCCTCCCCATCTCCTCTCCCTCCCTCCCATCTTTCTTTCTTTCCATTTTCTTTCTTTTTCTTTCCATCATTCTTTCTTTCTTTCTTTCCCTTTCTTCCTCCCTCTTTCTTTCTTTCTTTCTTTCTTTCTTCTCTTACTCCCTCCCTCCCCCTCTCCTCTCCCTCCCTCCCTCCCATCTTTCTTTCTTTCCATTTTTTTCCATCTTTCTTTCTTTCTTTCCTTCTTTCTCTTTCTTCCTTTCCTTCTTTCTTCCTTTCTGTCTGTCTTTCTTTTCCTTTGTTTCCCTTCCTTCCTTCCTTCCTTCCTCTTTCTTTCTTTCTTTCTTTCTTTCTTTCTTTCTTTCTTTCTTTCTTTCTTTCTTTCCTTCTTTCCTTCTTTCCTCTCTTACTCCCTCCCTCCCCATCTCCTCTCCCTCCCTCCCATCTTTCTTTCTTTCTTTCTTTCTTTCCCTCCCTCCCTCTTTCTTTCTTTCTTTCTTTCTTTCTTTCTTTCTTTCTTTCTTTCTTTCTTTCTTTCTTTCCTTCCTTCCTTCCTTCCTTCCTTCCTTCTTTCCTCTCTTACTCCCTCCCTCCCCATCTCCTCTCCCTCCCTCCCATCTTTCTTTCTTTCTTTCTTTCTTTCTTTCTTTCTTTCTTTCTTTCTTTCTTTCTTTCTTTCTTTCTTTCTTTCTTTCTTTCTTTCTTTCTTTCTTTCCTCTCTTACTCCCTACCTCACCATCTCCTCTCCCTCCCATCTATCTATCTATCTATCTATCTTTCTTTCTTTCTTTCTTTCTTTCCATCATTCTTTCTTTTTTTCTTTTTCTTTCTTTCCTTCTTTCCTTCCTTTTTTCTCTTTTTTTCTTTCCTTCTTTTTTCCTTTCTGTCTGTCTTTCTTTTCCTTTCTTTCCTTTCCTCCCTCCCTCCCTCCCTCCCTCTTTCTTTCTTTCTTTCTTTCTTTCTTTCTTTCTTTCTTTCTTTCTTTCTTTCTTTCTTTCTTTCTTTCTTTCTTTCTTTCATCCATTCACAGTCTCCTCATGTTTGGCCCCAAATCTCCTAGCTTTACTGCCTAAGAAGTGACTACAACTCACCATCTTTGGTTATTAGCCAAAATAATCCCACTGGTTTTCCTGCCTAAGGCGCATCTACAACACATAATCTTCCAGTTTCTAGCCTAGTATCGTAAGTACGAGACTAAACTGGCAATACACAGACAGACAGGCAGATGATTATAAGGCTTGAAATGGTCCATGTAGAATGGACCTTTTTACACAGGTAAGATGTGATAACTTATCTTCAGAGGTCATAAA
The DNA here is from genome assembly GCA_033807585.1 of Hydrophis major. NCBI lineage: Eukaryota > Metazoa > Chordata > Lepidosauria > Squamata > Elapidae > Hydrophis > Hydrophis major. The sequence continues at coordinate 7,854,792 of CM066330.1, forward strand.
GAAACATTTAATTACAGGGATGGAGTGTGTGCCAACAATGTTGAAAAGGCAAGGGTTTTTTTTTCCAATCCAATTCCCGCATCTTTTTAAAATGCAATCCTACAAAATAGGGTTGGGCTTTAATTGCTGGATCACCCTTGCCATGTTGTGTTATGGGTCTGCTTAAAAGAGGACCAATAAAGGGTCCGTCCAAGGGATGGAAGAAGAAAACCAAAGAACATTTGGGAAAAATATCAAAAGGGCTGGAATTCTTTGGGCTGATGCAAAAAGAAATAGACACACAGAAGACTTTGTGATGTACACAGGTCTGCCCAGAAGTACTTTGAAGAAATGGGTTATGAAAAAAGAAAAATGAGGCAATTAAGTCAGCAAAACAATCTGTGGAAATAAAAAGAAATCCTAGATTTAGACGGGAAAATTATTTAATGATACAAGGGAAAGGAGTTGAAGCTTCAAAGGGATGGAGAGGTTGTTCACGAATGAAGCAGCTTAATAAAACAAGGGGAAGTTAAGAGATAAAAGCTTCTTCTTGAGGGAGAAGAATGACAGAAGATTATTTGTGAGCAAGAGATAAGAGAAAAATAATCATCGGGTGAAGTTATTTTTGTATCTGTGTGCGCACCTGGCTGTAGAGCTGCAAGTAATTGTTTTAAATGAATAGAAGAGAATATTTGTAGCTGAACTGTGGGGTCCTTGGTGCTCTCTGGTCTTGGTGATTTTCTTGCAGACATTTAATCATCCTACTAGGTAACATCATCAGTGCTAGGAGAGAATGGGGTTTGCTCTCTTGTTTTATATTCAAGTGGCTAGCCCTGTCAGTGTTGGTGCGACTGTTCTTGGCAGTTTCTTGTTTAGGTTGTCGTTTACTGATAGGTTGTTTTATTAAGTTGGTAATTTCTTGATGGGGTACTTCTTGATTGTTGGTGTACACTAACACTATCTTGGTGTTAAACTCTGCTTATCTGGATGCAGATTGGTGGTGTGGAGGTGTTTTAGTCTTTCTGTTTTCTGTTAGCCTTTTTTGGTTGTCTCTTTCGAATGGTATGTAGATGTGCTTTATTTACAACATATTTTAAACCATCACAAAATACAAAATGCCAAACATCATTACATTGTGGTCACATCTAACAACATTCAGAATTGCATTGGTTTCCACATGGGCAAAAAAATTGTCCACCATCTGGATTGGTTCACCAAACATCCAACATTTATCTGTTGCTTGAAGCAAAATCCAAAGTCAGATTCTTTTTTTCCTGTTACATCCAAAGCCCACTAAATCAATCATGGTTATTGAACTCAAAACGTTCACTATGTAATCTCATTTATTTTGGTTCAATTTTATTTAGAAGAGGAATGTCTGCCTCGTATTTTGAAAAGTGATTTTTATGCTCTCATGAAACAGTGCCCTGATGTTTTAAGTATGTTAGATTTGTTCTGCTTAGCACTCTGATTGAGCCTGGCTATCTCAAATGACCAGAGGACAAAATTCACAATTATTATCTTTAAAATAGGACAAGTGTCTGTTGTGTATGTAACAGACAAACAAATAAAGTATGAGCTTGGAGTCAAGTAGAGGGTTCTGGCCCTGCACTTCTAATTGGCTGTTAAGAGGCCGGACCGGATTGGCCTGTTCTGGGGAATCCGATTGGCCCTTAACAGAAATGTCTTATTGGTTCAAGAGCTAACGTTCCTAGCTCATTATTGGGTAATCATTACAAGGTTTGCCTATATAAGGCAGGTTCTACTACTGTTCAATTGAGCGAGTTATAATGTAAATAAAGAGCTGAAGTTCACCGTTCAGAAACTTGTCTCCATTCTTTCTCGCCCATGCTCAAAACTTGACACTGGCAACAAGGATGGGATATGGAGACAACTGAACCAACAGAACCCAGAAGCAATACCGAGCACGTGACAGACGGCGCCAACAACGGAACCATGTCCGGCAGCATCGTACCACCCGCTCCGTTCGATCTGACACAAGAGGACTGGGAGTCCTACTTGGATCTCTTCCAAATGTTTCTTGAGATGAACAATTTAAAGGACACCACACCAGGAAAGAAACGGGCAGTGTTCCTAACGCATTGCGGTCCAACTGTATTTAAGATGGCTAAAGCACTAGCCAAACCCCGAGAAGTGAAGGCCATGGATTGGGACGACCTCAAACCTATCCTGCAAGCCCATTACGCTCCTACCGTGCCTACACTCATGAGACGCCATTTTATCAAAGAAACCAGCGAAAAGGAGAAAGCGTGGCCGACTTCATAGCAGACCTCCGTAACTTGGGAGGCCTCTGTGGATTCACCGATCTCGAAGAAGCACTAAGAGATAGCATAGTCCTTGGACTAGATGCTCCAGGTGTCCAAAGCAAGCTGATGGCAAAAGGCAACATCAGCCTTGCCGACGCCATTGCCGATGCTACCGCAGCAGAGGCAACCAAGAAGTTGGCTGCACAACTACGCTGAAACCGCGCTGCAGTACCACCACTGGCCAGCAAAATCCCACCTAGTGCAGAGGGACAGCTCGCGACGACACACCACGAGGACCTCTCTTCATCGTCAGAAAGTGACAAAGAAGGGGTCCATCGACTGCGCTCCAATCGAGACCACTACCCGAAGCCTGTACGCCCTTGCGCTGGATGTGGAGCCAACCATGCCAGGTCTGAATGCAAGTTCTGCAACACACTGCCATGAGTGCGGGAGATGAGGCCACATCGGACGGGTCTGCCGCAGCTTGCCAGGACCCAGCCAGGCCTCAAAAGGCACCAACTATCACCAATTGACAGGAAACCATCCTGTAAGGCGAGCGCCAGTAAACCAATCCTACAGAAATCAACCTTTGCAGAGAGAAGAGGCTCACCATACTATCACCATCGGTCACGCCTCAACCTTGGACACTAAGAAAATCCGAGTAACAGTAGCCATCGAAAATCAGCCTTGCCACATGGAGGTCGATTCGGGATCGTCTCTCTCAATGGTGTCGTGGAGAACACTCAAGCAACTCATCCCCACAATTCAACATCAAGACCTCCGGTTCCAATGCCTCATCCTCAAGGACTACCAGGGGAATTGAATCCCCATCGTCAGATCCTGCCGAGTCCAAGTCTCCTTGAAGAATGACACAGTGTACTTACCTTTGACAGTCATCAATAGTGATAGGCCTAGCTTGTTGGGCCTCCAATGGTTCGCGCCACTCGGCATTGAAGTGGCCAGCGTAAACCGAGTCGGTGGCTGTGACTGGGAGGAAGATCTTACCTCTGAGTTCAGGGACATCTTCGCGGACAGTTTAGGCAAGTACAAGGGGACCCAGATCTCATTTAGCTTAGATCCCAAGGTAGCTCCCATTCGCTTGAAGCCCCGTCGAGTCCCGTTTGCCTTAAAGGCTAAAATAGATGAGCAATTCGACAAACTGATAGCTCAGGGGGTGTTGGAGCCCATCGATCACTCCCCTTGGGAAACCCCTATTGTAACACCCATTAAGCCAGATGGGTCAATCCGAATTTGTAGGGACTACCGGACCACCTTGAACCATGCCCTCCAGCAAAATGCGTATCCAGTTCCGGTGGTGCAGCACCTCCTCCATTTCCTTGGGGCCGGGAAAGTTTTCACTAAATTGAATTTAGCTCAGGCATATCAACAATTGCCAGTAGATGAAAAAATGACACAGGCCCAAACTATTGTGACACACCGAGGTGCCTTTAAATGTACCCGGTTGCAATTCGGAGTTAGTGTAGCCCCAGGGATATTTCAGAGCCTTATGGAAAGGCTATTACAAGAAATTAAGGGCGTGGTCCCTTATTTTGACGATGTATTAATTGCAGCCCCAACAAAAAAAATCTTACAGGACCGATTAAAATTAGTCCTAAGAAAATTCCAAGAAGCCGGTCTTAAGGTTAAGAAAAATAAATGTAAATTGTGCACTGACAGTGTTGAGTTTTTAGGGTACCTGATTGATAGCTAGGGCATTCACCCTACTGAAGGTAAATTAAAAGTGATCAAAAACGCTCCCAGGCCACGAAACAAGGCCGATCTCCAGGCATTCCTAGGCCTCATCAACTTCTATAATGTGTTTTTACCGCACAAAGCAACTGTCGCTGAGCCGTTACACCGATTATTATAAAAGGGCAATTTGGTTGTGGAGTTACCGTGAAGAACAGGCATTTAAAAATGTTAAAAAAACTGCTTACTTCTGACTCTGTACTCATGCAGTATAACGAGACTTTGCCGTTAGTTATAACCTGCAATGCATCGCCTTTCGGGGTAGGCGCTATTTTGAGCCACGTACTGCCTAACGGGAACGAAGCCCTTTCCAAAACTGAGCGAAACAATGGAGAAATTGATAAAGAGGCCCTTGCAATCATCTCAGCTGTGAAAAGATTTCACGAATACGTGTATGGCACGCCTTTTACTATTGTAACCGACCACAAACCGCTGCTCGGGATAATAGCCGGAGATAAGCCGACTCCCTACATATTATCCCCTAGGATGACCCGATGGTCAGAATTCTTAGCTGCTTATAATTATCGGCTGCAATACCGCCCGGGGAAAGCCATTCCCCACGCCGACGCATTGAGCTGAGCACCGCTTCCAGAAACTCTCGATGACCCGGCACCAACGGTAACCTCATTGCAAATCGAGGCGCTCAACTCGCCGCCACTGACTGCTCGAGACATCGCAAGAGAAACCAAACGCAACCACACCCTAGCACGAGTCCTAGGCTGGGTAGAACGCAGATGGCCATTGGACCAATTGCCTGATGACTTCACACCATTCAAGTCTCGGTAAACCGAGCTCTTCTCCCAAAAAGGCTGTGTCATCTGGGGTGATAGAGTCGTTATCCCAGAATGGCTCCAAAAACACTGCTGAGAACCTTGCACGATGGCCACCCTGGCATCGTGCGAATGAAAGCCCTTGCACGAAGCTATGCATGGTGGCCGGACATTGACAAGCAAATCGAACATTGGGTTAAAACTTTTCCCAAATGCTAAGAAGTCAGCAACGCCCCTCCAAAAGCCATGCCTACTGAATGGGAGACACCATGTGGACCCTGGTCCCGAATTCACCTGGACTTCGCAGGGCCAACCAAGGGCCACACCTTTCTGCTTACCATCGATGCCTACTCGAATTGGCTCGAGATTCATCACATGACTACTACAACTTCCGAGGCAGTCATCAAGATTTTAAACAGACTCTTTGCAACCCACGGATTACCAGATGTCCTGGTATCCGATAACGGCCCACAATTTACGGCACTCGCGTTTGAGCAGTACCTCGCTGACCACGGCATCCGCCATGCGCTCACCTCGCCTGCGCACCCTGCGACTAATGGCCGAGCAGAACGCATGGTCCAATTTGTAAAGAAAACCTTGCAAAAGGTAAACTACGATAACATTGACGACAAAGTCAATCAAATCATCTTCTTGCAACACATCACCCCACATAGCGTCACCAACAAGACGCCCGCTGAACTGTTAATGGGACGAAAGCTCCGCTCCCACCTCGACCGGTTGCACCCTGCTTATGCATCAGAGAAACCATTAGGATCCAGCGGCTGCTGTTGCACCTTCCAGGTAGGAGACCTGGTGTATGCAAAAAACTTATCAGGCGACCCATTGTGGGTGGAAGCGACGGTAGTACGTGTAACCGGCCCCAGCTCCTACCTTGTGCAATGCCGTGACAATAAACTCTGGAAACAGCATATCGACCAGTTACGGTCGTGCCTTGCAGCAGCCAGTCCACAACTCCCCTATGACCAAACTGAGGGGCGGGGGAGGTACGGAAGAAGATGAAGCCCTTGGAAACCCATTCGAAGGGAACGACGACTTAATAGAAACCCAGGCTGTGGAGCCGGAGGGAGAAACGTTTGCACCTCAAGAAAGTGCGGAAAACGGGGGCAACAACGCAGAAGTAAACTCTGAACCGGAGGCAGCCCCACTACCAAACAGCAATCTGCCTCAGCAGGACTGCAACCAACCAATACAGCGAAAGTCAAAAAGACTTAAAAAAACAACTGTCCTATTTAAAGGACTATGTAACTGCGCCCTGAACTAAGAAGCTAGGGGGAAGGGGTGTTGTATATGTAATATAACTAAATAAAGTATGAGCTTGGAGTCAAGTGCAGGGTTCTGGCCCTGCACTTCTAATTGGCTGTTAAGAGGCCGGACCGGATTGGCCCGTTCTGGGGAATCCGATTGGCCCTTAACAGAAATGTCTTATTGGTTCAAGAGCTAATGTTCCTAGCTCGTTATTGGGTAATCATTACAAGGTTTGCCGATATAAGGCAGGTTCTACTACTGTTCAATTGACCAAGTTATAATATAAATAAAGAGCTGAAGTTCACCGTTCAGAAACTTGTCTCCATTCTTTCTCGCCCATGATCAAAACTTTACAGTGCCAGCTTGTTAAACACAAGCCTGGTAAACATTGGGGTGGTTCTTCTCTCTCCTTCTCTGTCTTGCCGTTACTCTTTGAACATTGAGGCTAGCCATGTGTCAGCTTTGTTTAGGATGAAAAAAAACAGAACAAAAAACACAAAGTCACCTTCTACCAAACACCTCTCTGTCATGAAGAGCCTTTTAAAATATGTAGAACTCAAGTCCCTCCAGGTGAGACTTAGATGAGTAAGAGAACTAAGTTGCTGTGTCTGGCTTTCCATATTATTAGCAGGTAGGCCTGTGATTTAGTTTTCTTTATTTTCTTTTTTTCATTTTGATAATCTCCTTGCAACCAATGGGAGCTGCTGTTTTTTCCTCTTGCACTGATAAGAAATAAATTGCTTATCCCAGAAAGAAGCGTTTCCTAGCTGGTAGACAGGCCTCTCTGTAAGCTGTTTCTCTTTAGAACTGTTGCTGTTGCACGTTTTCAAGCTAATTTTAACAGTTGGCTCCTTGTAGCAGCCTGTGACATTAAAAAAAAATTCTGCAAGTTTTTCTTTTCTTTTTTTTCCAACATACAGATTTTACTTGAAAATATAAACAAAAAAATGGACGGGTCAAGAACAGTCCTAGAAAATCAAGATGATATCCCAAAACAGGAAATAACAGTCGGACCTAATTTGCAAATTGAGGAATTGGATTTCTCACTGTCAGAAGCAAAGAAGAAAATATTTGGCTTGTCAGAAAAGATCGAAAAGCATACGAAAACAAGAAATTCTGAGATTATTCAACATGATTGTTGCAGAGATATTTACAACAGAGACTCCTGAACTTTGCAAATGAGATGCAATTGTTAGTAAAGTTCCTATTTAAAATCCTAAGGAAAGGTTTTACTACAGTATTAAGAACCAAACAAGAGTATTTGACCTGGACTCAGAGGTAATGATCGGAGTGATTTGCGGTAAATAAGGACTTTCTATGAATAAATTATAATAAGAGACTGTTGACAGAATGCTTTGAATTTTAACTTTGATGTTTTTCAAACTATTAACAATTTTTCTTGACAGGTCAATTAGGTTGGAAGTAGATGTACAAGATTATAAATTCTAGACTTTTTTTTTGCAAGGTGGGAACTTATTATTGTTGCCATAGGTTTCTTAGTGTTCAACTAGGCAGGCATAAAATTATTAGAAAAAAAATAATTAAAAAAGGAAAATACATATGTATTTTCCTTTTTTAATTAATTTTTTTTCTAATAATTTTGCTTAGTTTTGTTCTGTCTCTGCTCAATCCTTTTGAATAGAACTGTTAAGGAAAGATGTCTGGGACTCTTGAATCCACTGAGTTGAATCAAAAGAACTTTTACTGAGAGTAACTGGATTCAGTAAAGACAGGTAGAATCCGAGGTCCCCATGCAAAGCACAAAGTATCCATGAAGATTGTCAGTCATCCAGGTCCTGGTTGTCCGAAAGGTGATTTTTTTAAGAGGCAACTGGACTTTCTGGTTTTTGTTTGAAGACATTTCGCTTCTCATCCAAGAAGCTTCTTCGGCTTCCTGATTGTGCCACTGTTTTCAGAGAGACCCGAGGGATGAACACAAAAGTTTTAAAAAGGAAGAGTTCAGGTTGAATCTGAGCATCTGTTTTTAATTTTTTTTCCCCCAAATATAGTCCTTCTCAGAGGTGTAAATCCATCAGAGGAGGAGTAATTTCTGTGCAAAATATCTGTCACATGAAAGTTATAAGGGCAGGGAATTTCACAGGGAGCTGAACTGAGAAAAACAGGAAGAATTTTTGCAAAGCTTCCTGCACTTCAGGCAAGGAGGCGATGTGCGTAAGCCTCGCCTCCTTTTGCTTTGGAGACTGCTCACTGCCACATCTGAGCCAGCAGAAAGGGGCTTTCATACACAGTGAATTCAGACATTGTGTTAGCAACCCCTTCAAGCAGAGATGGGCTTTCTTCTTTTCACTGACAGCTGCCAGAGATGAAAAGGCCAGCTCTCTTCCAGAAGGACAACGTGTGCTGTAATGAACATTTAAAGGCTTGTATTTTAGACAAAGAGGGGTTTCCATATCTCCCCCATGAATTAAAATGTCTTTATCGGAAGTGTTGTGAATTAATAAAAGTGCTTAAATAAAGATTATTAAAACCTTTAGAAAAGTGCAGGGTTCTGGCCCTGCACTTCTGATTGGCCGATAATAGCGACATCTGATTGGTCCGTTCAGGAGAATCTGATTGGCTATTAGTGGGCCTCTTTCATTGGGTAAGGGAACTAACGCTTTCCGTTTCTTATTGATTATTAGATCAGCAGCTTGCCTATAAAAAGGGCTGTTGCTACCGTAGTTTTTGCTCTGTTCCACAATGTTAAATAAAGAGTTGAAGTTCACTGTTCATCGTCTCGTCTCCACTTCTTGCGCCCATGCTCAGAACATAACAGGAAGATGGCTCCATTCAGGATATCAATGAGGGCCTGCTTCCAGACAAGGAGTCTGTCTGGTAGGATGGATCAAACATCAGCCATTGATGGTCTGATTTATCACAGGAAGAGCTATAAACTTTAAGGGCAAGTGAGATGAGATGCCAAAAGTTTGGTGATTCCTTCCCAGTTTTCTTTAATTGTTGACAGCTATCAAGGCTACAAAGCTGGTGGCCATAGCATGGCTGGGAGCAAACTTCTCAAAAACTGAGTGCATTCTTCAAGATTATTCGATATACGTCTTTAGTATCCTATTATTCTAAGTACGTATTTAGTACATTCTGGGGATAGCTTCTTTAGTTCAAACTCTTTTATCCCATTCTTCCATTCTAGGGAACAAATGAATGAATGCATGGTGGCTTTAATAATCTTCTTAATTATCCACTGGCTAGAGCAGGGGTGTCAAACTGGATTTCTTCGAGGGCTGGATCAGCATTGTAGTTCTTCTCCATGGGCCGGCCAGGGAGGGAGACGAGCTGACCAATTCCTGCAGCACCCTGCTGGCCAAAAGGAGCTCAAAACATTTGAGCTCAAAACATATTTTGGCCGGCAGAGTGCTGCAGGAGGCTGTCCAGGCTGAAAATGGAGCATCCACTAGCAGAGGCACCATGGGCTGGTCCTTTGCTATTCCCAGGCCAGCCCAGAAGTCTAGATTTAAGCACACCCTGGGCCGGATCCAGTCTGCAGGCCTTGAGTTTGACACCCCTGGGATAGAGGTTCTTCAGAACCACAAAGAAGAGAGGATCAACCTATTTTCCAAGAAACAAGAAAAAAAGAAACAAGAAGCAATGGATGAAAACTAATCAAGGAGAGGAGCAACCTAGAACTCAGGAGAAATTTCCTAACTGCAAGAATAATTAACCACTGGAACAGTTTGCCTTCTGAAGTAGTGAGTGCTCCATCACTGGAGGATTTTAAGACGAGAACTTCTGTAAAGAAAAACAAAACTGAAGTCAGATAGTAAGCACAGTCAAGAATTCAGTTTGTGAGCACTTTGCTTAATAACTGAGTTGCTTGGATTGTGGTCACTAAACAAGGGCTGTCTGCATTGATAACTAAGGCTCTGCAAGACTGACAAACCGAATTATGCAGCTTTGGGTCTTTTCAAATCATGAACAATTATGTCATGCCCCTATCAGAGTCTGAATCCGAGGAGGAAAATGAACAACTGACAGGAAGTGGGAGTGTGGCTCCGTTGGCTATGGAGGAAACTGTGGAAGGGCAAAGTCTGGCTGGGCAGAGCAGGAAAGAGGTAGTACAAGGGAGAAGGGGTTCAGAGGAAGACCCAGGCCCACCCCCTCTTCATCCTGGGGCATGCTGGGAGGAACAGAGAAAACAGCAACATGGGTTGTGTGGCTTAAGGGGGAGGAAAGGGCCCTGATTCCCTTCATTCGCCACACCTAGGAAGAGAGTTTAAACGAGATGCATGCTGAGAGTGGCATCTGCTGGGAACAAATGTGAGTTTATCTTGTGTTGACTTTGGTTAACTGTGTTCCTGGTATCCCCCCAACCGTGTTGAATTACAGCTGTTCCTTCATGTCTGGAATTCCTCCTCTTGCCCTACCGGACTAATTACCTCTTCTTGCTTTGATTGGACTTATAGTTACAGTTTTTGTTGACCACATTTTGGATTTGATTCTCTGCAGCCTCTTGGGAGAGTTTTTCTCCAGCCAGAAGGTCACCATGACATTGGGGACAAAATTGGAGCTAATAAAGGGACTCCTACTGATTATCTGACTGTGTTGCCTTTGTGCCACCCCCTGGGTCATCACAAATTATTCCATTTTTTTCTGGAACAATAGCATTCCATACAGGCATCTTTAATAATATGGAATACAGAATAACAGAGTTGGAAAGGACTTTGGAGGTCTTCTAGATGAACCTCTGTTTGGCAGAAAACCCTAAACTTTGCTATGGTTTTTTTTAGGAGTGTTTTCTATGAACTCCTAGGAGCTCTTCAAGATTTCTTGAAGACTTTGTCTGATCCTCCCAGACATAGACGCAATATAATTTTAAGAGTACTTATTGATTTGTGTGGATGTGTGGGTATATGTGGGTATCTGAAAGCAGAGACAAAGAAACTGGTGAACTGAGATTACAAGTAGTTCCTGCTTAGTTTTCCCTGGGTAACCATTACCAAGAAGAATGATGAGAAGAGCAAATAACTACCTTATCTATCTCATGGACTTATTGTGGATGGCTTATTCCAAGCTATAAAAGCTGGAAAGTCAGATCAGTTTATGAGCAGTAAAAAAAAAAAAATCCCCATTGTAATTAAGGTTATGACAGAGGCTGAACAAAATCATCCATTGTTACATGGATTCAAAACAGGAAAGAAACGGCTGATTATTACATGATTTGAACAGTCACCATTCCTCATATTTTTGGAACATTCCTATCCCACCCCTTCCCCATACTTTTCCTCCCCCCCCCCCCGGCCCCAGAATTGCATTTTATTTCCTGGATGGTGATATAATTTCTTTGTGGGAGCTGTAATACATGGTGTAGATATCCACATTTTGAAAACAGTTGAAGAACATATGAAGAACGGTTGCAGGAACTGAGTATGTCTAGTCTAATGAAGAGAAGGACAAGGATAGACATGATAGCAGTGTTCCAATATGTAAGGTGCTGCCACAGAGAAGATGGAGTCAAGCTATGCTCCAAAGCACCTGAAAGCAGGACAAGAAGCAACAGAAGAAACTAATCAAGGAAAGAAGCAACTTAGAACTAAGGAAAAACTTCCTGACAATTAGAACAATTAATCAGTGGAACAACTTTTTCCTGAAAACCATCACTCTGCTAAACAAATAATTCCCTCAACACTGTTCAACTATTTACAAAGTGTAAACAACTATTACTGTTAATCTTCTCACCACTCCTTATCATCCATACCCTCCCACTTGACTGTTTCTAGTATGATATGACTGTCATTAAGTGTTGTATGTTATGATTCTTGATTCTTAATGAATGTACCTTTTCTTTATGTATACTGAGAGTATTTACAATGACAAATTCCTTGTGTGTCCAATCACACTTGGCCAATAAAGTATTCTATTCTAACTTGCCTCCAGAAGTTGTGAATGCTCCAACACTGGAAATTTTTAAAAATATATTAGATAACCATCTGTCTGAAGTGGTGTAGGGTTTCCTATCTAGGCAGGGGGTTGGACTAGAAGACCTTCAAGATCCCTTCCAACTCAAAAACTATGAATGTTGCTTAGTTATTAGTTTCTAGAGTGCTTAACATGTCTGCTTCTATGTTCATTGGAAAAATTACATCCTGGTGCTATAAACAGACAGGCCTGGCCTTCAACACATGCTAGGTACACTCTTCAAGATCTATGGGATTTAAGGAAGCCCCTCTTCCCTCCTTTATATACAATTTCTTGGTACTCAACTGCTTTGAAACTCATCAAATTTGGTACTCAATGCATTTGATATGAAAATTTTGTCCCAGTACTCATCATTTATTTAGTACTCAATGTATAAGCTAGGACTTGTTGGTGTTGGCTACTTTGTGATTCACTAAATTATTCCATATGGAAAAAAATATTTGGTACTCATTGCTTTTTGGTACTCATGGCACCTCCCAGAATCAACAGTGATATGATACAGCAGTAGTGGGATTCATCTCTAGGGGGGATGAGTCTGCCTACTGAGATGAGGTGGACTTGTTGCTTTCGTAGTGTAGGGACAATAACTTGGTCCTCAACACCAATAAGACCAAGGAGCTTATAGTGGACTTTAGAAGGAACAGATCAGACATTCAGCCCTTGCTTTTCAATTGAGACCGAGTGGAGCAAGTAGCCAGTTTTAAGTTTCTGGGTGTTACCATAAAAGAGGACCTGACCTGGATGCTCACATTGCAGCACTGGTCAAAAGGGACCAGCAAAAATTATACTACCTGAGACTGCTCAAAAAACAACAACTAAATGAAAAACTGTTGGTGACTTTCTACCGCTGCACCATAGAGAGTATCTTAACTTCCTGCACCTCTGTATGGTTTGCCAATTGCACAGTGGCAGATAGGATAGCACTCCAGAGGGTTAATGTCATTGCCCAGAAGATCATTGGTTGCTCTCTCCCCTCTTTGGAAGAGCTTTATAACTCCTGCTGCCTCAAGAAAGTTCAAAACATTCTCAAAGTTCCATCTTTTCCTGGGAACCCTTTTTTTGAACTATTACCATCTGGCAGACAGTACAGAATAATAAAAACAAGGACAAATAGACTGAAAAACAGTTCTATCCCAGGGCAGTAGCTCTTTTGAATTCTATTGTATAGTGCAGTGTTGGAGCGGTGTTGGAGGTTTTCGGTTCAATGTGTGGAGTGTGAAGCATGTGTGTTTGTGTTTATTTTCATGGTCATAATGTGCACTGAAAAGTGTTTGATTTCATTGTATGAAGTGCAATGATAATAAAGTAACTAAACTTCAATTAATGATAAATACTAAGGTACCATGTTATCTACCATTTACAACCATCTACCAAAAGAAAAAAGGGATGCAGTGGCCCAGTGGCTAAGACACTGAGCTTGTTGATCAGAAAGGTCAGCAGTTCAGCAGTTCGAATCTCAAGCGCTGTGTAATGGAATGAACTCCTGTTACTTGTCCCAGCTTCTGTCAACCTAGCAGATCAAAAGCATGTAAAAGTGCAAATAGAAAAATAGAGACCACATTGGTGGGAAGGTAACAACGTTCCACACACCTTCAGCATTTAATCATACTGGCCACATGACCAGAGATATCTTTGGACAGCGCTGGCTCTTTGTAATGAAGATTAGCACTACCCCCTAGAGCTGGTAACAGCTAGTATGTATGTGCAAGGGGAACCTTTACCTTTACCAAAAGAACTCTCAGCTGTTAAGCCGAAGTCCAGAAAGAAAAAGAAATAAAGCTCCACGGCAAGTTGAAAAGTCTTTATTCGTCCATATATTGTTCCAGGTTCAGGTAACAACAAGCATCAAAAGTGATAGTAAAGTCAGCTCTGGTGCACCTCGCAGCCAGAGCTGTATTCATCCGCCAGGTAATAACGTAATGGGTTTATTCACCATCCGGTGACTGCTACCACTTAATTTCCGGTCACCCTCGATACCGTGCATTCTTCTGTTACTTATCTGTTCTCCTTTACCATTCCCTCGCCACAGCACACTTTCCATATTACACCAATTCCCCTGTGCCCTCCCGGTGTATATTCACTCCCCGAGGTCATTGTTTTAACGGTCAGCACGTTCATTGTTCTGCCAATAGCCGCCCGCAACTTGTGATAGTTCAGCGTCTGATGTCATCGGGGCTCGTCGTCCATCTCCATCAGCAATTCCAACCTGGTGTTGGCTGGCTGGCAGGTGTTTGCTATCATGAGAGAATACTCAGACGCAGCGGAATACTTGGTGTCACGGCTCCAGCATGCCATGGGGACGTGACAAGAACTTGATTTGATTCCCATCTTCAGTCAGAGCCAATCTCAGGTTCATGCTGTATGTCTCAGAAAAATAGAGAATATTGACAAAGAAGTATGTGGAGAAATATTGTAGACGACCATCCCAAAAATCAGCCTTACAAAGATTACAAGATCCTGCACATCAACTATCCTGCACAACTCTGTGTAGTCCATGTATTTATTATGCAAAGAAGTTAATTATCCTTTCCTGGAAATGATTATGCATCGTTGACTTGGTGACAATTCAACAACCACATAAGTCAGGGCTATCCATGGCGTCCTTGGTGTTCCTTGAATTTGGTTGCATTCTTGCAACATTTCATTACCAAATTAGGAAACATCAACAGTGCTGAAATGGAGTGGATTTGTGGAGAGGAGGAGGAGGAGGAGGAGGAGGAGGAGGAGGAGGAGGAGGAGGAGGAGGAGGAGGAGGAGGAGGAGGAGGACAACAATGACTATGGGGTCATTTGGTGCTCTTTAAGTTTGGTTGTTTTCTTGCACCATTTCATTACCTAACTAGGTAACACGATCAGTGTTGGAAGGGAGTGGGGTTTGCTCTCTGTTTATACATGTTTATATATGTGGCTTGCCCTGTCAGTGTTGGTGGAAGTGGTATTGGTGGTTCCTTAACTGAACTACTGTTGCTGGATAATAGGGGATATCCATAAGTTATACTTTTTTAAAAAAATGCCAAGATGGTAGCCACAGAAGTGTGATCAAACCTCGGAATACTTTTTTATGGCATCATGCATTTAAAAATGGGTGGGGCTTGGAACATCTTGATCATTTTAACCATACACAAACACACTGTGAATGCTCCTGAGGTAAGGTTTTATTAGAACAAATGCGTTTTCATTCTGCATCCTTGGGCTCCTCAGACTCCTCCTTCAATGGGAAAGAGCAACTTGGTTTCACAGGAAAGACGTTACCTCAGAAAAGCACCATTACAGGGAAAAAACCAAAAACAAAACACCTTGTCTTCCATCCTTCCCTATGAAACATGGGCATGCTCGGGAAATTTTTAATTTTTTTTTAAAGTTATTGAACAGTCCCAATCATCTTCTGAACTAGCCTGTAGTGTTTTAGTGAATCCCCCTTCGCAGGAGGAACTCAAGGAAAAATCTCTGTCAGCTCTTTTGTTTCCAGCTCTTATTAAAGACAACAAGAAAAGAAAGAGTTGTTAGGCTGTGTTTCTACTGAAATAACATTTTTATAGGCATTTCTCATGAGATCAGCTATTCTCAAGAATGCACACATTAAGGAAATGCTACTAGACCTTTAGCCAAAGTGCCACTAATGAGAGTTGCTAAAATATTAAAGAATGAGAGAGTATTTTTCTCTTTTTATACTCCTCCCATTTCCCTCCCCCCCCCCCCTTCATCTCATCTCTTTTGGGATGAGATGAAGCATATTATTAAAGGGGAAAGTTTAAGCCTCTCTGCTTATCAGATTTTTGGAGAAAAAGAGGAAGAGGGAAACAGACTAGCTGTGTTGTGTCCTGGCTTAAAGAGAGGGAGCAGGGAGCAAAACTGCAGGGTTTCTTCTATATTTTCTCTATTTTGGTTTTTTATTGGTGGATAGCAGGGTGTGTGCTGGAGGGAAGAAGGAAGCATAAAAGAAATAAGGAAAACATTCAGCAAACAAACTTAAGGGAAGAAAATGATAAATGCCCCACAAATGGCATTTCTTAAGGAAACATTTATTTTCCAGCCCATTAAACCAGAATTTTGAAAATGAAAACAGAAGAATATTAGGTCAAGGCCCTGTTTCTGAGGGCTGCATTTGATAACTAAACCTTAAATCTAAATTTATTAGATAATAGAATAAAAGAATAATAGACTTGGAAGGGATCTTCGAGATCTTCTAGTCCAACCCCCTGCTCAGGCAGGAAATCCTATAGCATTTCAGACAAATGATTGTCCAATCTTTTCTTAAAAACTTACAGTGTTTGAGCATCCACAACTTCTGCAGGCAAGTCATTCCACTGATTAATTGTTCTAAGTGTGGTTCCTTTCATCACAGTTCCGGTATTTGAGGGACTGCTACAAAGAAGAGGTGGCAACTTATTTTCCAAAGCACCAAAGGGAAGGACAAGAAAAAATGGATGGAAACTAATCAAAGAGAGAAGCAACCTGGAATTAAAGAGAAGCTTCCAAACAGTGAGAATAATTAACCAGTGGTATGCTACCAGTTCAGCCCAGTTTAGGCGAACTAGTAGTAAAAATCACTACTGGTTTGCAGAATCAGCTGAGAGGTTAAAAGACTGAAAAGTGCATTTGGGGGTGTGAGGGATGCTCCTAGCTTTTTGTTTCTTCATCCCCTCAGCTGATTGGCTTGTTCAGGGCACGTGTGTTAGGGGTGTGCACGCGCATGCACAATCACCCACCAAACTTCAGCGACTAAGGTAGGATCCCACTACTGAAAGTGCTGGTCCCTCACTCCTTTTACTGTTCTGTCCTTTATAATTACTGACTGAATGTATAAAGGCAGACAGATAACTCTACAAAGGCATCCATACAAAGTTTATTAGTTCATCAGGTATCCTCATATATAACTCACGGTTACGTTGAGATTCATCTCAATGTCCAATCTTTGCATAGCTGAATTCATCGTGTAAAAGGATAGTGATCTTTTCGTCCCCATAATGAAGGAGCAAGGGGGGGCTGCTGGGGTCCAGGCAAAAGTGAAGGAACCTCCCCCAACCCGCCAAGGGTCAATTCAGTGACCAATCAGGATTACAGGTGTGACCACATGACATGGACTACATTTCCTAGGATGCCTTAACTACATTTACTATGATGCATTCCTTTACGGGGACAGCTCCCAATTCCTAATTAATTATCCCAATTCCCAATTAACTATAAATTGTCTGGACAGCACAGCTTGCCTCCAGAAGTTGTGGATGTTCAAGCACTGGAGGTTTTTAAGAAAAGACTGGACAGCCATTGATCTAGAATGGTATAGGTTTTCCTGTTCAAGCAGGATTGGACTAGAAGACCTCCAAGGTCCCTTCCAACTCTATTCTGTAAGTTCTATATCAGAGGTCTCCAAACTTGGCAACTTTAAGACTTGTGGACTTCAAGTCCCAGAATTCTCCAGCCAGCAGACCTCTGTTCTATATGGTGCTGAGTGCTGGCCAATCACTAAAATGTGTTGAGAATAATTTACATTCCTTGGTCATTAGGCTTCTCTCTTCTTGACCATGTCAGAAAGGACACAGTTCAGATACAAATAGGCCCTGTGCCAATATCAGAGAAAATGTGGGAGAACCATGTATGGTGGTAAGGCCATGTTCTACAAGCAGCACTCCATTACCTATATCATCTTCCATTTGGCAGGCACCAGTGTGGAAGGCCAAAGTAAAGATGACAAAATACAATAAATGCAGACGTGAAAAATACCCAGTTGGACCCAGATGCTGCATTTGATCATGGAAGATGGTGCTTGTTGATCAGTAAAATGGATCCTGAACCTATGGGAGAAATATGATGATGATGATGATGATGATATGACAACAACAATTTGAAAATGGTTGATGTGTGCCTTATTTTTTTCTATAGAGGGAGAAGAACAGATCTATTTCCCCCCCCTTATGGGTTCAAGGAGAGGACAATTAGGGATCAGAGCTCAAAAGTGAAAGAAGCAGGGGTAGGAGAGATCCTTCAAGCTTCTGGGATCAAGTTAATTTTTATGGCCTACCTCTGCTTTACTTGCTCCGCTGGCCTCTAATTTGAAACTTTATCATTAAGAATTCCAATCAGTGGAAAAGGAGGGGAATGTTTAGCTTTTGGTCAGTGATTAGCCTGTGGAGGATTCATCTCCCTGAAGTTAATAGTTTCCTCCAGGTGGAATTATTTATATTTAGTTGACTGATCTGTTCTCTAGAGCTATAAATTGCCTCCCATTTTACTAAATTAGACCAAGAAAAAAAGTTCAATTCTTTTATACCCTTCAGAGTTTCTAAGAACTGGAGGAACTGAAGCAGATGGGGGAGGGCTCATTTCAAAGATGGAGAATCCTAAAGGTAAGCTCTGGACTTCTTTGGTGGTTGCTATCACAGATCAGCATAGAATGATAGAATAGAATAGAATAGAATAGAATAGAATAGAATAGAATAGAATAGAATAGAATAGAATAGAATAGAATAGAATAGAATAGAGGATCTTGGAGGTCTTCTAGTCCAACTGTTTAGGCAGGAAACCTGACACCACTTCAGACAAATGGTTATCTAATCTGTTCTTAAAAACTTCCAGTGTTGGAGCATTTATAACTTCTGGAGGCAAGCTGTTCCACTAATCAATTGTTCTCACTGTCAGGAAATGTCTCCTTAGTTCTAGGTTGCTTCTCTCCTTGATTGGTTTCCACCCATTGTTTCTTGTGTTGCCCTCACATACTTTGGAGAATAACTTGACTCCCTCTTCTTTGTGGCAGCCCCCAATATATTGGAACACTGCTATCATGTCATCCTAGTCCTTCTTTTCATCAAACTAGACATACCCAATTCCAGCAACCATTCTTTATATGTTTTAGCCTCCAGTCCTGTATCACCTTTGTTGTTCTTTTTTGCATTCTTTTTAGAGTCTCAATATCTTTTTTACATCGTGGAGATCAAAACCAGATGCAATATTCCAAGTGTGGCCTTACCAAAGCATTACAAAAAGGTATTAACCCTTCATGTGAGCTTGATTCTATTCCTCTGTTTTTGCAGCCTGATGTCAAATGGTCAGTGGAAAAAAATCAAGTATAAGGAAATAATCATGATTCAAGTCCTTCTCAAGACACAGTATATAGACTTTCCCAAGATCCATAGTGTTAAGTCCTGGGAATGGGTGCAAAGAATGGAGACGAGACATCGGACGGTGACTTCAATTCTTTATTTAACAAGAAAGAATGGAGCCAAAAGACCTGGGCAGCAGTAGCTCTTTTATAGAGCTTGCTGCCGTTAAACAACCAATGAACTGAGTCTATCGCTTTCACAAGTGTACAATCAGGAGTTCCCGTTAACAACCAATCAGATTGGCCAAACCTGACCAATCACGACTCACTATTCATGGGCCAATGAGAATTTCAGGATTACAAGCCTGCTGTAAGCCGAAGCTGTTTAGGGTTGTACTGCTGCGATGGTTTCATCCATAACACCCCTCCCCGCTTGGTTCCATCTGAGGGGTGGGGTGACGTATTCTCGCAAATAGGCAGTTCGCTTCACCTGTCTGCTTGACCTGCGCTGTTCCACCAGGTTCTGTTCTGGTTCTGGTTCTGGCTCTGGCTCCGGTGGGCTGTCCGCTGGGCTGGATAGTGAAGACTGTGGTTCCGGGTTGCCCTCATCAGCGCTGTCTTCTGGGTTCCCTGGATCCACCTCCGTCGCGGTGCTGTCACATGGCGAGGCCGCTCCCTGGTTCGGTTCTCCCTCGGATGGTGAGTATCCCCTGGGCTGTTGAGTTTCGATTTCTTCTTCGGCCTCCTCCATGTTCCTTCCCGCCACCCCAGCTGGAGGTTCTAGCGCTAATCTGGAACGGAGTTGGTTTATGTGGTATTTCCACAACTTACCGTCTGCTGTTTGTAGGCGATAGGATCAGGGTCCTGTAAGTTGTGTTATTGTCGCGGGGACCCACAATGGGTCACCCGAGAAGTTTTTTGCAAACACAGGGTCCCCTTTCTGGAATGCCCGACAATTGCTGCTGGATCCTGGGGGTTGTTCTGGCGTGTAGTTTGGGTGGAGGCGATCAAGATGCGAGCGAAGTTTCTGGCCCATCAGGAGTTCTGGTGGGGTTTTGTTCATGTGCTGTTTGGGGTTATGTGTTGGATAAAAAGCATTTGGTTTATTTTGTCGTCAATGTCACCATGGTCCATTTTGTGCAGGGCCTGTTTTACAAATTGAACCATTCGCTCAGCCCTACCATTGGCTGCAGAGTGAGCTGGCGATGTTAAAGCATGGCAGATGCCCCGATCTGCCAAATATTGTTCGAATGGCAGGGCAGTGAATTGGGGGCCATTATCTGAGATGAGGACATCAGGAAGTCCGTGGATAGCGAATAGTTTATTCAGTTTTTTATTGACTGCGTCTGTGGTGGTGCTTTCCATTTTTTGGACTTCGAGCCAGTTTGAATAGGCATCCACTGTTAGGAGGAAAGTGTGTCCTCTTGTGGGTCCCGCAAAATCGATGTGGATACGGGACCAAGGACCTCGAGGCATTTCCCACTGAATTGGGGGAGTCTTTGGAGGAGCAGAGCGAGTCTCCTGGCATTTACTACATTTTGCTACCCAAGTTTCTATTTGTCTATCTAAACCAGGCCACCATGCATAACTCCTGGCCAGTGACTTCATCTGCACGATGCCTGGATGTCCCTCGTGCAGCATTTTCAATACCCTATATTGTAACTTCTCTGGGACTATGACTCTGTCTCCCCATACTATGCAACCTTTCTGGGAGAATAGTTCTGTTTGACGATTCCTAAATGGCTTGAACGTGTCATCGGTTGCACTGACCGGCCAACCTTGTTCTACCCAGCTGAGGACTCATGCCAAAACAGGGTCCTTTTTTGTCTCTAAGGCTATATCTTGAGCAGTTAATGGCAGCAATTTGAGGGTTTCAATTTGTAGTACGGTTACGGTTGGAGCAGGGTCCTCTATAATGTCTGGTAGTGGCGAGCGGCTCAAAGTGTCAGCGTGGGGAATGGTTTTCCCCGGGCAATGTTGCAATCGGTAATCGTAGGCGGCTAAAAATTCCGACCAACGTGTCATTCTTGGTGATAAGATATGGGGAGTTTATTTGTTTCCCGCCAAAATCCCAAGTAGCGGCTTGTAGTCTGTAATTATGGTAAAGGGTCTCCCATATACATATTCATGGAAGCGTTTAATTGCGGATACAATAGCGAGGGCCTCTTTATCAAGTTGACTATAGTTCCTTTCGGTTTTAGACAAAGTTCTCAAAAAGAACGCAATGGGTGCCTCATTTCCATTTGGGAGGACATGACTTAAGATGGCTTCTACTCCAAAAAGTGAGGCATCACAGGTAACCGTCAAAGGGAGAGTCTTGCTGTATTGCATTAATACGGCATTGGAAGTTAAAAGGTCTTTTATCTCTTTGAACGCTTTCTCTTCACGCCATCCCCAAACCCAAAGAGCCTTTTTATTGAGAAGTCTATGTAGGGGCTCGGCTACGGTTGCCTTCTGGGGCAAGAAAATGTTATAAAAGTTAATGAGTCCCAGGAAGGCTTGAAGGTCTGTCTTATTCCTAGGTCTCGGGACTTTTTTGATTGCGATTAGTTTTTTTTCAGTGGGGTGGATTCCCTATCTGTCGAGAAGGTATCCCAGGAACTCCACTCTCTCCGTACAAAGTTAACACTTGTCTCGTTTTACCTTAAGACCCGTGTCTTTGAATTTCTGCAGGACTTTTCTGAGTCGTTGTACTAATAATTCTTTAGTGGGGGCAGCTATTAGGACGTTATCAAAATAAGGCACGACGCCTTTTATGCCTTGTAATAGTCTCTCCATTAAACTTTGGAAAATGCCCAGCTCCACACTTACTCCGAATTGGAGTCTATTGCACTTAAAGGGGCCTCTATGTGTAACTATTGTCTGGGCTTCTGCAGTTGCTGCGTCCACAGGGAGTTGCTGGTACGCCTAAGCTAAGTCCAATTTCGCAAATATTTTTCCGCTACCCAGGGAATGAAGAAGGTGTTGAACCACCGGTACTGGATAAGTGCTCTGTTTAGAGCATGATTTAGGGTGGCCCGATAGTCCCCGCAAATTCTTAACAAACCATCTGGCTTCATGGACGTTACTATTGGGGTTTCCTGATGGGCGTGGTCAATCGGTTCCAATACTCCCTGGGCTATCAGTTCATCTAGCTGCTTGTCGATTTTAGGTTTTAAGGCAAAAGGTACTCGATGGGGCTTAAGCCGAATGGGAGCTACATCGGGGCTGAGATTAAACGATATAGGGGTCCCCTTGTATTTGCCTAATGTTCCTGTGAACACGTCCTGGAATTCCTGGATGAGAGTCTCTTCCCAGTCGTCATTTCTGGTATGGTGTATGCCGGCTAGTTCAATTCCGAGTGGGGCAAACCACTGTAACCCTAACAAGCTGGGTCAGTCATGATTGACGACAGTCAGGGGAAGCATTGCTGTGCGGTCCTTGAATGATACTTGGACGTTGCTGGAACCGACAACTGGAATTCTGTTTCCCTGATAATCGTTCAGGACGATTCGCTGCATGCTGAGGTCCTGGTGGGAAATGGCAGGGATCAGTTGTTTGAGGGTTTTCCAGGATACCATCGATAGGGATGATCCCGAATCGACTTCCATCACACATGGTCAATTCTCAATAGTAACCTTCACACATATCTTCCTTGCATCGAACGATGAAGCGTGGCCGATGATAATGGTTTGGTGGGCCTCTTCTCGTCTCGTTGAAAAAGCAGGTGCTTGGTTTCTGTAGTAGTAGTGGTTGTTCCATTGGTGGTTCAGACGGTCCAGATTCTCAGGAGGTTTGCCTATCTCCCGACAGAGGTTGTTCTCCCTTCGGTTTGGACTGGACTCTTGTCTGCTTCTGCAGACCTTCGCGATGTGGCCTTTTTTTCTGCAGTTACAGCAGAGTGCGTCGAGGAATTTGCAGTCCGATCGCGGGTGGTTTGCCCCGCAACCCGCACATTGGCGTGGACGTTGCTGCTTCCTTTGCTCTCATTCCGAGCGGAGCCGGTTGACCTCCTCTTCATCACTGTCTGAGGATGACTCGAGGTCTTCGTGGTGGGTAGTGGTAGCGTGCTTCTCAGTGGCGAGTGGGACCTTGTCGGCAAGATGGCGAAGCGGTGTATTCGCTCGGCGCATTCGAGCGGCTGACTTCCTGGTTGCTTCTGCGGCAGTAGTGTCAGCGATGACATTTGTAAGGCTGATGTCGCCTTTCGCCATCAGCTTACTCTGCACGTCCAGTGCATTTATTCCCAGAACTATTCGGTCTCTTAGGGCTTCCTCTAAGTTTGAAAAACCACAAAGGCCTCCTAAGTTCTGGAGGTCAGCTACGAAATTACCAATGCTCTTGTCCTTCCATTGGTCCCTCTGGTAAAATTCATGTCTTCGTATCAGTGTAGGTACTGCGGGTGCATAATGGGCCCTGAGGATTGGAGCGAGGGTGTCCCAATCCATGGCCTTCACTTCCACCGGTTTTGCTAATGCTTTAGCCATTTTGAAAATGGCGGGGCCTCAATGAGTCAGGAACACCGCTCATTTCTTGCCAGGCATAGCATCCTTTAAGTTGTTGGTCTCCAGGAACATCTGGAAGCGGTCTATATACGAGTCCCAGTCTTCGGTTGCTGGGTCGAATGGAGCAGGTAGTATGGCACCGCTAGTCAACTTGCCGTCTGTTGTGTGCACTCTTTCACCACGTGCTCTGTCTTTGTCCGATATGTTCTATTCAGCTCTATCGTCTTTGCATCCCATCCTCATTGCCAGTGTTAAGTCCTGGGAATGGGCACCAAGAACGGAGATGAGACATTGGACGGTGACTTCAACTCTTTATTTAACAAGAAAGAATGGAGCCAAAAGACCTGGGCAGCAGTAGCTCTTTTATAGAGCTTGCTGCCATTAAACAACCAATGAACTGAGTCTATTGCTTTCACAAGCGTCCAATCAGGGGTTCCCATTAACAGCCAATCAGACTGGCCAAACCTGACCAATCACAACTCGCTATTCACGGGCCAATGAGAATTTCAGGATTACAAGCCTGCTGTAAGACGAAGCTGTTTAGGGTTGTACCGCTGCGATGGTTTAGTCCATAACACATAGAAACTATTGTTCCTTCTCTGCATACAGCAGAATAATAAAGATTTAAAGAAGCAAGCATCTAGAAGGATTTTTGTGATTCTTGGTTCTCATTGTAGAGCTAAGATTTTTTTCTCCCACACAAACTAAAAAAAAAAGGAGGGGAAAGGAAAGATGAAATACCTGAGACCTTAAAGTAAGAAATGCATTACCAGAAAAGCTAAAAACTGGGATACAACAAACATTATTTCCTGAGAAAAAAATGACATGATTTTTCATAAGGTGGTAAACATATCTAACACACCTTCCTCTTCCAAAAATCCCCACAAAAATAACCCTGTGAAATGGGTTGGGCTGAGGAAGACTGGCCCAAATATAGCTGGCTTTCATAGCTAAGGTGGGACTAAAAGTGGGGCTTTCTAACCTGGTCCATTAACCACTTCTGGGGTGTTAAAATGGCAGCCCCTGGGCTGAATGCATCACGCACAGGCCACACCCACCCCAGCTCTACGAAGGTGGGGAAAAAAATCACAAAACGTCATGTGACAGCAACGTGACACTGCGAGTTTGACACCCATGCACTAGATCAAACTGAGAGGATTCATTTCAACCAAATATCAGAGAGAAACAGAATATTCCAACTTTTCACAGAACAAAGAAAATATTCACAATTCTGGAAAATAATACCCTATTCAATGACTGTAAAGTAAATCATGCTACTACTTCCTATTGGTGGGTTTAAGAACCATAGGCCGAAAGAACAGAACAGGAAATAACAACCAAGTGTGCTGTTAACTTTAATGTTTATTTATTATATTTTTAAATCTTTCAGTATCTGTGGCATTCCCTGGCTCTCATGTTGGGAATTGAATTCACAAAACAGAAGATCAATTAAACCACAAATCCGCACATTTGAAACACAGAGCATAAAATGATAAAGAATAGTAAGAATAGTATCAAAAGATAAAATGGGGTTGGTAAAATGCTGAGGAAAGCACAAAAATAGCCTTGATTCTAAATGGCCAGAATGTGAAGAGAAAAAACATCTGGCAGGGAATCACCAATGAAGAGAGCATACGGATATTTGGGAACTGAATTAGTTACACCTGGGAATATGATCTGTATTGAGTAGCTTAACTGGAAGCCAGAAGAGAGGGAGCAGGAGAGGATTATTTGGGTCCACAGGTTGAAAGATGAAAGAGTATTTTGTTGGATATGTTTCAGACATTATGACAATTTGATGGAGTTTGAGGAAATGTGAAATGATTAAAACCAAAAACATTAGGACATATCTGAGCAACTTGAGATTGCATTGTATCTGCCAAAAAGAGCATGTGGAATCCCATGATATGAACTCAGAAGTTGTACTGACATCCATAGGAGGTGTCAAGATACAAGTTGTGGCAATCCAATTGAGAATTCAGTCTTTTCCTGCGGCCCAAATCATTTTGACACAGGTTGGATTTTTCTCGGTTTCACTTGAGAGCTTGTGATCCAAGCACTGGGGATAGGAGAAACACCCACCCACACACAAACAAACAAGTTAATTACTTTGGGCAGCAGGCTTCCTTGTATCTGGATGTTAAAGCCAGCTCCCAAGGGTGGGATGAATATCTTGAAGCTTGTTTTTTTGCTTGCAGCAGACTTCACTAATCTCTCCAGAGGACAAATCTAGCTCTCTTGCAGATGTGAATCTCATTAGAAAGCAATTCGGAGCTTCTTCTTCATGTCACTTGAAGGCATTAAAAAAAATAATTCCAAAACAAAATGGACTGGACAGGTGACGTCTTCTCTAGCATAAATCTCCCAGGTACCATCTTTCTTTAGTTTAATTAGCAGGTACAAGCACTAAGTAAGCATGAAAAGTACAATGTGTATTATCTTGATTTTAATTGATGCGTACAATAAATTATGAGTTTGTCTAATTGCAGCTGCTTTCTGCCAAAGTTGGGAGATGGGAAATGACAACATGGTTCCAAAAATAAACCTTATATATTGTGTCTTGTCAATATCTTGAAATGGAGTTGAGGATTTGAGGAGTTGAAATGATCTCATTAATGAGCAAGGTAGAAGAACTGAGATATAGTTTAGTCACAAAGTACAAGAGACAGGATGGCCAAATTCTGCTTCCAAAACCAACTGATTACAAGAGCTGCTGTGGAGGCTTTTGGATTTCTTCAGAGATTGGTTACGTTCATAGGTTGTCCCTGTCAGCAATTTCATGAACCAAACATAGTTCTTCCAGGAATCTCACTGAAGCTGCAGAAAATATTGTAAGATCTCAGTCCTCCTTCTTCCCCTTCTCCTTCTCCTTCTCCTCCTCTTCCTCCTCCTCCTTTCTCCTTCCTTTTCCTCCTCCCTCCTTCTGTTCCTTGCTCTTTCTCCCCCTTTCTCCTCCTCCTTCTTTCTCCTCCTTTCTTTCTCTTTTACTAATCAGGTGTTCAGAGAAGAGGGCAATATAAAGTTCTGGTGACCTCAATCATTGTTCTTTGATGCTGTTGTTGTGTGTCTTTGATATTGTATCTTCATTTTCTTCTGGGTCTCCCTTGTGTTCTTTGACCGTCTCTTCTTTTTGTATATGCCTGATGTGATATGGAATCCCAAGACATTCTATCCAGGTGAGCAAACTGCTTTATTTGTAGGATCTCAGTAAAGAATATAAATGGATAGGAAAGGTAAAAGCACCACGTTTAGAAGATGCCAAGCTGAGTAAGAGGACCTAGTTTTTCTCTGAGGCAAGAATGGACCTTGATATGGCCCAAGTCTGCATTTTGACATTGGTTTGCTGGCCAAAGGTCGTACTCTATAAGGCAGTGATAAAATGAGGAAGATCTATGTCACATGGAGAACAGAAGGCAGGATAATCAATTCAATAATAGAATAACAGAGCTGGGAGGGACTTTGGAGGTCTTCTACTCCAACCCCTGCTCAAGTAGGAGATACTATACCATTTGAGACAAGTGACTGTCCAATCTCTTCTTAAAAGCCTCAATTGATCGAGCATCCACAACTTCTGGAGGCCAGCTGTTCCACTGGTTAAATTGTTCTCGCTGTTAGGAAGTTTCTCCGGAATTCCAGGTTGCTTCTCTCCTTGATTAGTTTCCATCCCTTGCTTCTTGTCCTGCCTTCAGGTGCTTTGGAAAATAAGTTGACCCTTCCCCTCTTCTTGGTGGTAGCCCCTCAAATACTGCAATACTGCTATCCTTCTTTTGTCTAAACTAGCCAAACCCAGTTCCTTAAACCATTCTTTGTATGTTTTAGTTTCCAGGCCTTTAATCATCATAGTTGCTCTTCTCTGTACTTTTTCCAAAGTCTAAGCATTTTAATATGTTTTTTAAAAGCCTTTCCCTCTAACTTCTTCCTTATTTCTTCCTGATACCCAGGATCAAAACTGATGTTCTGTTGATTTCAGCTTCTGATTGGTTCAGATTTTCCACTATCATTTTATATACTTCATCAATCTTGCTTTCTTCTCAAACTCTGTGCTCTACAACAAGTGAAGGCTTGTTCCAGTTCTATTGGGATTTGTACTTCTGAACTTGGTAGAGTGTTTAAAATAATATGGCTAACTATTCAGCGGCAGTAAAAATGGCTTGGCTGGTATCAAAATGATATAAAAAGAACAGACTCTATAAGAAACGAAGAGGAAATTTTTAAAAAACTAGGTAATTTTGTTTCTGTTCTATAGAAGAAGACTTTATCAACCCACATTGAGAGCTATTAATAATTATTTCTAAGAAAGGTCAGGAGAAACAGCATAATCTAAAACTTTCGAGAACTCTCCATGTTGGAAATTCTGACAATTTGGGTTTGAAGATTGGGAAAAAATGTGGAACAAAAATTATACTTTAACAAAATCTACCGCATATAAAGAAAACCAATACAAGATGTTTTATCATTGGCATTTAGTTCCAACAAGACTTGCAAAGATGTATCCCAATTTAAACCCTAATTGCTGGAAATGTAAAGAAGCGCAAGGTACCTTTTTCCATGTCTGGTGGCTATGTCCAGAAATTAAAAAATATTGGATCAAAATACAAACATGGTTAAATGAAAATCACCCACTGTCAAAAAGAATTGAAGCCAGAATTATTTCTCCTGGGGATCATTAAAGGAAAATACCCCAAAAAGATTAAGTACTTGATTATACATATTATCACGGCAGTGAGAATTGCACAAGCACAAGCTTGGAAAATGGCCACCATACCGACAGATTGTTTACTAATCCATAAAATTTATGAGTGTGCAGAAATAGATAAACTCACTATAGAATTAAATAACAAGGAAGACTTGGAATATTATTCTATTTGGGATAACTGATATCAATGGATAGATAGTAGGAATATGAAACATATA
Source organism: Hydrophis major (assembly GCA_033807585.1). Classification (NCBI taxonomy): domain Eukaryota; kingdom Metazoa; phylum Chordata; class Lepidosauria; order Squamata; family Elapidae; genus Hydrophis; species Hydrophis major. The sequence continues at coordinate 7,883,190 of CM066330.1, forward strand.
GGTTAGAAATAAGATATAAAATTTGTATACGTACATGATTAATTAGAAACTGTTGAAATGTATGAATATTTGAAATGTATGAATATAGCAAGATTTTTGTACTGTCAAAGAATGATGGTGAATTGTACAAATTTATTTTCTTTATAGACATATTTGTATTTTAATATTTTAATCGCAATAAAGGTTTTTCAAAAATTTTAAAAAAGAAAAGAAAATTCTGATAATTTGTTATACCTCCCTCATGATATGTTGAAAAGAAAGAAGGGGTGAAAATGAGGAAGGAGGAAGAATAGAAGGGGTGGGGGAGGAGAAGGAGGGAGGGAGGGGAAGGAGAGAGGGATGGAGGAGGGAAGGAACATCATTGTCACCCAAGATTCTATGGATCTTGGGTGACAATGATGCCAATGATGGGTACAACTAGGCAACTGAAGGTACACACTTTTTAGCCTTCGTTGCATGCTGCTCAAATGAGTAAAAAGGGCTAAGGGTTCAGAATCTCAGTTGCATGAGACATTTTCGAACTGATGACCCCCTTGCCTTTAAATGTCCCTAGATCTAGTCTCTTAGGACAGGATTGTCAAACTCCTGGCCCATGGGCCAGATGCATCACTGCACTGTCCACGCTCATGCCCGGTTTAATGAAGAGGCAAAAAGTCCCAATACCTCACATGTTGCCATGAGATTGACACCCCTGTCTTAGGATATTGAATTTAGCAGCTGGAACAGTGAAGTGTACAATGGGCCAGAACACATAGTTGTAGTTGGAGATTGCCAGCTCCTATGGGAGGCAATCTATGCTATGATTGGTTGCTTCGGTGGGTGTACAAGAAGCGTTTCCATTTTTCCCACCTTTTCTTCTTCTGTGTGGTCTATATAATGTCTGATTTTCCTCACAATGTTCCTGACTATCTTGTCTGCTGTAAATATAAATGCAAAATATATTTATTTATTTAAAATTACAAGTTTGTATCAGTGGCTCCAACCTCACTTGGACACTTGCTGTACAATTCCCTGACATAGTTCATTAGATTTTTTTTTTTAAAAAAGGGAAGACTTCATGTCCTTCTCAGCTTTCATACAAATATTTGTATGATAACTCTGTGTTGATAACTCTGTGTGAGTGGGTAGGGAGGTTTCTGATTATTTTAGAAATAGAATTTGCCAGGAGTTAAAAGGCTTGGCTTTTATTTTCTAAAGTGTGTGAAAGAGACCTTTCTTTTTCTTTCTTTCTTTCTTTTTCTTTCTTTCTTTCTTTCTTTCTTTCTTTCTTTCTTTCTTTCTTTCTTTCTTTCTTTCCTTCCTTCCTTCCTTCCTTCCTTTCTTTCTTTCTTTCTCTTTCTCTCTTTCTTTCTTTCACTCTTTCTTTCTCTCTTTCTCTTTTTTCTCTTTCCCTCCCTCTTTCTCTCTCTCTCTTTTTCTTTCTTTCTTTCTTTCTTTCTTTCTTTCTTTCTTTCTTTCTTTCTTTCTTTCTTTCTTTCTTTCTTTCTTTCTTTCTCTTTCTCTTTCTCTTTCTCTTTCTCTTTCTTTTTCTTTCCTTCCTATGGGATCATTGGTTATACAAAATATTGTATTTCTCATCTGTAAAATTTCAGTCCCTTCAAAAGAACACTCTTTTGGGTCATTTCTATCCGATTTATGAAGATATTTAGGAGGTTTTGATTAGTTCATATCCAAAACATGAACGTAATGAAAATCTCACTGAGTGTTAGATCATGATCATTTGAGAAATTCTGAGGATTCTGCAATGGTTTGTTCACTAGAAACTCCCAAAATCTCTGCTACTTAATGTCTTTGACTCTTCTCAGTTTACCCTCAATTTATCAGAAGAAATCAGCTTTGACATTGCTAATACAACATGGGCCATCAATTGAACAGATCGGTAAGAAATTCCACTGCCATGAAGGCAAAATCATTCTCTTTCAGCATGAATCCTCAAAGACTCATATAATTTATTTAACACAAGGTTGTAAATATTTCATGTAGTTGGATCTGGTTCTTGGTTACTTAATGGAAAAGTCCATGTAGTTTTCTTGGCTGTAGTATAAAATTGAGTTGATATTTCTTGCTTACAGAAGGTAATTATTGTCTTACCATAGAAAAACAGAAGGGTCCTTGGAGGTCATCTAGTCCAAGCTGGAGACCCTGTATCATTTCAGACAAATAGCTGTCCAGTCTCTTTTTGAAAGCTTCCAGTGATGGGGCATGCACATCATCTGAATGAAAGCCCTGGTTGATTATTCTCACCCTTAGGAGATTCATCCTTATTTTTTTGTTACTTCTCTTCTTGGTTGGTTTCCATCCATTCCTTCTTGTCCCATCTTCAGGAGAATAGGTTGACCCCCTCTTTTTTGTGGCAGTCCCTCAAATATTGGAGCACTGCTCTCATGTCACCTGTAGCCTTTGTTTTCATTGAACTAGTCATACCTATCTCCTGCAACCACTCTTGATATGTTTTAGCTTCCAGCCCCCTAATCATCTTTGTTGATGAAACTGGGGATCAGAGTGTTCCTCCCCTCAAAATGTACATTTCTTGCTGAGAGCACTAGGCAACAAAACAGAATAAAACTGGCTGTTCTAGAGACAGAAACTAGAATCCAATAAACATATTTACAAATTAATGAACAGTCTCCAAGAACGCAACATGGCGCCAACATCTATCAGACATACATTAATAAAACAGTATTTAGGATATGGGTGATTTGGAGCTTATTAATTGTTATGAATGTGTTTTTCAAAAGGTTTAATTAGCTTGCAAAGTTTACTTATTCACACTATAAAAAAGAAAACAACATAAATTAAAGTGCACATACCAGTTGATTTATAAAGGGACATACACCAGAAAATTATAAATATAGATGAGGTCAATTAATTACATCATTTATGTAAAAAAATGACATGTTTTATTTCTTTCCAAAGGAATGTATTTATGTATTATTCCATGCCTCCTCTGCCCCAAATACCCCTTTGATATAATTCTATCAGTCATGCAATGGATTAATTTTCCTAAATTTTGTAGGATACCCTGTTAGGAAAGAGCAAAGATGTATCTGTGTGACAGAGTCCAAGAAATCTTTTTCCCCTTCCAGCTAGATTAGATTTCCATTATCACCAGATGCTTTGAAGGGGGAATTGACAATCTTCCTATTTTCAGAGGGCAAATAGAATAAAGCACCTCAATTCTAGGCCCAGTGCACCTCCTAACGAAGAGAAACACTGAGCAAAGGTTTCGAATATCAGCTTTGATTCCCCATCCTCATGTTACTGGAAGTAACTCCATTTCAGTTCAACTGCTATTCAGACATTGGACAGGATTCCCGGTATCTAAAGCTAATTATAGAAGAAAATATTTGTAGTTCAGGGTTGAACTGTGAGGTCATTAGAGCTTTTTCAGCCATGGTGGCACAGTGGTTAGAATGCAGTATTTGCAGGTTAAGTCAGCTCACTAGCCAGGAGTTTGATCCTCATTAGCTCATGACTCAGCCTTTCATCTTTCCAAGGTCAGTAAAATAGATTGTTGAGAATGATAGGCTGACTCTATAAACCGTTTAGAGCACTATGAAATGGTATATAAGTCTAAGTGCTGTTGCTTTGAGCTTGGTTGTTTTCTCACAGATATTCAGTACCCAACTAGAAAACATTATCAGTGGTAGAAAGGAGTAGGGCTTCCAAACCCTACTCCTTTCAAGCATTGATGATGCTACCTAATTGGATAATGAAACATCTGCAAAAACAACAACAACAACAACCAAATTCAGGGAATACCAAAGATCCCACAATGATTCCATATTGTTCCATCAGTGGAGGACATCAACACCAACTCCCATTCAGGATGATGGAACAGCTTGTTAATCCAAATTCCTGCTGCTTGTATGATAACCAAAGGTATAGAAAATATTGATGTTCTGCTTGAAAATGTTCCCTCAATATTTTAAGATATGCTTATGATGATGATCATGTTATCCATTCAGTCCTGTCTGAATCTTGGTGATTCTGTGAACCAGATCTTTCCACATCTTCCTATCATGCACTACTTCTTTGAGATTTTCTGTGCTCTGACTGGTGTCATCTTTGATGGTGTGCAGCCACTGTGTCCTTCAACACGCTGGTTTCCTTTCACCTCTCACTCTTCCAAATATAACTGCTTTGTCCAGTGAATTCCTCCACCTGACATGGCCAAATTCAGTGAGACACAGATCTATATGGTTTTCAAGATGTGCTACCCTTCTAAAATATGTATTGAAAGCATGCTTAGGTTTTAAAAGGTATAACTGTTTTTGAAGATCCTTGGCACTTAGTAACGTTTAGAAAGCAAGTTCTAAGCTTCTAAAGCAGGGGTGTCAAACCAGCATTGGGATCCTACCTGTTTCACTACTGGTCTGGTGATCAGATAGGCAGGTGCAGGTGCAAATAATGTGCTTGCACCTAACAGCTTTCTCCCAGCATCAGCTGAGGCCTGCAGCTCCAATCAGCTGAGAGGATAAAGAAGAGAAAAGGGCAGGAGGAAGGAGGAAGGCTGATCCTATGCTTTTCTCTAAACCGGGGTTCGACGTGGCCAGTGTGTGATGCATCTGGCCCGCAGGCCACAAGTTTGACACCCCTGTTTTAAAGCAAGGTTTGTCTCCAGATCCAACCGGGCTAACATGTCTGCAAGGAGTGAAACAATTCAGCAGGCAATTAAGTAGAGCAAGTGGAGAGATGCAGTAAAGCCTTCTCCCTTTGGAGAAGAATGAGGAGCGATAATAAATCTTACACTCTGATCTTTTTAAATTAAAATATCGTGTTTTTGGCTGCTGATCACTAATGACAGAAGGTAAAGTCATAACTCGATGAAACCAAGATATCAACCCCACCACAGAGCGGAAGAAAGTTCTGTTCTTCTTTTGTTGCTAGTGCAAAACTCTCGATTGCAATTTTAACAAAGCAAGGATCTTGGAGCCAGGTTCCAGTTGGTGGATGATAAATTACTAGGATGTCGTGACTTTGCGCTGCTGCTAAGCACCTTAATATCTGTGGAGGGATAATTAGCAGTTCTTTTCCTGCAGATATATTATCCGATTCACTGAAAGATATAAGTAGGGGAAGCTGTTCCCAGAGTATTTGCATATCACAGCCTTCCCTAGAGAGGATTCTTCGGTCAACACCAATGTTCCCATCTGCTTTAGGTACCATCATGGAGCCAACACTGCAGAAGCTCTTGTGATGAGCTTACAACACAGAGAAGATTTTGTCTATGTATACCCTATGGGTTTACACAAAGAATCCATCTTGGGGAGGAGAAAGGGGGCTATTTCCCAAAGTCATTTTTCATTATCAAATGGGACAGAACTATACAGAGTTTTGCCCAAAGAAAGATGATGGTGATCACACTCTCCCCAGCATGGAGTCTATGTTGGCAGCTTTTACAAATATAATTTGATTAAAAGTAGCACTGAGGTGACATGTTAGCAGTGTTCCAATATCTCAGGGGCTGCGACAAAGAAGAGGGAGTCAACCTATTCTCCAAAGCACCTGAAGGCAGGACAACAAGCAATAGGTGGAAATTAATCAAGAAGAGAAGCAACCTAGAACTAAGGAGAAATTTCCTGATAGTTAGAACAATTAACCAGTGGAACAATTTACCTCCAGAATTCGTAAATGTTACAACACTGGAAGTTTTTTAAGAAGAGATTGGAATGATCCAATATTTATCTGAAATGATATAGGCTTTCCTGCCTAAGCAGGGGGTTGGACTAGTAGATCTCCAAGGTCCTTTCCAACTCTGTTATTCTATTCTATTCTATTCTATTCTATTCTATTCTATTCTATTCTATTCTATTCTATTCTATTCTATACATAGAAACCAACAGGAGATGACTTGGTTTGGGCCAGTAAGCTATAACTGCCAATAGAAAACAATATTTGTACCACAGAAATAAACTGTCGGCCCCTTGGTGCTCTCTGAACTTAGTTGTTTTCTTCAGATGTTTCATTAACCAATTAGGTAACATCATCAATGCTAGAGGGAGAGTGGTTTGCTCTCTTTGTATATACAAAAAGGAAGGGAAAAGACCAAAACACCTCCTCATCAGCACCCAGATATGCAGAGATTAATACCAGGATTAATATTAGTTCAACAATCAAACAAAAAACAATACTTCAGTCAAGCAACTAGCTACTCAAATATTCGAACAGTAAATAACAGCCTAATCAAGGAATCACCAAGGACAATCAGAATAACACAATAATAGAGATGGATGAGATCTCGGTGGTCTTCTAGTCTAACTCCCTGCTCAAGCAGGTGACTCTATAGGACAGGGGTGTGAAACTCACAGACCGCAGGATGAATGCATGACATGCTGGCCTCGCCCCCTGCCTGGTTTAGCGAAGGGGGAAAAATGCTGATACGTCACGTGACAATGCCGTGATAATGCAAGTTTGACACCCCTGCTATAGGAAGAGCTTTTTAAGAAGCTCTTCTTAAAAAACTTCCTATCCCACCCACATTGACAGGAAAGTCACTTGTATATAAACAAAAAGCAAAGCCCACTCCTTTGCAACATGGATGATGTTACATAGTGGGGTAATGACATGTCTGCAAGGAAACTACGAAGGTGAGAGAGCATCCAGTACTCCACAATGATAACTGCCTCTGCTGTACTTCTTCTCCTTCCCATTTCTAGGCATTTCTCCTAATATGACCCATCCTTTCACCAGCATTTGGGCTTTTATTAATACAGAGATGGGAAACCTGTAACTCTCCAGATGTTGCAGTTCTACATATCCCAGCATTCTCTGACCTTTAGGAATGTCAATAGCCCACTAATCCATAGCCACACTCTGCCAGGAATTATCCAGAACCAAAGTCAAGATACAGAAGGATGAAAGAAACAATGCAATGTACAAAATCAATTGCAACCAATTCTATGTTGGACAAACATCACATCAATTAAAAATCAGGATCCACAAACAAATGTCACAATCCCAAATCCTTAATCTCTACTCACACCAACATCAAACAGCACCAGTTCGATTGGAGCCACATGATCATCAGTCATGCTACTATGTGCCATGCTCATGAGTTCATCGAAGCCTGGCACTCCACAAACAATTCCATCAGCAGATAAACTGACCGACAACCAGCCTCAGAATCCAAATCAACTGCACAGCTATTCATGCTATGCTCTTCTAACCAGAGATAGCATTGACCCTCAACCAATCCACACAAGCTCCCCATCTGTTCTGACCCAGGCTTCATAAACCGTAAATATTCATAAACTTGTTTTAAAAGCAAAACCTATTTTATTGAAATGCTGGGAATTGTTTTCATTCCCAGCCAGAATTAATCTCAAACAATCCCCCAAGATGAACACACACCTTTCAGTTCTGTGAAGTATCAAATTAACTAGAAAAGAAACCAACCAAAGTACAAAGGGCTTCAAGGATGACTCTGAACCAATCGATCTACATTGCTTCCTGCAAAGGTTTCATCATCTTGGCCTGACTTTTTTCTCTTATGGGAGGGGCAATCACCTCCCAGCCTTACTCCCGAGTTACCCATTTTGTTTCAGCTGCTCTCGCTTTCAAGCAGCTCTATGCACATGCACACTGGAAACAGGCTCCCCTGGGTTCTCTGCCTTGCTGCTACCAGACTCCGGAGGCTCCAAAGTCAGCACCCCATTCCCAGATGGTCCTGGCCCAGCCCTGCATTGAATACAGGACCCTCATCCGAGTCCTCTCCAGACTCCCTGACTGGTCCCCTTTCTTCCTCACTGTCCAATTCCACTGCCATCTGCACCAGCTGCCAGCGAACCACAACACCATCAGCACTTCACCTCTCTTCACCTGATGTAACCTCCTCTTCACAAGACTCCCACTGATGACTCCCACCTGACCGTCACAAGACTTACTGACTACATGGAAACAGAAGGACATTGACATCCCCTAAATTCCACTGAAGATGTTGCCTAGCCTGATAATGAAACATTCAGAAACCAATGCACAGACTTGGAGAATGAACCTTCAACCCCTACCCCCAGCATTTCCACCGATTATGCTGGCACATGTATTTTTGACTAATTGTTCTACAGCCAGCCAAAAGCCAGTTATATCCTTGCAATTCTCATCCTGGGAGAATATGATCTCCATGGAGTTCTAATTTTAAAATCTTCTTAATTCTTTTAAGGATCCAGTCAGTAAGTAAAAAAAAAAATATTTGTGAGTGATTCGCCGCAACTCCTTTCCTGTGATGTCTGATATGGACGGGTGAGATGTCTACATGGTCTCTTGGCACATGGCCAAAAGCTAGGAAGTGCAAGACTTAATTTTGTCTTGAAATGTGGTGGGTGCTATGATTTGGCTTCTACACGGGTCTTACTTTTTTAAACTTTCATTCAAGCTTTTTCATCAGGAAATTAGTTGCTGAGTGGTTTGGTCTGCTTTATTTGCCACGGAGTGTTTTCTACAACAGCCTTGTCCAATCTGATGTCCTGATTATGGCTGAAAGCAACATTGGACACACATGAGCCAAAGTGAGTTCCAGTCATATCAAAGTAGGTCAAAATTAGGGAAGAAAGAAAAATCAGTCATCAGTCCAACAGAATGCACACAGAAGTTCCAAAATGAAGTAAGATTGCAGGGTTCATGTGTGGTCACATATAGGCAGCATTGAAAAACTATCTTGCATGGCTGAATTAAGAGCTACAATTGTTGGTGTCAGTCAGAACTAGGAGAGGACATACTTAATAGCAACCAGAATGTTTCCTTTGTATTTAGTTTCTAAAATGATGCAAGACTTCTGTCCCAGATGCTCACTCTTCCTTTGCCTTTTATACTTCATTTTATACAAAATAAAATTTAATTACCTTTCCAGTAATATCACTTGTTATGGATTCAGCCAACGCAGCGATACAACCCTCAACAGCTTCGTCTTACAGCAGGCTTATAATCCTGCAATTCTCATTGGCCCATAGATAGCGAGTCGTGATTGGTCAGATTTGGCCAGTCTGATTGGCTGTTAACGGGAACCCCTGATTGGACGCTTGTGAAAGTGATAGACTTAATTCATTGGTTGTTTAACAGCAGCAAGCTCTATAAAAGAGCTACTGCTGCCCAGATATTTTGCTCCATTCTTTCTTGTTAATAAAGAGTTGAAGTCACAGTCCGATGTCTCATCTCCGTTCTTTGCGCCCATGCCCAGGACTTAACACTGGCGACGAGGATGGGATGTAGAGATGATAGAGCTGACTAGAACACATCGGACAAGACAGAGCACGTGACGAAAGAGCACACACAACAGACGGCAAGATGACCAGCGGCCTCATACCACCCGCTCCATTCGACCCAGCAACTGAAGACTGGGACTCGTATATAGACCGCTTCCAGATGTTCCTGGAGACCAACAATTTAAAAGATGCTATGCCTGGCAAGAAACGAGCGGTGTTCCTGACTCATTATGGCCCGCCGTTTTCAAAATGGCTAAAGCACTAGCAAAACCGGCGGAAGTGAAGACCATGGATTGGGACACCCTCGCTCCAATCCTCCGGGCCCATTATGCACCCGCAGTACCTACACTGATACGAAGACACAAAATTTACCAGAGGGACCAATGGAAGGATGAGAGCATTGGTAATTTCGTAGCCGACCTCCGGAACCTAGGAGGCCTTTGCGGTTTTGCAAACTTAGAGGAAGCCCTAAGAGACCGTATAGTTCTGGGTTTAAATGCACCACACGTGCAGAGTAAGCTGATGGCAAAAGGTGACATCAGCCTTATAGATGTCATCGCTGATGCTACTGCCGCAGAAGCAACCAGGAAGTCAGCCGCTCAAATGCGCCGAGCGAACGCACTGCTTCGCCAACGAGATCCCACTCGCCACTGAGAAGCACACTACCACTACTCACCACGAGGACCTCGAGTCATCCTCAGACAGTGATGAAGAGGAGGTCAACCAGCTCCACTCGGAATGAGAGCAAAGGAACCAGCGATGTCCGCGCCAATGTGTGGGTTGCGGGGCAAACCGCCCGCGATCGGACTGCAAATTCCTCGACGCACTCTGCCGTAACTGCGGAAATAAAGGCCACATCGCGAAGGTCTGCAGAAGCAGACGAGAGTCCACTCGCAACCGAAGGGAGAACAACCTCCTTCGAGAGATAGGCAAACCTCCTGAGAACTGGGACCGTCTGAACCACCAATGGAACAACCACTACTACTACAGAAACCAAGCACCTGCCTCTTCAATGAGACGAGAAGAAGCCCACCAAACCATTATCATCGGCCACACTTCATCGTTCGATGCAAGAATGATCCATGTAAAGGTTACTATTGAGAATTGACCGTGTGTGATGGAAGTCGATTCGGGATCATCCCTATCGATGGTATACTGGAAAACCCTCAAACAGCTGATCCCTGCCATTTCCCACCAGGACCTCAGCACGCAGCGAATCATCCTGAAAAACTACCAGGAAAACAGAATCCCAGTTGTCGGTTCCAGCAACGTCCAAGTATCCTTTAAGGACCGCACAGCAACACTTCCCCTGACTGTCATCGATCGTGACCGACCCAGCTTGTTCAGGTTACAGTGGTTCGCCCCACTCGGAATTGAACTAGCCGGCATACACCATACCAGAAATGATGACTAAGAAGAGATTCTCATCCAGGAATTCCAGGACGTGTTCACAGAAACATTAGGCAAGTACAAGGAGACCCCTATATCGTTTAATCTCAGCCCCGATGTAGCTCCCATTCGGCTTAAGCCCCGTCGAGTACCTTTTGCCTTAAAACCGAAGATTGACGAGCAGCTAGATAAACTGATAGCCCAGGGCGTATTGGAACCGATTGACCATGCCCACTGGGAAACCCTGACAGTAACGCCCATGAAGCCAGATGGTTCATTAAGAATTTGCAGGGATTATCAGGCCACCCTAAATCATGCTCTTCAACAGAGCGCTTATCCAGTACCGGTGGATACACCTTCTTCTTTCCCTGGGTAACGGAAAAATATTTGCGAAATTGGACTTAGCACAGGCGTACCAGCAACTCCCTGTGGACGCAGCAACTGCAAAAGTCCAGACAATAGTTACACATAGAGGCACTTTTAAGTGCAATAGACTCCAATTCAGAGTAAGCGTGGCGCCGGGCATTTTCCAAAGTTTCATGGAGAGACTATTACAAGGCATAAAAGGCATCATGTCCTAATAGCTGCCCCTACTAAAGAGTTATTAGTTCAATGACTCAGAAAAGTCCTGCAGAAATTCAAAGACATTCTCATTGGCCAATAGATAGCGAGTCGTGATTGGTCAGGTTTGGCCAGTCTGATTGGCTGTTAACGGGAACCCCTGATTGGACGCTTGTGAAAGCGATAGACTCAGTTCATTGGTGGTTTTGACGGCAGCAAGCTCTATAAATGAGCTACTGCTGCCCAGATATTTTGCTCCATTCTTTCTTGTTAATAAAGAGTTGAAGTCACCATCCGATGTCTCGTCTCCGTTCTTTGCGCCCATGCCCAGGACTTAACATCACTTGTAGCCTCCGAAGAGTCACTGGATGACTTGAAGCTTCTAAACCTTGAAAAGTGACTCAACCTTCTCCCACCCCCCACCTAATCTCTACAGTATAGGTAGTCCTTGACTTATGACCACAACTGAGCCCAACATTTCTGTTGCCAAATGAGATATTTGTTGTATGAATTTTGCCTTATTTTATAACTTTTCTTCTCACAGCTGCTAAGTGAATCACTATAGTTCAGGGGTGTGAAACTTGATTTCATTGAACCATCAGGGTTGTGTTTGACCTGGGGGGGGGCTGTGGCCGGGGGGGGGGCATGGCCAGCTTGATGTCACTTGTGTAGGGGTGCCTGTGGCGTCCCAAGAGCTCTGTCAGCAAAAACAGGCTCCTAAACTCCATTTTTGGTTGCAACAACCTCCTGCAACCCTCTTGTCAACTCATAAAATATTTCTATGGTCTTTTTAGAGTTGCCAACAGAAAGGGAGGGGAAAGCAGTGGGCAACTTGCATTCCATAAATGTTTTCAGAGATAGTTTCTAGGTAACTGAAGTTTCTGCTGTGCAAAATTCTAACTGGAGAACATGATTGATGACTCTTGGCTAGGGATGTGTCCCATTGGAGAATATGAATTATGATACATTCGGGGGTGGGGGAAAATCAGGGTCAAAGGTGACAATGAATAATGTGTCTCAGTATTGGCTACACCCAGGTAGCACTGGCATGTTTACTCCTAATAAATCTTTAAGTTTTGAACATTCGGCTAGAGACTCATGATTTAAATGGGGGTAACTACTGGAGCCCTGACACCTCTGCCAGCAAAAATGGAGCTCAGGAGGGTTGCCCATGGCCCTTCCGAACTCCCTTTTCACTGGCAGAGGACCATGGACAGGTCTTTCACTGATTCCAGGGCAGCCCCGTGGGCCAGATCTGAGCACCCCACAGGCTGGATCCAGGTCCCCAGGCCTTGAGTTTGACACACCTGCTGTAGTTGCTAGTGACACAGTTGTTAAGTGAATCTGGCTTCCTCATTGAGTTTGCTTGTCAAAAGGTCTCAAAAGATGATCATGTGACTTTGGGATACAGCAACAGTCATAAATATAAAGCAATTGCCAAGCATCTGAATTTTGATCATGTGACTGTGGAGATGCTGCAACAGTTGTAAAGGTGAAAAATGGTCATAAGTCACTTTTTTCAGTGCCATTGTAACTTAGAACTGTCAATGTTGTAAGTCAAGGACTGGCAGTACCTATTTTTTTTTTCATAAATGCAAAGCAATCAAGGTTGACAGAAGAGGTGGTATTCAGCAGGTTCTGACCAGTTCTGGAGAACCGGTAGCGGAAATTTTGAGTAGTTCAGAGACCCGCCAAATACCACATCTGATTGGCCCCACCCCCATCTATTCCCTGCCTCCCAAGTCCCAGCTGATCATCCGGGTCTTCTTTTGTTGACCTGCACAGGAGAATGGAGCTGGAAAGCAGGTTAGTGGGGTGGGGAAGGAATGGGGATTTTGCAGTAACCTTCCCCTCGGAGTTGGGTGGGAATGGAGATTTTACAGCATTCTTTCCCTGCCACGCCCACCAAGCCATGCTATGCCCACCAAGCCACACCCACAGAACTGGTAGTAAAAAAATTTGAATCCCACTACTGGTTGACAGTGTTAAATATATGTCAGGGTCTTCATGGTTTGTTGTTTCTTTGAGAATCAATGGTACAGTGCTTTCTAAATTCGCTACTACCAAGATTACAGAGATTAGCCGTATCATAACTGAAACTGTTGAGACAGCTGGTGCTTTGTGTTAAATGATAGCAATGATTGACAGCTGTGGGTAAAGTGTGCCATTCATTAGTCTAGAAGCATTGATAATTTTTTTGATGGAAATGGAAGCGCACAACACTCTGTATTGTTGTAGTATCCATTGTTCTTTGATGTAAAAGAACAATATTTGGAAAGTTTGACTTGTTATAATAGGCTCCTAAGCACTTATTTAACGCACTCCATTTTTCAAAACTGTGTCAAATTCTAAAAGATATATTTCACGGTTTTTCTTAAGCTTTTTAAAGAGTAGGGTTTAATTATTTCCACTTATCCGGGCTATTAGACTTACTTGGGAATATAAACTAGCAGCACTTGGGACAAAAAATGACTCATGATTTCTAGATATATTCCAGCTAATGGACTTCCGGGGAAACAAAAGGCACATCAGATCAATACCTTGGGAACAATCATGTCATTTCTGAGAGAATTGGAATGTTGAATCTTAGAGAAAGACTAAAACATGAAGAAGACTAAAGAATACTTAGATAAAAGTTAAAACGTACAAAGAATGGTTGCAGGAACTGTGTATGGCTAGTCTAGAGAAAAGAAGGGTTAGGGGTGATTTGACAGCAGTATTCCAGTATTTTAGGGGCTGTCACAAAGAAGAGGACGTCAACTTATTTTCCAAAGCACCAAAAGACAAGACAAGAATCAATGGATGGAAACCAAAGGTAGTATTCAGCAGGTTCTGACCAGTTCTGGTGAACCAGTAGGGGAAATTTTGAGTAATTTGGAAAACCGGCAAATACCACTCTGACTGGCCACGTCCTATCTATTCACTGCCTCTTGAGTCCCAGGTGATCAGCTGGGTCTTCTTTTGTTGCCCTGCACAGGAGAACAGAGCTGGAAAGCAGGTTAGTGAGGTGGGGAGGGAATGAGGATTTTGCAGTATCCTTTCCCTGCCACACTCACCAAGCCACGCCCACAGAACCAGTAGTAAAAAAAAATTAAATCCCACCACTGATGGAAACTAATCAGAGAAAAGCAACCTGGAACTAAGGAGAAACTTCCTAACAGTGAAAACAATTAACTAGTGGAACAGTTTGCTTTCAGACATTGTGGGTGCTCCATCACTGGGGACTTTTAAGAAGAGACTGAACACCCATTTGTCTAAAATGGTACAGAGACTCCAGCATGGGCAGGGGTTGGAAGATTGTTAGGAATATAAGTCACGTAACAGTTATTTGGGTTGGAAATATATAAACTAGGATAGATATTTTAATACTATGCCTTTAAGAGAATACTAAATCTGTAATTAGGTGTGGTTCTGCAAATGGCCATAAGATGGAGCCAGAAACCTGGGTTGTTTAGTCTCAGAATAGAGTCTCAGTGAGTGTGTGAGTCTTTGTTTCCTTCAGTTGGAGAGTTTTGCGGTTCCTCCTAATGACTGTTACTGATCGTTGATGTAAGTCTGTTACTGAACTGTTTTTTGATACTGGACTTTGATATTTGGATTATCCCTGAACTGAACACTGACTGCCTTACCTGTGAATGACTTGGACTGCTTATCTTGGAATTTGCTTAAACGTTTATTGGAAGTAAAAACCTACATTTACTGTACAGTATATCTGTGTGGCGTATGTGTGTGTAATTCTTCCCTACTCTCACTACATCTCCCTGTATGCGCTCATTCTCCTAATGGAGAATTACCTCAACAAAGACCTCCAAGATCCCTTCCAACTCTGTTGTTCTAAATACAAAAGCTACCTCAGAGCTCAAGGATCATTATATTGGGAGCAATCATGGTTATTTCTGAGCAAATAGAATGATGACCTTTAGATACCTGAACTTCCTTCTACAAGTATCTATAAAAGTAGTTATCTTGCTTTTCAAATCATTGTCCTTGAAAGCAGCAACGTGGCAGGGTGTTGGCAACGTGGCAGAAATCCTCAAGAGCATTTATGGCTACACTTTGAAGACCCACTTAACTTTTTCAATACATAAAATACTTACTTCATGTAACTGAATGGACATTCTAAGTTCCAAAATATGACTTATTAAAAAGTGACTTAGTCTACCTTTGCCAAGTCCAACAGATCAGGGGTGGGTAACCATCATGTACTCTTCCCCTTCCTCCAGATGTTTTCATTTACAGCTATCCCAACTTAAGATAAAGGGTGGTGGAAATTATAGTCTGAGAGATGCCAAGTTGAATATGAGATATGTAGAATTTCAAATCCAGATCAGTAAATGTACTGGATGTGCTTATCTTTCTCAGTTTTTTTATCTGAAGTTATTTTTTCCCCATTTCTACATGATTTTCTAAACTCAACTCCACTGTTATATTTGCATTCCAAGATCTATTTTTGTTCATTTTTTTTCATCACTTAACAGTAAGAGGTTACAGATTGCTCATGATACACTCTAAATTGATTTGGATTGTTAAATGCTTTTCAGTCAATAGAGTGATGCATCACTTTGTACAATACCAGCGCATTTTTAAAATTTATTTATTTTTTTATATTTATTTTATCATATTTTAGAATCTATCAATCTCTCCCCCCCCCCCACCAAGCATCTGGGTATTTACAGTATTAAAGTAAGGTGTATCAGTTTAAATCAAAATACAACCTGACTGATTCAATTCAATTATTAAAAGTAAGTAAGCTGTTTTATTTGAAAAGTCAATTCAGTTCAGAAGTGAGCTCAAATTGGCTTCACGATAAATTTGTGGATCAAAAAATTGCATGCTATAATAAATAGTGTCCCCTAATATAATGCATTTCAGTGAGTATTTTCTCATAATTTCACATTTTTGTTCATGTATCTGAGTTGACAATTGCTTCACAACACTTGAAATTATTAATTGGATTCCAGCTGAAGCTCCTTTTTAGTTCCATTTTGGAAATATGGAGATATGCATGAATGGTGGGTTTTGCTTTTAAAAATAATAATAATAATAATAACTGTACCTTTTTTTATCATTATGCACCTTTGATTGTAAGGCCTCCTGATTATTCTGCTCAAAGCTGAATTGCATGGTAAGAATTATTAGACAAAGAACATCCTTGAACCTCTATTTATTTGATTTTAGTAATATGTTTTTGTTCTGTTTGTAGCCCATATCACCAACTGGGTGCACAGTTACATTATTTAACTGTTTTCATTAAACGCAATATTATTTCCATAACAAGAACTGTAAATGGCTATTTATTCAGATCAGGCAAATCCTTTGATTTAGCTGTAGAGCTAATAGTTTACTAAAGAACTCATGAGAAAAATCTTTTAGGGGTATTTAGAGAGAGCCAGTTCAGTCTAGTGGTTAAGGCACCCGGCTAGAAAGCAGGAGACCATGAGTTCTAGTCGTGCCTTAGACATGAAAGCCAGTTGGTGACTTTGGGCCATTCACTAGGAGACAGTGAGTTCTGGTCCCACCATAGTCGTGAAAGCTGGCTAGATAACTTTGGGCCAATCACCACAATACAGTGAGTTAATTCCACTTTAGATATGAAATCCTATTGGACCAATCACCAGGAGACAGTGAGTTCTAGTCCCACCTTTAAGCATAAAAGCTGACTGGGTGACCTTGTGCAGTTCCTCTCACTCAACCAAACCCACTTCACAGGGTTGTTGTACGAAAAATAGAAGGAGAAAAGTGTTAGATATATTTGCCGCCTTGAGTTATTTTTAAAAATGAAAAAGGTGAGATACAAATAAATAAATAACAACCCCTACAATATAAACAATTAGTCCAGATTTTTGGCAAGGACAAACAATGTCTCTTTCTTTCTTTCTTTCTTTCTTTCTTTCTTTCTTTCTTTCTTTTCTTTTCTTTTCTTTTCTTTTCTTTTCTTTTCTTTTCTTTTCTTTTGTTCCTTCTTTGTCACCTTAGTTCTTTCTTTTGTTCTTTCTGTTCTTTGTATTGATTTTTGTCTTAAATGTTTTTAATGATTCTAAACTATCCACAGTTGCATATGGGAGGCATATACATTTAATAAATATTACTTAATGAATATTTTCCATAACAGATTACCTGTCCATCATCTACTTAAATTAACCTGTAGCTGTACACTTTGATTAATTTAAATGAATGCATACACTAAATATATTAGTTGCAACACAACTAATACATGTTCAGCTAAGTCCTGGTATCTCATTAATTCATGGGCTGAAAGGAAACTGAACATGGAGGAAAAACTGAAAATTAACAGATTTTTTTCACACAAGGTGAAAAAAATTTCTGAAAAACATTGCCTGTGAGGAAAAGCTGTATCCTGAAACACCCTATATGTTAAGCATATCTATAACTACAGTGAAGAAAAATACATCAATACACCACAGCTTGAGAAATTTGTATTTTTAAAAAACCTGTTGTGCAAAACCTACATATATTTCTCTCCTATAAACCTGCAAATCCTAGGGAGGATTGCCAAATAAGTTTCATAGATTAAAGAAAATAGCAAATGAGAACAAAATGAAAATGATCCAGAGGTGTGTGTGTGTGTTTGTTTGTGTTTGTCTGGATAGCAATATCGATCAAGCACAATAACTGTGTGCGTATCTCTCTCAATATTTATAAAGAATAATAGAATCCATGAATCCATATTCATACAGATCTATGTATTTCCATCCCAGAGGTATCACCCCTCTCTTCCCAACAGGGAGGTGAGGAAGGCAGTCAAAATAAGTGAAAATGTCTGCCATGACATTCAACTGAGGGTGAGAACTCCTATTCCGATTAGAAGAACTCGGCCCAAAGTTTTAGATGTTTCCCAATCACCCAATCCATAACAGTGATAATTAAAAGCACACAGGTATGTGGAAATTGATATGGTTTTCTTCCCTCACTTTTAGAGATCTCAAAAAGCTTCCGAGGCTGTCAGAGTTACTTTGGGCTGGCCATAAATAATTCAGCTGCCCAGAGAATCTCAGCATCTGCTTTCTCGGTAAAGACTACATGCATCGCTATTATCTCCACACCCATTGGCTGGAGGTGATTTTGTAACTGACATTTGCTGTGAAAAATCAGGAGAAGATCTTTAACCAGGCATCGATATGTTATTCCGGATAACTCCAAGCCAAGCAGGGAAATTATTTTGCTGCTCTGAGTTGATGTCCACCAAGCTGAAATCAAAATCATTCAATGCCTGTTGCTTTTCTTCAAAAATAGCTCATTTCAACTTTTGGGTTGCTTTTTAGAAATTCCTAAACTTGAGAATAAATCATCATCATCATCATCAACAACAACAACAACAACAATATCATCAACATCAAGAACAGTGATTGTTTTGAGTATCACTTGGTTGTTGTTGTTCAGTCACTAAATTGTGCCCAATTCTCCGCAATCTCATGGACCATAGCATGTTCCAACTTCTACCCTCAAAATGACACTATAGGGCACTGCACACCAGAACAACTAGACAACAAAACTAAGAACAGTTTTTTTCTGAACACCATCACTCTGCTAAACAAATAATTCCCTCAACATTGTCCAACTATTTACAAAGTCTGCACTACTATTACTATTAATCTTCTCATCACTCCTTATCGCCCATCCCCTCCCACTGGTGACTGTATGACTGTAACTTTGTCGCTTGTATCCTTACTATTTTTATGGACTGTTTCCTGGTATGATTTGATTGCTTATTGTACCCTTTGACTATTATTAAGTGTTGTATCTTATGATTCTTGACTCTTGATGAATGTATCTCTTCTTTTATGTATACAGAGAGCATTTGCACCAAGACAAATTCCTTGTGTGTCCAATCACACTTGGCCAATAAAAAAGAATTCTATCCTATTCTGTTCTATGTCAGATGCACCTCTCCTCCACTGTCTCTTGATGTTTGCCCAAATTCATCTCCATTGGATCAATGGCACTATCTAAACATCTCATGCTCTTCCGTTCCCTTCTCCTTTTGCCTTCCATTTTCCCAACATCAGGGTCTTTTCCAATGAGTACTTTCTTCTAATTTGGTGGCCAAAGGATTTGAGCTTCGGCTCCAATCCTTCTTCCTCTAAAGGACAGTCAAAGTTGATTTTCTTTAGGATTGACTGATTTGATCTCCTTGCTGTTCAAGGGACTGTCAAGAATCTTCTACATAACATCTATACACATCCTTATTGGCTGTTGATACTTGGTACCTAGTATAGCTTTTTAAACACTGATTTATTTATTTATTTTCAAATTTTATGTATACATTTTTTCTTTAAAGTACATAAGTCTTAATAAACGGTGTATTGCCTGGATCAATTTACCTTGACAATATAATAATAATAATAATAATAACAACAACAACAACAACAACAATAATAATAATAGTAATAGTAATAAATCATCATCATCAAAGACATGATCGAGTTGCTAAATTAATCCACTAGTCATTATATAAAAATATGCCCTACATATATCTGAAAAGTCATGGGAACATAAAGTGAAAAAAGTTGACAAAAAAATGAGACGGTGTGTCAGCATTCCAACTAGCAAACTCCAACCCAATTAACTCCGAGATGAGCATTTTTTCAAAGTTATTACCTCCCCTCTATGAAAACCTCCCTCCCAATTTCCCATGTACTGGAGTGTGGTAGAATGGAAGCTTCTGAGGCTAATATGGCTTCCAGAGCTGACACAGTGAAGATCTTGTGGGACTTTCAAATACAGACAGATCACCATTTGGAACATAATATGCCATATATTACGGTTGTTGAGAGCCAAAACGTACAATTTATTGATATTGCTGTATCAGGAGATGCCAGAGTCAAAGAAAAAGAAATGGAATAAAATCATGAAATATCGTGATCTGGCCATCGAAACTAGGTGGTTATGGATGAAACATGTAACAGTGATACCCATTGTCATCGAGACAATTGGTACCATGCCAAGAATTTTACAAAACACATCAAGAAATTGCAGCTTCCTGCAATAACATCAGAACTGCAAAAAACTGCAAAATACTGTGCTCAGAACATCATATATTTTAAGAATATACTTGGTTGATACCTAAGATGCTGGCAGTGACCCATATCAACCATTAGCACCAGTCACTGATATTTTTGATACATTTTTAAATGTTCAGTTGACTGAGTTTCATGTTTAATGTATAAAAGAGATAATAACAGCTATACTAATAATACTGATGTTTACTTATGTATACTCCAATTATATATATCACAATAACCTTTTATTTTGTAATTTCTACTACTTTTATCCAGGGATGGGATCCGACCGGTATAACTACCGGTTCTGTTGCTCTGTGTCTCCTATGTGCAATTTATGACCTGTTGAGCTGCCCAGACAGCTGAGCAGTGCTGCATGCAAGTGCACAGCAGTTGGAAAAGCCCTTTTTTCCTGCTTTTTCAACCGCAGCTGTGCCGCGCAAAGCAACTGCAGTTGAAAAAGCAGGAAATAAAGGTCAGGTAAGAGCCCAGGCAAGCAGGTGGGCCAAAACAGCAGCAAACATGGAACTAGTTCTATATATGCTCTCTGTCTGCTGCTCTTCAGAACTACTGGTTCTACAGAGGTGGACAGAATAGGTAGAATCCCACCCCTGCTTTTATCTTTCCATTGATAGAACATCCCATGTTAAAAAATATTTTGTTTCTTCCTTATCTTTTATTATTAATATCAATCTATCCATCTCCACACAATTTAATACTTTTCTGAATAAATGCTTTCATCTGTAAGTATATTCTCATTTTTCAATATTGTGCAAACACCAGTTTATTTTCTACTTAATAAAACTCTTGAACAAAATCATCCAGACAGATTTCAAGATATAATATGTTCAAGTGGCAACAATTATACATTGAAATTTCTCTTTAAAGAATGGATTTAATGCCCCAAAATACTGCAGTGCTCATTATGTTGAAAATGAGCTGCAGGACAACGATGTAAAAATGTTTGTGTGATTTCTGAGTTCAGGTACACAGGCTTCTATTACACAACATGCCAGCTATCACAATAAAGGAACAAAGAAAAATCTCACTTTTAGATATAGCAACACCAAATAACATTAGAATAGTTCAGAAGGAACTGGGAAATATTGTAAGTTCTCGGAACTCAATAACTGAAATACAGAGATTAAAAAAATAAATTGGAAAATATTTTGCCCATAATTATTGGACATTAGGAGCCATAATAACAGAATTGTCAAAACAGCTTACAGAATCATTTGACCTCACAATATATTCAGAGGATGATAGATTATGTGCCATTAAGTAATGTTAGGCAAATGACAACAATTTAGATGGATTCTCTCCATGATGCTCTGTAACATGTTCTTTCAAATCTCCCAACAGTACACCCATCGTCATTGTAACATCTATTGTATCTTGCTGCTGATAACAGAATAGAGAATAATAGAGTTGGAAGGGACTCCTAATCCAAACTTCTACTCAAATAGAAGACCCTATACCATTCCACTCAAGTAGCTGTCCAATCTCTTCTTAAAAACCTCCAGAGCATCCACAACTTCTGGAGGCAAGTTGTTCCACTGATTAATTGTTGTAATTGTCAAGAAATGTCTCCTTAATTCATCCATTTCTTCTTGTCCTGCCTTCAAGTGCTTTGAAGAACAGGTTGACTAATATCATCCTCTTTTTCTTACTTCTCCCTCCATCACAACATTTAGTTTACAAAAAAAGCCTTATCAGAACCACATATTTATATGGCACTATCTGGACAATTTTCCTAGGTTTGAAGATAAAGATTGAATTGACTCCTAAATCTCTAGCATTTTCTGAGCATTCTTCAGAAGAATGTATCTACAAACACATTCCACTCCTCTAAAAGTCTGTAAATGGCAATGATGGTGAACCTATAACATAAGTGTCAAAGGTGACATGCCATGACACTTTGGCTGACATACCAGTGTTTACTGACAGCCAATAAAATCTTGGGGGCATGGAAAAAAAGGAAAATGGAAAGAAATGACAGTGAATATAGAACAGTTTCAGGAAAATAAAGCATAGGACCCACAGCAGATTAATATTCCAACAGACTGAATGGAAAGTCATTCTAAGAAGACAAGATGTGTGTGCACATTAGTGTATGGAGTTATGCTAAGGGTAGGTACGAAAAGGTTGGTTGGTGGAATAATGAAGTGAAAGAGGTTGCAGATGCATGTAAGAGAATGATTGCTGCAAAAAAAAAAAATTAAGGAAGATGTCATGTTTAGAAAAGGCAGGACATTTAGACAGAATATATTCAAAGAGATCAAGAAAGAGCTAAGATTAAATGATACCCAATCCAAAGTAATTTTGATACAAAGGTGTTATGTCTTACCTTTCTTTTTTCCAAAAAAGATGAAAGAGTCCAAACTCAAACAAACACAGGCAAGCAAGAAGACTCGGTCTTCACAGGGTTAATCTTTATACTGATAATGTCCTTGGCATTCCAACACACTTGGCCTGCCAAGCCCGAAATGATAACAAGAAAAACTACTCACTAAAGATTCCAAAGCAGACCACAAGAAACAGTCACAATGAAACCTGAAAGAGAAGCAAAACTTTGTCCCATACAAAGTTTCCAGAGAAAACACACCCACTTTGATTCCCTGTGGGGTGTGTCTCAATGACTCAGCTCACTCTCTGACCCTCCCATGCCTCCTACGTTGCAGCTCACAATTCTTCCTACGTCGGTGCCTAGGATCAAGCCAACATTCGTCCACTTGACTCCCTGTCAGGGGCTGCTCCGATATGCCCTCCTCCTCCTGATTAATCTCAGGCTGTTCCTCTCGGTTGTCTGCTGAAACCTGAGGTATTATCAGGTAGGAAGGCATTGCCAGAGAGGAAAGTCCTGGGGGAGGAAGGCATTCCCAATTCCTCCTCCTCATCTTCTGCCTCCTCTTCCTCTAACAGCACAGGCTCCGGAATCGGAGCCACAACACAAAGTGGGGGGGTGGGTTATTTTTTAGATTTGGATGAAGTGGGCTAAACAAGGACTAAAGAAGTAGAGTTCACGAAAATCAAAGTGATAAAATGATTTGAGAAGGAACCAAGGTGACAAATACTGGAAGGAATATTTCAGAGATTTTGGGACAGAAGTTAAAGGATCAAGCTGTCTTAGAAGACTCCCCAACACCTTCTACTCTTCTAATCCAACTCCCTGCTCAAGGTGGAGCTCCTCTACCATTTCAGACAAATGGTTGTCCAATCTCTTCCCAAAGCCACCCAGTGATGGAACCCGCACAATTTTTGAAGGCAAGCTGTTGCATTGGTTAATTGTTCTTACTGTTAGGAAGTTTCTCCTTTGCTCTAAGTTGGAGAAAGTTAGAAACTGGGACACCAAGAGATTTAGTCCCACCTCAGACACAAAGACAGTTGGGTGATTTTGAACTAGTCCTTCTCTGCCAGCCCCGAAGAAAAAGGCAAGCCACTTCTAAAAAGATTTCTGAAACTTGTCCAGGCAGTCACCAGGAATCAAAAATGACTTGAACGTACAAAATTATTAAGGATGTGATCATTCCACCCTGTTGAAGAGTAAAACTGAAATAAATGCCCTCAAGTTTGATGTCCAAGGGAAAATAACAGATGAAACCAAAGTCATAAATGTTATGAAAATGTTGAAAGAGGTAGGGCTGCAGATGCAGAAAGAAAAAAATGGGAAAATATTAAACTATGAACATACTTTCTTCATGCAATAAATGGTGTTTTCATGCACATGTGATACTGCAGCAGGGCTTTCTAATTAGAGTTACAAGTTATAATTCCTCCCTACAAAGTGAAAAGTAGAAAGAATGAATGAGATTGATAAGGAGAGGAATCTGTTCATTATAGCAATAGAACTTAGACTTATATACCACTTCCTGGTGCTTTACAGCCCTCTCTAAGCAGTTTACAGAGTCCTCAGATTGCCCCCCAACAATCCAGGTCCCCATTTTACCAACCATGGAAGGATGGAAGGCTGAGTCAACCTTCAGTCCGTCAAGATCAAACTCCTGGCAATGGACAGAGTTTGTCTGCAATACTGCATACTAACCACAGTGCCATCTTGGCTCTTTGGCAGAATCCTATTGGAAAGAAAGTGAAAGATAACAATGAGCACATTTTTCAAAGTGCAGTACAGCTTCATTATGGCTAAGATAGGGTTGCCCCAGATATTAGTACCAGAAGAGTCATGATGGCACAGTGGTTAGAATGCATTATTGCAGGCAAACTCTGCCACAGCCTGGAGTTCGATCCTGATGGGGCTGAAGGTTGACTCAGCCCTCCATCCTTCTGGGGTCAGTAAAATGAGGACCCATATTGTTGGGGGATATATGCTGTAAACCACCCAGAGAGTGCTATAAGGCATTATGGGACAAAACATAAGTCTAAGTGCTATTGCTATATTTTGTTGTTGCCTGAAAATTCAGATAACACCTTGTGATTGCATGGCATAATGTAGACTGTGGACATGAAAATTAACACACATGTGTAGGTATGTTTCCCAAGGAAAATGGAGTGAAAGATTGTGAATTTGACATTAACAGCGGAATAACTGCAGCAAGCGCAAATTATGTAGTTTAGAAGAACATTTCTGAAAGATGAGGAAATGCAAGGAGAAAATTTGAGATACTTAAATGCTGGCAGGAAGACAGATGGTAATATATATGGTGTGCATCCAGGAATGAATGTTTGTCAAAAGAAGCTAAGATTGCTGCTTATAAGAGTGCCCCTTCCTGCTTTGTTGTAGTAGGAAGAAAGGGGTTGTCTGAGGAGAAACATAAACATGAATGGAATGCAGGAATGCAGTACACTTTAGAAATGTGAGTGGAAGAAAGGGTCAAGAATATATATGTACTGAATGAATGTTCATTGAATACAAAAGGGAGCAAATCTTTATCAAATATTTACATTGAGCTAGTGCACTACTAGTGGAAGAGCGCAAAGGAGAACTGGAATGAAAAGCAAATATGTGGAGAAAGAGCAAATGGGAAATGTCTGAGGAGATTCTCAGTCATCCAGATCATGGTTGTCCCAAAGGTGGTTTTTCAAGAGGGCACTGGACTTTCTTTGTTTTTCTTGAAGACATTTCACTTCTCATTCAAGAAGCTTCTTCAGTTCTGACCAGAGCTTCAGACAGAATGAGAAGCAAAACATCTTCAAGGAAAAAAAAAAAAAAAAAACTCCAATTGCCTCTTGAAAAAGCACCTTTGGGAAAACAAATGGGAAAGATGGAATATAAAACTGAAAGATGTGGTTGCATGGGAATTGATGAGTTTTTATATGAGCAAGTTATTGACATGATGGAAACTAGCACTATTTTATTTATTCATTCATTAAATTTATATACACCACCCATCTCACCGATAAGGTGATCCTGGGCATCTTAGAGACAAGGAAAAGGATAAACATAGAAACAATTAAAATTAAGAATAATTTTATTTAAAAAACTAAAATCAAGGGGGCTGAAGGTGCAGGGGTGAGATCTTATCCTGTGAACAATCTCCAGGAGAGACAGTCCACCTTGGTGCCCCAAGCCAACCAGAAAAATTATATTTTAAAGCCCTTCCAGAAAGTCCAGTAGGGGCAGATCTCACCCCCAGTGGCAGACTGTTTCCACAGAGCAGGAGATACAGCAGAAAATGTTCTTTTCCATTATCCCCATTAGGCAGAATTCCTTAATAGATGGGTCTGCAGTAGGCCCCTTCTACGAAAACGAGTCGTCCCATCGGGACAAGATAGCTCTTCAGAGACCCATGCTATAAACGACTTTAAAGGTAATAACCAGCATCCTGAATTAGGCCTGGAAACAAGCTGCTAACCAATGCACAACAGTAATATGTGCCACCCTAGGAGCCCCAGAACTGTCTGAGCTACTACATTCTAACACCGGCTGCCATACAATTGTGCTACATGATACAGTACATGATTGTACATGATGATGCTGATGTTGATGAGGAAGGAGGATTGGGGAAGAGAAGGAGGAAGAGGAGGAGGAAGAAGATGAGGAGAGAATTGAATTGTCTCTGATTCTCAGTGGGATTGCCCCTTCCCACCTGTGCTGGCAGAGGAGGTACGCTGCAGATCCCATCAGCCCCATTATTCTGAATCGTGAGGTCCAGGAGGAGGGCCTTCTTTGCTGTGGCTTCTGCCCTCTGGAATATCTTGTCCCCCAATGTGAGGTTGGTCACAACCCTACTATTCTTTTGTAAACAATGGCTCTACATTATACATGTAAGTACCCGTGAAAACGTAAGAAAACAAATATATAATGTGTGTGTGTGTATTTGTTTTCTTTAGTTTTCGTGGGTACTTACATGTATGGCATTCAGCTTTGTTCGGGTATTTTCCCACGTCATTGCAGTTGTGCTTTTCAAGTTGTAGCAACGTTTCAGCAGAATCTAATCTACCATCATTAGGCTTAGTAAGATACTAATACTTAATTAGTAAGATATTACACAAACATCACATCAAGACTGCCTTCAAAACAGACAGAAAAATAGCAGCCATCCTTAGAAACCCCAAAGATAAAATTGACCTGGAAAACCAAGGCATATACGAAGTCTCCTGTACATCATGCCCGGCCACATACATTGGACAGAACAATAGAAGAATAAGTACCCGCCTAGATTAACATAAAAATGCAGTCAAAAAGCTGGAACACACTTTCTCACTAGTCCAACACATGGAAGCCACAGGTCATAGCATCAACTTCAATGGCACCAAAACATTAGCCACTATAGAAAACCCCAGCCACAGAATCATCAGAGAAGCCATAGAGATTGAAAAAAGACCAGAAAGCATGAATAGAAGAGATGATTCCACCAGACTGTCAATCATTTGGAAGCCTGCACTCACAAACAAAAAATCTCCACACCACAAGCCAGGCAAACACCTGGGCACAAACAGATCCCCCCTGATACCTCCAGCTCAAACACACCCCAACCAGGCACCCAGATGAAACCCAGCTTCCTAACTAATGATAGCCGTCCATTTACCCAGAGCCAAGCTGCACTAAAGGCCTCCAATAAAGTAACACAATGTTGCCAGTCAATCAAGATACAAAAAGAGCCAAAAAACAAACAGAAGATATTAGAAACACCAATCAAGCAGAACACAGCAAACTCCAAAACCAATAAACACAGACCAAGACTCCGAACCAATCAGGATGAAGAAAAAACAATTCTGGCAGAGCAGTAGGCTAGCCCCAAATTTAAATCTGAAACAACTGTAAAAGTCTGACTCACAGACGAACACTATACAGAAGCCTGATGATGGCAGATGAGATTCTGCCGAAACGTTGCTACAACTTTAAAAGCACAACTATCATGACGTGGGAAAATACCCGAACAAAGCTGAATACCATACAGGTAAGTACCCACAAAAACTTAAGAATATATGTGTGTGTGTGTGTGTGTGTGTGTGTGTGCATGTGTGTGCGTGTGTAAGTTGCCCTGTTAAGGTCTTGGGATTTAAGAGCTGTCCAGCAGTGAAGCTGACCACATATGGATGATGCAATAAGAATGAATCAGGATAGCAGGGGTATTTCCCTTTAAGACTGGGGGTGGGTTCTATTTCTTTAAGAGGTGTTTATATAAAGGCAGCCCTTAGAGGGAGTGTTCTCTCTCCTTGTGTCCGGTATTCATTGCAGAGTTCTCCATGTAAGAGTTATGAAGATATTTGATTGCTTGTAAGGTATTTTGCCTACCACTAATATTTCTGTATATGTCTTGTATAGAAACTACTGTTAAATGTCTGAGTCTCTGTGTGCTGTGTTTGGCTCCTGGATTGTCTCATAATAGCAGTCACACTGCAAACACTCTGACATGCCCAGAGTTACCTTATGGTAGGATGGACAGATGATGGATGGATGGATGGATGGATGGATAGATAGATAGATAGATAGATAGATAGATAGATAGATCGGGTCTCTTCACATTTTCCAATCTTGTACAGCTTCTTTCAGTTATTCTGTGCTCTAGCTGGTGTCAGCTTAGATGGTGTCCATCTATCAAAAGGGCAATCCCATTTCTTTTAATCACTGACTATTCTAGGCCTGATTGCCTTTTGGCTCTTGGCCAAAATAAATAAGGCAGAATTTTAAAAAGCAACGGGACTTTCTGTTTTTTCTTTAAATACTTTTTGCTGCTCATGCAAGAAGCTTCTTCAGCTCTGACTGGATGGTGGAGAATGGAAGAATTTATACTCCTTGCATGGAAGCTGGTCATTTCATTCTTTTAGCGAGTCGTTGAGGCCACCTGTGTCCTAAGGGTCATCTGAGTGGTGCAAATGGGTGTGGAGTCTTTTTGGAACTGCTGAAAGGACTATGTTGCAGATTGGAGATAGATGAGGTCATATCTACGTAGACTTCGGTAAAGCCTTTCATTCAGTTGTACATGACAAACTACTCCTAAAACTAAAATCTTATGGTATCTCTGGACACCTGCATAACTGGACAGAAGCATTCCTGTCAAACAGACAACAAATGGTCAAAATTGGGAGCATCCTATCAAATTCTGTACCTGTCAATAGTGGTGTCTCCCAGGGCAGTGTTCTAGGACCAACTCTCTTCATACTCTACATAAATGACCTCTGTGATCATATCAAGAGCAACTGTGTTCTTTTCGCTGATGATGTAAAGCTATTCAACACCACAGACAATACTGCTACCCTTCAAAAAGATCTTGACTATGTATCAGAATGGTCAAACAAATGGCAACTTCAAATCTCAACAATTAAATGCTCTGTCCTACATATTGGCAAAAAATAAATAAATCATAAAATAAAATATAGGCTGAATAGTCAAGACCTTGTTGATGATCCAAACTCTATCAAAGATCTTGGAGTACTCACCTCTAATGATCTAAGTGCTAGCGCCCACTGTAACTACATAGCCAAAAAGATGTTAAGAGTTGTTAACCTAATCTTATGCAGCTTTTTCTCTGGTAATATCACAGTACTAACTAGAGCATACAAAACATTTGCTAGACCAATACTAGAATACAGCTCATCAGTCTGGAACCCACATTACGTATCTGATATTAACACAGTCGAGAAAGTCCAGAAATATTTCACAGAAAGAGTTCTCCACTCCTCTACTCATTGCAGAATACCTTATGCCACCAGACTTTAAATTGTAAACCTAAAAAACTAGAACTACACCGCCTTCAGTCCGATCTAAGTATAGTATATAAAATCATACATTGCAATGTCCTACCTGTCAATGAATACTTCAGCTTCAACCATAACAACACTAGAGCACACAATAGATACAAACTCAAGGTTAATCGCACCAAACTTGATTGCAGGAAATACGACTTCAGCAACAGAGCGGTCAATGTCTGGAATACTCTACCCGACTCTGTGGTTTCTTCCCCAAACCCCAAAAACTTTAACCATAGACTGTCTATTATTGACCTCACCCCTTTCCTAAGAGGTCTGTAGGGGGTGTACATAAGCGCACCAATGTGCCTACTGTCCCTGTCCTATTGTTTCTTTTATATTTTTTATTTTTTTTATTTTTCCTGTATGTATCCATATATTCATAGCTATGTTTTTACTTATACCTATTATCTTGTAAACAATTGACAAATAAAAATAAATAAATAAAAATATGCATTCCCCCCCCTCCGTTGAGAGTGGGCTGTTCAATTTTGAGAATCTCCATAGACATAAAAGCATGAACAAAACAAACAGAGTTTAGAATAATAGAAAAGAAGGGAGAGATTTAGTGAATGGTACCGTGTAAACTAGAATTAGCTAAATTTCCTCTCTCTCTCTCTCTCTTTTTTTTTTTTTCTATTTTTGGTTTAATGCCTTTAATTTCCTTTGCTTGGTGTTTCTTATCTGCTTTGTGTACTTTGTGTGATGTTGCTTACTCAAAGAGGAATGTTGTGATGGGTATGAATGTGCCTATAATAGTTGGGAATGGACAATCAAAAAAAGCTACGCTTGACAGTGATAGGTAGCTGCCTAAGGACGCTTATGGAATACAGTGTTTTGAAAGCTATTTTGATAAGTGGCATTTCAACAACTGATCATCCCAAACAGGCCATGTCATTTCTAAGTGCATCCAAATTGCTGAATGCTATTAGGAAGTCATTTAAGCTCCCTTGAACATTGTGTCTGGTTTTAAAATTGCGCACTTAAAATATACATCTTGTCCAAACACGTAATGAAAACATTAAATTCCCCCTTTTCTTCCATCGGCAATAGCCAGCTATAAATAAACCTTCAAAAAACTTTCACACTGAAGCAGAAAAACACATGGTGCTACAGCATGTGGAAAAGGGGATGGTATCTGAAGTTGAGCAAAATAGAATCTGCATTGGCATCTTATCAATGCAATAAATTTTCTTCACAGGATTAAGCATCCAAGACAATGCAAAGTTGAAAAAAAAAACTGGTGTTATCTGATATTTTGTTCTGCTACTCTGTTGTTTAAGACTGTAAGTTTCCATCATGGTTTGGGCAACACTGCTAGACATACTGTAGAACCTGCAAATCATTTCTTTTCTTGTCCATTTCACTTCTTCACAGATCTGCCTCCAAATTCTTCCCATTTCATATTGCAATTCATTCATGTCTTCTTTGTTTATTTTCTTAAAGCCAGATTTGCATGAAAATGAAAGGGGCGTTCAGAAAAGGGATGTGTGAATTTCTAAATTGGTTCTTTAATTTTATTTTTGGAGTAAGGAGAGGGAAATTATACAATTTTTTCTCCTGGGTGTTTCCTCTCCTGAATTTTCTTTCCTCTCCCAGTTTTCATTTGATTTAAAATTTAAATTTAAAAACAACATTTGGAAATTCTCCTATTACCCTTTTCCAGAGGCATTGAGATTCTCATCACTTAGGAGGACTCCAGCAGACTTTTCTGGCACTCATGTGAAGGAACATATGGGTGTGTCATTTGCAAATGGTTGCATAGCTGTTGCATTGATACATCTGCAATGGTGAATGTTCTGGCTAGGAGGCACTGAAACAGAAAAGGCCAGAATAGGAAGTCAGAACAACAAATCAACATGCAGTATGCATACCTCTGCAAAACATGCAGTTGGGACTTGGGAGGTGTTTGCTTCCTCCCATCTGCAACCAATGCTTGCCCTACAACTCCTTTGCAACAAAGGTATGTGGTGACAACTATTGGCAGTTGTGGGCAACTCTAAATCACCCAAGTGGGGATCCTTGCATTACAAATGTTTGCATTTTCCATATTTAATTAAAAATAATAATTAACCCTGTCTGTCTGCAAGGAACATAAATCCTTTTATTCCCCACTGTTAGGAATAACAAGGTTACCTAACTTAGTTTGGGTAAAATAATATATATAAACTATGATTGTAAGCAAGTGTATGTCACTTTAACTGCAAAGCATGTAATTTTGGGTGTGGCTGTAAAACCGCCATAAGAGGGAGCAAGAGAACCCGCTATATTGCTGGCTTACTGAATTGCTTGCTAACTGCGTGTTCCCTGCTGCTGATGTTGCTGAAGGAAGAAAGGAGGTTTGAACTTCTTCATATCTCTACTGTGAGAAGATTTATTACTGCACTGATATTTGTAAGTTTACTGACCTCTTTTTCGACACTGGAATTTGCAACTGAATAATCCCCAGACGGACTGAAATAGTGAATGATACATGGACTGTTTTGACTATGATAAAACTCTTACTGGAATAAACTATTTAACTAGCACAGTGTATCTGTTTTACTGAGTGTAAGCTACAAAAACATTTATCTCAAATATTTTGCCTGCCTGCCTGCCTGCCATGCAGAATTCTGCTAGGGTGTATCCTTAACACCCACCATCCAATCAGAGTTGGAGAAGCTTCTTGGATGAGAAGTGAAATGTCTTCAAAGAAAAAACAAGAAAATCCAGTTGTCTTCTTCAAAAAGCACCTTTGGGATAGCCATGGCCTGGATGACTGAGAATCTCTACAGAGTTTTAACTGTACAATTTGGGATGAACAACCTTTGAATGGTGTGAGAGTAGAAATGGATTCCCCTTGGAAAAAACTGCAGATCTACAGGAACCAGGAGCATTACTCAGGTGACCCTGTGGACACAGATAAACCTCCAAGTGCTTCAGTGACCCTCTAAAAGGATGCAAATGACCAGCTGTCTGCAAGGTGTATCAATCCTTTCATTCCCCACTATCAAGTCAGAGCTGAAGAAGCTTCTTGGATGAGAAGCGAAACATCTTCAAAGAAAAAACAAGAAAGTCCAGTTGCCTCTTGAAAAAAGCACCTTTGGGACAATTTACCCAATTCCAAATCACAAATTAAAGAATTAAATGCCAAGGTGAACATCCTCCAAGGCTTTTTTAGAATTTGATTGATTGATTGGGTGCCACCAAGTCTGTATCAACTCTTAACAATCATATAGATATATTTTCTTCATGATGATTTGACCCTAACCTAATACTTTAGGTCTTCTAATAGTTCATTCATCACTATGTAACTGAGTCCATCCATTTTGATGCCAGTCATCCATGTCTTCTCCTTTCTTCCACCTTTTCCATCATTAAAGACTTCTATGGAGAGTTGGATCTACATTTTGTGTATCTGAAGTAAGATAGTTTAAACCTGGTCATGTATGCCTCAAGGAATAAGATGCTAATATTCTCATTGCTCTTGAGAAATAATTTGATCAGTTCTCCTCCCCCTGGAGAAATTCAGTGATAGGATTCACTCAAATTCTCTGGCCACAAATTTATTTTTTCAGCAGAATCTGACCCATCTTTGTCCTTCAGATCTTCCAATGGTGCACCATTGTTGCTTAATTGAGTCTACCCACCTCATGGCTGGTTGGCTTCTTCTTCTCTTTCTTTCAACCATTCCTAGCATAAGATGAGAGGAGAGAAGAGGGGAAGGGAAGGGAAGGGAGGAGAGGAGAGGATAGCATAGGATTCCACACTCATTTGCACTTAATCAGGGGATCCTGAAGGTACAGTCAAACCCCCAAGTGGCCTCAACAGCTCTCAGAGAGAGTGGTAATGACCAGATGACTGCAAAGAAATATGATCCCTCCATTTCCCCTCTCCAGCATCCTGCCAGATGTGATGAAGTTCCTTGGATGAAGAGCAAAATGTCTTCAAGAAAAAACTAAGAAAGTCCAGTTGCCTTTTGAAAAAGCACCTATGAAACAACCATGATTTGGATGATTGAGAATCTCCACAGACATTTTAGCACAGTAGACTTCTCTGGAGAGCTACATCCTGTGAAATTAATTTATCAAATTATGAAATTAATGAGATTATTCACTGTGGCATGTTTATCTTTTTGTTCTCAATATCATCATTGTTTTCAGTTAATAGGATTGGATAAATAAGTCACTTATATATATATAAAAACAGAATAGAAGTATATATAAGAACAGAAACAGTCTGATTTGCAGACGAACACAATACAGAAGCCTGATGATGGCAGATGAGATTCTGCCGAAACGTTGCTACAACTTTAAAAGCACAACTATAATGACCTGGGAAAATACCCGAACAAAGCTGAAAACCTACCATACATACATTATTGTATTTAGTAGGCAGCAGGAAAAATGCCATTATATTTCAGATGAATAACCTCATTGAGTTGTTTAAATAGTATCTTTTTCTTTTTAATAATAATTGCATTAGAGGAGAGGAACAGTAAATGCCAAGCTCCTTTCAATAAATCAGTCTGATATGTTGCAGCTCAGTTGAAATCTATCCATCAGTGGCCATAAGACATCTGATAAATGAACAAGAAAAGAAAATAAGAGAAAAATAAATCTGAAGAATACAGAAGTTGAAGAGTCCGATTAAACATTGTTAATAAAGGATATATATCTGTATCAAAACACTTCAGTGAATCATCTTTCTTGAACACTTATTCTGATTTTTCAAATGATTAAAAAATTGCTTTGTAATCAGGAGGGATTGGTAGAGTTTCTGTAGGGAGTTATCAAACAATAGTTTAAAATAATTCCATTTCACTTGTTCTCAAAAATGGAATGACAAAATAACAGAGTCTAAAGCTAAAGAAGTGCCATCAAGCAAAAATTGCATAACTGCGAGTGAATTAGAAAGAAGGTTAGAGTGATAGAAAACGTATAGAAAACAGATTTTGGGTTTATTCATGTTTTCCAAAGAGTGAGCTCCCTCTTGTTATGAAGTTTCATGTTAATCTGTCCTTTCAAAGCACTGAAATATTTGCAAAGGTGATACATCCACAGTTCCAGATTGTGCTAATCACTTTTGCATTTTAATACTAGAAATTTTTAAAAATGGATCATCAAATTTATCAATCCAGAGTTCTCTCTCAAGACACAGATAACCAGACAACCAATCACAGATAACAGATAACCTACTTCGGGTATTTTATGTGAAGACTCAGCTCTTTGAAGAAGGTCCAGTGCTGGGAAATGTTGAAGGAAAGAGAATAACAGGAAACCCTATACCATTTCAGACAAATGGTTGTCCAATCTCTTCTTAAAAGCCTCAATTGGTGGAGCACCCAGAACTTCTGGAGCTAAGTTGTCCCACTGTTCAATTGTTCCAACTGTCTGGAAATTTCTCCTTAGTTTTAGGCTGGTTCTCTACTTGATTATTTTCCCCATTGCTTCTTGTTCTGCCTTCAGTGCTTTGGAGAATAAGTTGACACACACACACCCTTCTCTGTGGCAGCCCCTTAGATATTGGACAAGTGCTATCATGTCATCCATAGTCTTTATATACCCAATTTCAAGAACTGTTCTTTATGTTTTAGCCTCCAGTCCCTTCATCATTTCTGTTACTCTTCTTTCTAGAGTCTTTTTTTCAACCTGGATACCAAAATTGGATGCAGCATTCCAAGTGTGGCTGTCAGGATTCCAGCTATCACTGGACAGTAGCTTTATGAAGTGGTGTTGAGGTAATTCCTCATTAGAAGAATGAGCACACATAGGGAGACGTAGTGAGAGTGGTGAAGAATATTACACAAACCGCACACAGATACACTGTACAGTAAATGTAGGTTTTTACTTCCAATAAATGTTTTAAGCACAGTCCAAGATAAGCAGTCCAAGTCATTCACAGTTAAATTAGTAAGTTTTCAGTTCAGGAATAATCCAAATATCAAAGTCCAGTATCAAAAACAGTTCAGTAACAGACTTACATCAACGATCAGTAACAGTCATTAAGAGGAACGGCAATACTCTCCAACAGAGACTCTCCAATACTCTCTCCAACAGAGACTCACACACTCCACTGAGACTAAACAACCCAGGTTTCTGGCTCCATCTTATGGCCATTTGAGAAACCACACCCAATTACAGTTTAGCATTCTCTTAAAGACATAGTATTAAAATGCCTATCCTAGTTCATATATTTCCAACCTAAATAACTGTTAGGTGACTTATATTCCTAACAAGTGATATTAAGAGGATGACCAGCAAAGGAGCGGGTGGACTTAGTTATGGGTATGGTGAATGCATCTTTAGAAGAGTTGAAGGGCCAGGTTGGGATCAGGTTAACATGGAGAAAATCTATCTATGTGAAAAATTGGCATTGATTTGATGACACTTCATCAGTCAACGTGCTACTTTCAAATCAATCTCCATTAAAAAAAAGTTCAATATCTTTCCAGGCATGTATCATTATTTTTCAGAGTAATCCTTTTAACAGATGCACAATGTGATGAATTAAATCCCCTAAACCCTAAATTACATCATTTGGACAAAGGGAAAGGTAGATTAATTTAATTATGGCCATTCCACCCACTGAGGAAGATTGATCAAAGGTCCTCTGATCTCAAACAGCCATTGATGAAAGAATATCTTTTCAATAGCTTTCTTGAAAACAATACATGTGAACAATCCACCTTATGCAGAATTTAGAACTGGAGAAACAGTACCGCAGAAAGAAAATGGCTCAGGAAATTGCTAGGTAATTCACAAGAAGAAGGAGGAGGAGGAGGAGGAGGAGGAGGAGGAGGAGGAGGAGGAGGAGGAGGAGGAGGAGGAGGAGGAGGAGGAGGAGAAAAAATCCATTCCATATTCCAATTTGGGAATAATTTTCCTTTTATCTTAAAATGTAAAATTTAACCATGGTTACAAAGCAAGATTTATTTCTTTAGCGTAAGGCAACATTTAGGAGAAGCAGGTATACAGGGAATCTTTGACTTGTGACCACAATGGAGCTCAACATTTCCTTTGCTAAGCAAGGTATTTAAGTGAGTTTTGCCCCATTGTATGGTCTTTCTGTCACAGCTGTTAAGTGAATCACTGCCATTGTAAAGTGAATGATGTGGTTATTCAGCGAATCTGGCTTTCCCCTTTGACTTTGCATGTTGGAAGGCAGCTGGGAAAGTTATGTTGGAAGGAATATCCATCTGGTTCAGTTCCAAGCTGGGAGAAAAATGCTGGAAACAACATGGAGGCAGACTGGAAAGAAAGTTTAATGCTGAACAGAACCAGCAGCAGTTCTGGTACAGCTAACCTATTGGTTTGATGAGTCAAATGGATCTTTACAAGTTTCAGAGATGCTGCTAATGGGGGCTGTGCAGTGACTGAAATACTCTTAGGGGATTGTGCAATGTAGTGAGCTCTGTGTCTTCTGCTAAAATGGTAATGGATTAATCCTATTATGTCCTGAAGAATTATGTCCTATTCCTGGAATTTGAATGGAGAAGAATATAAATTTTTAATCCAGCCATTGTGTCAGAGCTCTGGCATCCATCCCCATTCAAATCATGAGTCTCTAGCCACATCTCTCGGAGTTAAAAAAAACAAAACCCAAGATTTATTAGAAGTGAACATGCTGGCACTACCTAGGTGCAGCCGACTCTGAGACACATCATTCATTTTACCCTTGACCCTAGTCTTCCCCCACCCTCTGGGTGTATATTTTCCAATGGGACATATCCATAGCCAAGAGTCATCAATCATGCTCTCCAGTAATAATCTTGCACACCAGAAGCTTTGGCAATTATCTATGAAAGCATTTAAGGAATGCACTACTTCTCCCATTTGAGGTAGTCACTTCAAATGGTCATTAGTTGTGAGTTGAGGACTACCTGCATTTCTTTTCTTTTTTTAATACCAACAATAAGAAATATTGGTTCTTAAAACAAAATTTAAATGTTTGCATGTTTAAAAAAAGAAATACCTACAAAGAAGAGGGAGTCAACCTGTTTTCCAAAGTACTTGAAAGCAGGATAAGAAGTAATGGATGGAAACGAACCAAGGAGAGAACCAACCTAGAACTTGTTAAATACTTTGGCATGGGTCGGAGTAAATGGAGACAGCCTCTGAATAGTGACTTTCAGCTCTTTATTAGCATAGTGACTTCTCAAAACAACAACAGTGAACTCTGCCTTATATAGGTAACCCTTGTAAGAATTGTCCAATAGCGAGCTATGAACACTAGCTCTTTTAACCAATACGAACCCTCTGTTAAGGGCCAATCGGATTCCTCAGAACTAACCAATCCGATCTGGCCGCCTAACAGCCAATCAGAAGTGCAGGGCCAGAACCCTGCACTTTACATCAAGCTCATACTTTATTAACTATGGTACATACACAACACCCCTTCCCCCTGGCTTCTTAATTATGGTGCTGTTATATAGTCCTTTAGATAGGACAGTTGTCTTTTAAGTCTTTCGGATTTTTGTTGGATTGGTTGATTGCAATCCGGTTGAGGTAGATTGTTGTTTGGCAGTGGTTCTGCTTCTTGCTCTGGTGCAATTTCTTGTGGTGCAAACGATTCTCCTTCCTGCTCCATTTCCTGAGCATCACTTAGTTCGTCGCTCCCTTCGAACAGGTTCCCTGGAACTTCATCTTCTTCCGTACCTCCCCCCCCTCGGCTTGGTCATAGGGGAGTTGTTGACTGGCCGTTGTGAGTCGTGACCACAATTGGTCGATATGCCGTTTCCACAGTCTATTGTCAAAGCATTTCACTACGTAGGATTTGGGGCCGGTCACTCGTATTACTGTCGCCTCTATCCATAACGGATCGCCCGATAAGTTTCATGCATAAACGAGGTCTCCTACCTGGAAGCTGCAACAGCGGCTTTTCCGGTTCGTAAGCGGGGTGCAACTGGTCGAGGTGGGAGCGGAGTCTTCGTCCCATCAGTAATTCGGCGGGAGTTCTGCCGGTGACGCTATGTGGAGTTATGTGTTGCAAAAAGAGAATTTGATTGACCTTGTCATCGATATTGTCATAGTCCACTTTTTGCAAAGTCTTTTTAACAAATTGGACCATGCGTTCCGCTCAGCCATTGGTCACAGGGTGCACAGGCAAGGTGAGCACATGGCGGATGCCGCAGTCAGCGAGGTACTGCTCGAACATTAGTACCATAAACTGTGGCCCGTTATCGGACACCAGGACGTCAGGCAATCCATGGGTTGCAAAGAGTCTGTTTAGAATCTTGATCACCACCTCAGAAGTTGTAGTCGTCATATGATGAATTTCTAACCAATTGGAGTACGCTTCGACTGTCAGCAGGAAAGTATAGCCCTTGGTTGGCCCTGCAAAATCCAGGTGGATTCTGGACCAGGGTCCTCGTGGCATCTCCCATTCAGTAGGCATGGCTTTTGGTGGGGCGTTGCTGACTTGTTAGCAATTGGGACACGCTTTGACCCACTGCTCGATTTGCCGGTCCATGCCCGGCCACCATGCGTAGCTTTGTGCAAGTGCTTTCATCCGCACGATGCCGGGGGTGGCCCTCGTGCAGAATTCATAGCAGCGTCTTCCGGAGTCATTCTGGGACAACGACTCTATCGCCCCAGATGATACAGCCTTTTTGGGAAAAAAGTTCAGTCTGTCAAGATTTAAATGGTGCGAAGTCATCTGGTACTTGGTCCAATGGCCATCCACGTTCTACCCAACCTAGGACTCGAGCTAGGGTGTGGTCTCGTTTGGTTTCTCTCGCGATGTCTCTGGCGGTCATAGGCGGCGAGTTGAGTGTTTCGATCTGCAACATAGTTGCCGTTGGTGCCGGATCGTCGAGAGTCTCTGGAAGCGGTGCTCGGCTTAATGCGTCGGCATGGGGAATGGCTTTCCCCAGGCGATATTGCAGGCGATAATTATAAGCAGCTAGGAATTCTGACCATCGGGTCATTCTAGGGGATAATATGTAGGGGGTTGGCTTGTCCCCGGCTATTATCCCTAGCAACGGTTTGTGGTCAGTTATAATAGTAAATGTTCTTCCATACACATATTCATGAAATTTCTTTACAGCTGAAACGATTGCAAGGGCTTCTTTATCAATTTGTCCATATTTCCGCTCTGCTTGTGAAAGAGTCTTAGAAAAGTATGCAACAGGGGCCTTGTTCCCGTTAGGCAGTACATGGCTCAAAATGGCACCCACCCCAAAAGGCGATGCATCGCAGGTTATAACTAACAGCAAAGTCTTGTTATACTGCATAAGTACAGAGTCAGTTGTGAGCAGTTTTTTAACATTCCGGAACGCTTGCTCTTCCCGGTAACCCCATACCCACAATGCTTTCTTATCTAATAATCGGGGTAACGGTTCAGCGACAGTTGCTTTGTGTGGTAAAAATACATTATAGAAATTAATGAGGCCTAAGAACACCTGGAGATTGGCCTTGTTGCGTGGTCTGGGAGCATTTTTGATCGCTTTTAATTTACTCTCGGTAGGATGAATGCCCTGGCTATCAATTCAGTATCCTAGAAACTCAACATTGTCAGTATATAAGTGACATTTATTTTTTTTCACCTTAAGTTCAGCCTCTTGGAATTTTTTAAGAATGTATTTCAAACGATCCCGCAAGATTTTTTTAGTAGGGGCTGCAATTAATACGTCATCAAAATAAGGAACCATGCCCTTGATTCCCTGTAATAACCTTTCCAGAGGCTCTGGAAGATCCCCGGGGCTACACTAACTCCGAATTGCAATCAGGTACATTTAAAGGCACCTCTGTGCGTTACAATTGTTTGGGCTTGGGCTGTTTTTTCATCCACTGGTAATTGTTGATAAGCTTGAGCTAAATCTAATTTAGTGAAAACCTTTCCGCCCCCCAAGGAATGGAGGAGGTGCTGTACCACCGGAACTGGATACGCATTCTGCTGTAGGGCGTGGTTTAAAGTGGCCCGGTAGTCCCCACAAATTCGGATTGACCCGTCTGGCTTCATGGGTGTTACAATAGGGGTTTCCCATGGAGAGTGATCAATGAGCTTCAACACCCCTTGAGCAATTAGCTTGTCAAGTTGTTCGTCGATCTTTGCTTTAAGAGCGAATGGAACTCGACGGGGCTTCAAGCGAATGGGGGCTATTTTTTGATCTGGACTGAATGAGATTGGGGTCCCCTTATACTCGCCTAAGCTGTCCACGAAGACGTCGCTGAACTCAGAGATAAGGTCTTCCTCCCACTCACAACCACCGACTCGGTTCACGCCGGCCACTTCAATGCCAAGTGGCGCAAACCATTGAACGCCTAATAGACTAGGCCTATCTCTATCGATGATCGTTAGAGGTAAGTACGCTGTATGCTTCTTGAAGGAGACTCGGACTCAGCAGGACCCGACAACGGGGATTCGATTTCCTTGGTAGTCCTTGAGGATGAGGCGTTGAAATTGGAGGTCTTGGCGTTGAATTGTGGGGATGAGTTGCTTGAGTGTCTTCCAAGACACCATCGAGAGGGACGATCCTGAGTCGACCTCCATGTGGCAAGGATGGTTCTCGATGGTTACTGTGAATCGGATTTTCTTAGTGTCCAAAACTGAGGCGTGACCAATAGTGATAGTATGGTGAGCCTCTTCTTTTTGCAAAGCTTGATTTCTGTAGGAGTGGTTTACTGGTTCTCACCTTACAGGACAGTTTCCTGTCGACTGGCGATAGTTGGCCCCTTTTGAGGCCTGGCTGGGTTCTGGTAAGATGTGGCAGACCCGGCCGATGTGGCCTCGTTTCCCGCACTCATGGCAAAGTGCGTCGCGGAATTTGCATTTGGCCCTGGCATGGTTTGCTCCACAGCCAGCGCAAGGGCGTAAGGGCTTCGGGCGAGGATCCCGGTCGGACCGCAGTCGATGGACTCCTTCTTCTTCACTGTCTGACGATGAAGAGAGGTCCTCGTGGTGCATTGTTAGCAGCTGCCCTTCTGAGTTGGGTAAGATTTCGCTGGTCGGTGGTGTTACCGGAGTGCGGCTTCACCGTATTTGTGCAGCCGACTTTTTGGTCACTTCCGCAGCCGTGGCTTCGGCGATGGCATTAGCAAAGCTGATGTCGCCTTTTGCCATCAGCTTGCTTTGCACGCCTAGTGCATCTAATCCCAGAACTATTCGCTCTCTCAGTGCCTCTTCTAAATCGGCGAACCCTCAGAGGCCCCCTAAATTTCGGAGGTCCGCCACGAAATCGGCCAGGCTCTCCCCTTTTCATTGGTTTCTCTGATAAAACTCATGGCGTCTCACGAGTGTAGGCACGGTTGGCGCGTAATGGTCTCTCAGGATGGGTTCGAGTTCGTCCCAGCTCATGGCTTTCACTTCTCGAGGTTTGGCGAGTGTTTTAGCCATTTTAAAAATGGCTGGGCCGCAATGCGTCAGGAACAGCACCCTTTTCTTTGCTGGTGTAGCGTCCTTCAAATTATTCGTCTCGAGAAACATTTGGAAGCGATCCATGTAGGATTCCCAGTCCTCTTGGTTCGGATCGAACGGAGCGGGTGGTACTATGCTGCCGGACATGGTTCCGTTGTTGGCGTCGTCTATCACATGCTCGGTATTGCTTTCTGGCTTCTTCGGTTCAGACGTCTCCACATCCCATCCTCGTCGCCAGTGTTAAGTACTTTGGCATGGGTCAGAGTAAATGGAGACAGCCTCTGAATAGTGACTTCCAGCTCTTTATTAGCATAGTGACTTCTCAAAACAACAACAGTGAATTCTGCCTTATATAGGCAACCCTTGTAAGAATTGTCCAATAACGATTTATGAACGCTAGCTCTTTTAACCAATACGAACCCTCTGTTAAGGGCCAATCGGATTCCTCAGAACTAACCAATCCGATCTGGCCGCCTAACAGCCAATCAGAAGTGCAGGGCCAGAACCCTGCACTTTACCTCAAGCTCATACTTTATTAACTATGGTACATACACAACAGAACTAAGGAAAAATTTCTTGATAGAACAATTAACCCATGGAACCCAGCTTGCCTCCAGAAGTTGCAGGTGCTTCACCACTCCTTGATTGGTGGGGTTGGACTAGAAGACCTCCAAAATCCTTTCCAACTCTAACATTCTATGTTCTATAAAATTCAGTGTCCAATTTAATCAGGCCCCATCTTTACTGTCATGGATTTTAAAAAGAAAAACATTTTCAAACGTGCATCCAAGTCCTACTGTTAATCGGTATTTCTGATGCCTCTTCTTTGTTTAATAATTATTTCAACTGTTATTCACACTTCTATGCACACATAACTATTAATTTGTGAAGTAAAAATATAGGCAAAGAAATAAAAATATTGGTGCCGGATTTTTTAAATAAATAGATTTAAATATGCATATAATATTAAATATATGTGCTGTATGTTGACAGTGTCTTCCCATTGTCTCATAAGAAACTTTTCCTTACCTGGAGATGTCTATGGAAGAAAAATAGAAACTGAACACATGGACAAAATTATTAAAATTGAACAAAATCTTAATCATTAGCTACTCCCAAAAGAGAATAAATCAGGGCAGACTACTTTATTTTTACCAATTTATGTTTTTAGAACATTTTTTTAAGAAGAGAAAACAAGTTGCATCCACCAAATTAATTAATTACTTTAGAATACTCAAACAAATGGAAAAAATATTAATTAATTCAGGGAAACCCCCCCTCAATAATTAGCATCCTAAACTGATATAAATTACCCCAATATATCACATATTCATTTAACCATTTAACAACAATATATCAAATTAGGCATGAAAAATTATCAAAGGCTGGGAGTAGAATCAACTTTTAAGCTGCCTCTTTTAAACATAGTTGACCAATTTCGGTTACAAAACCGCAATTTGTGTTTGATGGCAATAAAATCGCAACCTTGCTTTGTGCTCCTTTGTTGCTGCCTTGTGATTATCTTGATTTTTGCAACCAGACTGGATTTCTCTCTTTTAAACAGTCAGAATGGAGACCGGATTAAATGACCTCATTTTAGTTCACTTGACAATAAATGTTTTGAACCTAAATCTACAATATGTTATTTAAAATAGAGTCCCGATGACTAATTTTACTTACTTATTCATTTGTTTATTTTTATTCCACTTTTATTATGTGTATAATAACTCAAGGCAGCAAACCTACATATCACTCCTTCCTCCTCTTTCTTTTTATCACAA
The DNA here is from genome assembly GCA_033807585.1 of Hydrophis major. NCBI lineage: Eukaryota > Metazoa > Chordata > Lepidosauria > Squamata > Elapidae > Hydrophis > Hydrophis major. The sequence continues at coordinate 7,926,627 of CM066330.1, forward strand.
CAGCCCTGTAAGGGAGGTTAGACTGAAAGAGGGACTGTCCCAAAATTACCCAGTTATTTTTCATGCCTAATACTGGACTAGAACCATTCATGTAAAGATTTTTTAAAAGAAAATAAAACATCAGTGCAAACTAATATATTCTAAGAAAAAAGGAAAGAAAAAATAACTTCAAAGAGAAAATAAACAGTTCAAGAAAGAAAGAAAACTAAAAGAAAAAAGTTTTCTTTTTTTAAAAAAAAATGTAGTTTCTGAGTTTCTTATAGCAGTCATAAGGACAATTTAAGTTTTACCTCTTAAAATTGTCCTTATGACTGCAGTTACAAAAATATAGTCTAAATATCCAAGATGCTAGGTTAGGGAAAAACCTGCACTAAATTGGACACAGATTTCTCCACTGAGTGAATAATCTACATGCAAATATATGGTTAATCATTTTTAATTGATTTATTTACAGTTTTATTGATTTTGAGTTGTAAAATGAAGCTGTGTAGATTGCCAGCTCTTTTAAGTATAGAGAAACATAGGTTCAATCAAAAATTCTAAGAACCTTCCTTCCTTCTCTTTCCTTTTCATTACTTCCTTCTTTCTTTTTCCTTCCTTCCTCCCTCCCTCCTTCCTTCCATGTCCTTTTTTCCTTCCTTCCTCCTCTCCTGCCATGTCCCTCCCTTCCTTCCCTTTCCTTCTTCCTTTTCCCTTTTCCCTTTTCCATCTCCTTTTCCCCTTCTTTCCTTCCTTCCTCCTCCTTCCCTTCCTCCTTCCCTCCCTCCCTCCCTCCCTTCCTTCTTTCTTTCTTTCTTTCTTTCTTTCTTTCTTTCTTTCTTTCTTTCTTTCTTTCTTTCTTTCTTTCTTTCTTTCTTTCTTTCCTTTTTTCTTTTCGTTCTTTGTTTCTTTCTCTCTTTCTTTTTATAATTTTTAGAAATTGCACAATTGTAGTTTCCAGATTCCTCCTGGGGTAGAAGCTGGGAGTTGTAAATTAACAATATTGGGATAGCCACTGATTCTGTACTCCTGGAGTGAGAAGCACTTTCCTTTGGGCCAACATACAAATTAAGCATTATTTCAGATCAATGAATATAAATATAGGCATCTGTATTGTTGGGTTGGCAGCTTACTTTGCTGTGACTTCAATTCTTATAGGAAATATGCTGCGTACATAAAAAAATAAAAAATAAAAGCAAACGTCTGGCCTTTTTAGATTTAATTACTATTCACTTAGAGGTACAAAAGAAATGGAAAGAAAAGTCTAAGAAGGACAGCTGCATTTCACAAATCCTATGTAAAGTAGTGAGCTTTTAACTGTAATTCAAACCAACCAGGATCTGGCCTTATTTTTGTTTTTCTTTTCTCCTAAGGAAAAAAAAAAGATGAAGCTTGGCAAATTGGAGTAAAATTGTACAAAGACCAACAGTACTTCACAAATAACTCACAATGTATTCTGACTGATAATTAAAGATAAGAAGAGTTTTCCCAACATGAGAAAGTCCAATTCCCTTTTAAACAACACGTCTGAGACAATCGTATCCTGGTTAGCATAAGAATCTCCATAGATATATATCCACTTTGACTTGTTAATTCAGCTCTTGCTATTCTGAAATATTCCACCCCATCTCCTGCTACCACTGAATCAGAATATAAAATCCTGTATTTTAAAACCATTGTTTCATGTTTCTACTCGGCAACAAAAAATAATCCCCAAAGTGCTTTTTTTTTTTAACGAGGCAACCAAACTTTCTTTATTTTTCCTTGAAGACATTTCACTTCTCATCCAAGAAGCTTCTTCAGTTTGGACCAAATGGTAAGGAAGGGAAGAATTTATATTCCTTGCAGTCAGAAATGAAGAAGCTCCTTGGATGAGAAGTTAAACAAAGCTGCCTTTTGAAAAAGGCATGATCTGGATGACTGACAATCTTCATGGACATTTAACAAAAGATAATAAATCTTGATAGTCTATTTTTTGATATTGTTTCAAATATTTAAGGAATATTATTATCCTTTCTACTCTTTATAAGGCTAAACTTTTTATTTCTTCAATCTGTGACTTAGTTCACAGGATGTTAGTCCTTTTTTCCATCTGATCCAATTTCAATGTCCTCTGGTTTTGGACTGCTGTTAAGGTTCCCACAAAATTGATAATAAAACAAACAAAATGGTGAAAAGTTATAGAATGAATAGAATAAAGTAGAAGAGATGAGAAGAGAAGAGAAGAGAAGAGAAGAGAAGAGAAGAGAAGAGAAGAGAAGAGAAGAGAAGAGAAGAGAAGAGAAGAGAAGAGAAGAGAAGAGAAGAGAATAATTTATTGGCCAAGTGTGATTGGACATACAAGGAATTTGTCTTGGTGCAAATGCTCTCAGTGTACATAAAAGAAAAGAAACATTCATCAAGAGTCAAGAATCATCAGGTACAACACTTAATAATAGTCATGGGGTACAATAAGCAATTGAATCATACTAGGAAACAGTTGATATAAATCATTAGGATACAAGTGACAAAGTTACAGTCATACAGTCACAAGTGGGAAGGGATGAGTGATAAGGAATGATGAGAAGATTAATAGTAATGGTAATGCAGACTTTGTAAATAGTTAGACAGTGTTAAGGGAATTATTTGTTTAACAGAGTGATGGCATTTGGGGAAAAAACTGTCCTTGTGTCTAGTTCTTCTGGTGTGCACTGCTCTATAGCGTTATTTTGAGGGTAGAAGTTGAAACACTCCGGGATGTGAGGGGTCTGTAAATATTTTCACAGCCCTCTTTTTGACTTGTGCAGTATACAGGTCTTCTATTGAAGGTAGGTTGGTAGTAATTGTTTTTTCTGCATTCTTAATTGCTCTAATTACTCCATGATATTTATGTAGTTACTTACCAAGCACATCTAAATTATATTAAAGTAACCAAAGCATCTTTACAATCCCCAAGACATGTCACAACTTTTGAGCTCCCCTAATGTTTGGAAATTGAAAACTGAAGGATTTGACATGCCCTAAAAATTAGTTAGGCTATTAAATCCAGTCTTCTGTTCCATGCAAAAATCCAAATTAAAGCATCCCCAACAGTGGTGGGATTCACATTTTTTACTACCTGTTCTGGGGGCATGGCTAGGTGATCATGTGACTGGAGAGTCAAAAGTTTTTTTTTTTCTTTTGCAACACCCCTTTTCCCGTGCCCTGTTTTTGGCCTACTGGGCCTCAGGGAAGCCTACTGGGCATTGAAAGAATAAGCATTTTGAAGCTTCTAAGGTAAGTACAACAGCAAGGGGGGGATCAGCTGTGCCGCACAATTTAGAATAGCTAGAAAGCAAGACATCTGATGATTTCCTGCTTTCTAGCTAATCCAAATCATGCGGCACATCAGAATTACCAGTTCGCCCAAACCAAGAGCATTTTTTACTACCGGTTTGGGAGAATCGGGCCAAACCAGGAACGTTTCATCTCTGATCCCCAAGCAATAAATGAATAAAGGTAAAATTAGAATTTGTGTTCCAGAGGAGAGCAAGAAGAGATAAGGAAGAGGCAATCCATAGAAATTGAAGACCACAATCAAGTGGAAATTTCATCAAATATATTGATGAATACTACCAAAATCGATTGAAATGGTTATATCAAATGGACACAACAATAAATAAATAAATAATCCAAAGATCTAGTAGAGAAATAAGATATAAAGAAGAGATGGTAGGAATATATACAAGAGCTATGCAAAAAAGGGGGGAAAATACCCCAAATTAACAATATATTCAAAGATTGGATTACTGAACTAGAGTCAAACAGTTGGGAAAATGAAGTTAATGGACCCAATAAAATATTGCTAACCACAAAGCTGCAAGAATTGGTGAAATAGCAACAAAAACTATTACAAGATGATGCAAATAAAATGCAACTTGCAATTTGTAAAGGAAAACGTAAAAGATAAGCACAGATCAAGGAACTGGGGGAAAAAACACAAGTTATATTCTAAGACCAAAGAAAAGATAGCATTAAAATTCTTGAACAACTGGACCACAATCATTATGAGGCATCTTGACGACATATGAAAGTGTGGAGGTATTTCACTGACCTCAAAGCTAAATATTGTCAAATCTATTATTTCCCCAGTTGAAAAAGATTGTGAAAGCTGGATGATCAGAAAGGCTAAATTAAGAAACATTGCTGTATTTGTGTTATGGTTCAGGGGGGAAATGTTGACAATTCCTTGGACCACACAAAGACAATAAACCATGAACTTAAAAGCAACTGCCAATTGAATGCACAAACGAGATAGTTGAAGATGAAACTAGTAATATACAACCAGGTGAAATTATATCTATCAAGTGACAAATGACAGGTGATAAATGACTGATCAATTGAAAAACGTCAATAGGTACTGGACTACCCTGTGTTTCAACTCATCCAATTAATGAGAGTCTACCACTCTTCTGGGTAATTGGTTCCACTGCTAGTTACATTGAACTATTACATTTATTTTCTTGCAATTTAAATTCATTATTCTGTATCCTCAACTCTGGAACAAGAGAGAGTCTTGACCTTCTTCACCATGACATCCTTTCAGGTATTTGAAGAATACCATAATATCACCACTCAAACTTATCTTCTCAAAACTCCAAACACGAAGTCTCTTGATCATCTTGGCATTCATTAACCATTCAGTCATGTCCGATTCTTGGCAATTCTATGGGCCAGGTCTCTCCACATCTTCCAATCTTGGCGCTACTTCTTTGAGTTGTTCTATCCTCTGGCTGGTGTTAGCTTTAATGATGGTCCAGCCACCATCCAGCCACCTTGTTCTTTGGTGGTCTGGTTTCCTTTTATTACTAATTCTTCCAAACATAATTGCTTTCTCCAGTGAATTCCCCTACATGACATAGCCAAGATAAATGAAACATAGTGGTGTGATTTTGCCAGCAAAACCAGAATACAAAATCACATAGTTGTGTGATTTTGCCAGGACAACAGAATCCAAAACTGTGGTCCTTTATCCTAGGACCTCATCACTGCTGGAATGCCTACACCAACATTTTGGTTGTCTCATCTTTAGCAGAATAACAATGGCATTTAGATGTATATTCCACTTCACAGTGCTTTACAGCCCTCTCTGAGCAGCTTACAGAATCAGCATATTGCCCCCAAACAACCTGAGTCCTCATTTCACTGACCTTGGAAGGATGGAAAGCTGAGCCAACCTTCAGCCTGTGAGATTCAAACTGCCAAATTGCAGGCAGCTGGCAGTCAGCAGAAGCAAACTGCAGTACTGCATTCTAACCATTGCACCACTGCAGGAGTTGGGGGGGACTTTGGAAGCCTTCTAGTCCTGCTAAAGCAAGACACCCAATACCACTCCAGACAAGTGGCTGTCCGGTCTCTTCTTAAAAGCCTCCAGTGATGGAGCACCCATGACTTCTGAAGGCAAGCTGTCCCACCGGTTAATTGTTCTCACTGTTAGGAAATGTTAGATTGAAATCACTGCTTATTTATTTGACGGATTTATTTGCTTGGGGTCCATCAAAACAAAAAAGCCCTTGAAAAGAAAGAAAAATCAAACAGCTATTAAGCAATCAAAACAATTCTTATTCTACTGTGATGACACTAACCGCATTTGGCAAGTTGTCTCACAGAATAAGCTGAGCCCGTCCCAGCCTTCTTTCCATTACAATAGCATCTCTTCCACCTCGAGTTTTGATTCATTCTGAATTCTGATTTAACTGGTTCTAAAATTAATTCCTGAACTGGAGCATGTGGATTCTTTCACACCTTTAGTTCCCTCACTTCATTAATAGCTAACCCTATGTCTTCACTTTACGAGTACACATTAGCACTAAAATGGCAAATGAAAGCAAACTTGATACGACTGCACATATGGCAGCTTCCAGATTTGCACATGTGTGAATTTTGCTGAACATCCATTCCTGAAGACACCACATGCCAAAAAAAAAAAAGGAATCTTGAAATAACTCTATCCAGAGAAAGTGTAGCAATAGCAAAAGAAGAGTAGCGGTGACAATAATCATCTTCTTCCATTTGTATCTCACCTTTCTTTCTGGAAATTCACAACTTAACTATTTTGGATGACTGATTTGGAGAAACAAACCAAATGTAATTAAAAGTGGAGGTGATGGGGAATAGAAACATAAAAGAAGTTCAGCCAAATAGGCTTCCATTACAAAGAGACACAGATTCCTTCTGCATCTGTTCCACTGCAAAACAGAAGACCAGTTAGTGTGAAGTCAGATAACAGATAATCAGAGTTGGAAGGGACTTTGTAGGTCATCTGGTCCAATCCCCCGCCCAAGCTGGAGACCCGACATAATTTCTGACAAAAGGCAGTCCAATCTCTTCTTGAAGATCTCAAGTGATGGTGTTTCCACAACTTCCGAGGGCAAGCTGTTCCATTGGTAGATTGTTGTCCCTGTCAGAAAGTTTCTCCTTATTCCCATGTTAAATCTCTCCTTGTTCAGTTTCCATCCATTATTCTTTGTCTGGCCTAAAGGTGCTTTAGAAAATAGCTTGACCCCTTCCTCTCTGTGGCAGACCCTCAAATATTGGAAGACCGCTACCATGTCTCCCCTGGTCCTTCTCTTCACTCGACTAGCCATGCCCAGTTCCTATAGCCGTTCTTCATATGCCTTAGTCTCCAGTCCCCTAATCATCCTGGTTGCTCTTCTCTGTACTTTATCTAGAGTCTCAACATCTTTTTTATAATGTGGTGACCAAAACTGGATGCAGTACTCTAGGTGTGGTCTTACTAAGGCTTTATAGAGTGGTATTAGTACCTCACTTGATCTTGATTGTATCTCTCTGTTAATGCAACTTAAGATTGCATTACCTTATTTGGTGGCTCATATTTAGCTGGTTGTCCACTAAGACTCCAAGATCCCTCTCACTGTTACTGCTATTGAGCCTGGTTTCACCCAGTCTATATGTGTACTTTTGGTTTTTCTTGTCTAAGTATAGGACTTTATTTTTCTTTACATTGAATTTCATTTTGTTAGATACAGGCCAGTGTTCTAGTCTATCAAGATCCATCTGAATCTTGAGCCTATTTTCTTGGGTGTTAGCTATTCCTGCCGGCTTAGTATCATCTGCAAATTTGGTAAGTTCCCCTTCTATTCCCTCATCTGAGTCTAACTACAAGAAGGTGGATGTGGAATAGATAGTCCTCAAGTTATGACTGGTTAGTTAGTAACCATTTAAAGTTATGATAGACCTCCAAAAAACCAGTTCAGATTCACTCTTGTTGTCACATCATCACAATTTGGGCACTTGGCAACTGGCCTCAGGGGACCACAGTTTGAGATAGTATTTTTCTGGAAACTTGCATTTTCTTTTGGTTTCCATCAATAAATGCTCTACAATGAACAATAGGTTTGATAAACGACCATGATGTTTGCTTAATGACCAACATGTTTGCTTTACGACTGCATTTGTGCTTAATGATCATTCCCCAAAAAAGTTGCAAAATCGGGCATGGCCACATGATGACCTGCTTATGACTGTCATGAATTCGATCCTAATGGTGAGCTCAATTACAGTCATTAGTCAAGAACTGTCTGTAGAACTTTTTAGAAAGCTTACTGACTTTGAAGTTGTTGTGGCCTGCTGGTGGCTGGTGGAGCTGGCAACAAAGTAGGACAATGAGGAGTTTGGGGAGGAACCTGGGCCAGTCCTGGAGACTGAGGAAGGCTCGGACAAGGACTCTGCATCAGAGGCAGAGATGGGGCCAGGGCAGGCTGGCAGTTATGAGTTGCCTTCAGAGTTGAAGAGCAGTGTGGCAGAGAAGCAGCTGGAGCCAGTTCCCAGCCTGTGCATGTGCAGAGCTGCCAAAAGAAAAGGACAATTATGAACTAAGGGTCGATGTGGGAGTAAGGCCACAGATGGATGGTGAATGGCTCATTCCATAGGGATTAAAAGAGGAGCAAAAGGGGAGGGGGCTTTTTCAGGAAACAATTGGTTCATTGCAACAGTATGAAGATCTGTCTGTCCATCTCAGAGACTCTGTGCCAAGTCCTTCCTTGTCAGCACTGCGTTTGGAAATATTTACTTGGCAGCTTTCCAAGCTAGATAGGTTTGTGCTCCTAATTACACCCTTGAAAGACTGTTTGCCAGGCCTTTGGCTGAAGGTGAATGCAAGAAATTCACCTTTGTTTTAAAAAGGGGCTTCACCAGGACAAAAAGTCAGCTTAGTGCTTTTTGGGGAGAGCTAGGTCAGAACAGAAACCTGGTACAAAACATCAACCAAAGCTTGTGTGCTTCAAGAGAATGAAATTAGAGCTCATGGTTACAATCCAATAATGTTTCCAGTGGACTCTGTGGAAGTTTATTGTCCTTTCAATTAGTTAATTTTTGTCCACCTTGATCAATATTTATAGCTTGCTTCAATAAATGACAAGGATTAATTGGACTCACCAGGACAGCTTGTGAAATCAAGCCGTCCTTGGCACATGGCTTGAGAAATGTCATTTGGGCAGCATTTTAGGTAGATTCAACATCTTGACTCTGGAAGGTATCATCTGTTAAAAATGTTATTGTTATTACAAAGCACAAACCATCAGCCTCAAGCTGACTTCTTCATGCTGAAAGTAAACTGATGTGTCAGAGATTTGAACATTCAAGATTTTAGCTTTAGCCCACTATATAAATATGGCTAAATTCGAAATCATATCTGTCTATGAAACATGGCTCAATGCATCTCTCCCTGACTCCATTACCACAGTAAGAGACTATCATGTTTACTGATCAGATCGTGAAATTCGTAGAGGAGGTGGTATTGCTATCTTCTATAAAAAGTCCTACATCTAAAAAACATCCAAGTTATCCAGGAGCTTGCTCTTCCTGAGACCAACATCTGTGAACTATCCTTAAATATCACATTTTGATTCTTACTATGTTACAGAGCACCTGATTATGACATCGAACATGTAAACAAACTAAATACACTACTAACATGGGCAGCATCCTGCCCACACATTTTTATCTTTCTTGGTGACTTCAATCTATCTCATATTGACTGGACCCTAAATGAATGTACAACTGAACCCATACACGCAACCTTCTACAATGCTGTTACAAATCTGGGACTGGAACAACTAGTAATGAACAACACTTGACTAAACAACTGCCTCAATCTCATCTTCTGCAATAGTTTGAATTTAATTTGTGGAATACAAACTAAAGAACCCTTTTCCAGCAGTGACCACAATATGATTGACTTTGGTCTCAACATATGCCCACACAAAAATCATCACAATCATCCCTTGATTGGCAATCTCTATTCACTGGATGCAATACTGTTGAAGACCATTACAACATATTTTTACTTGAAGTCAAAAGAGTCATCAAACTATATGTACCAACAACAACTCTCAAAAAAAAAAAAAAACAGATTACCCATAACAATAAGGAATCTTTAATCCAAGAAGAGATCACTCTGGCGGAAAAACAAATCTGGTCATGTTGCCAATTTCAAAAGCCGATACAAAAATTTATGCCACCAGATAAAGACTGAATTCACCAATTATCACATTAAACAAGAGGAAAACCTTCTAGGCACCAATTCCATCCGCACTTTTTACAATTTTGTGAACAACAAACTAAAAGACTCAAGGTCCATCCCACCTGTGATAGGACCTAATGGTAAAGACTGCAATGATGACACCATTAAAGCCAACATCTTTAACACATTCTTTGGCTCAGTATTTGTAAACAGCAATGGATCATGCCCAGTATTTCCTAGCTGAACCACAGACAACTACAATGATATAATACATATCAATTTTACAGAAGACAATGTTGAAAAAGCACTACACAATCTAAAACCATCTCTATCTATTGGACTGGATGGAATATGTGCCGACTTCGTTAAAAAGCTATCCACTGCCATAGCCAAACCTCTAAGCATAGTTTTTGAAAAATCTTTCGGGACCAGCTCCTTGCCAAACCTATGGTCATCCCCATCTTCACAAAGGGAGACCCCAGCCCAGTTGAAAATTACAGACCAATCTCTTTATGCTGCGTCACCTGTAAAGTCATGGAATCAATTATTAACCAATCAATTATCCTCCACTTAGATACAAACAACCTACTCTCCAATAAAAAAATTGGTTTCAAGAAAAAACTATCCTGTAATCTGCAACACTGCAAAAACATATGGACTACACAACTCGATCAGGGCAAAGCAATAGATGCAATCTACATAGATTTCTGTAAAGCCTTTGATTCAGTGGTACACAACAAACTACTACTAAAACTAAAATCTTATGGTATGTCTGGACAACTGCATAACTGGATAGAAGCATTCCTGTCAAACAGACAACAAATTGTCAAAATTGGGAGTGTCCTATCAAATTCAGTACCTGTCAATAGTGGTGTCCCCCAAGGCAGTGTTCTAGGACCAATTCTCTTCATACTCTACATAAATGACCTCTGTGATCATATTAAGAGCAACTGCGTTCTCTTCGCTGATGATGCTGTTCAATACCACAGACAATATTGCTACCCTTCAAAAAGATCTTGGCTATGTATCAGAATGGTCAAACAAATGGCAACTTCAAATCTCAACAAATAAATGCTCTGTCTTACATAGTGGCAAAAAAAAATCAGAAAATAAAATACAAGCTGAATAGTCAAGATCTTGTTGATGATCCAAGCTCTGTAAAGGACCTTGGAATACTCATCTCTAATAATCTAAGTGCTAGAGCCCACTGTAACTACATAGCTAAAAAGGCATTAAGAGTTGTTAACCTAATCCTACGTAGCTTTTTCTCTGGTAATATCACACTACTAACTAGAGCATACAAAACATTTGCTAGACCAATAGTCGAATACAGGTCATCAGTCTAGAACCAACATTATGTATCTGATATTAGCACAGTTGAGAAAGTCCAGAAATATTTTACAAGAGTTCTCCACTCCTCTACTCATTGTAGAACACCTTATGCCACCAGACTTGAAATTCTAGACCTAGAAAACCTTGAATTAGGCCACCTTCAGTCCGATCTAAGCATAGTATATAAAATCATACATTGCAATGTCCTACCAGTCAATGAATATTTCAGCTTCAACCATAACAACACAAGAGCACACAATAGATACAAACTCAAGGTTAATGACACCAAACTTGATTGCAGGAAATACGACTTCAGCAACAGAGTGGTCAATGTCTGGAATACTCTACCTGACTCTGTGGTTTCTTCCCCAAACCCCAAAAACTTTAACCTTAGACTGTCTACTATTGACCCCACCCCTTTCCTAAGAGGTCTGTAGGGGGCATGCATAAGCGCACCAATGTGCCTACCGTCCCTGTCCTATCGTTTCTTTTATTTTTCTTATATGTACCCATTTCATGTATTCATAACTATGTATATACTTATACCTATTATCTTGTAAGCAATTGACAAATCAAATCAAATCAAATCAAATCAAATCAAATAAATAAATAAATAAATAAATAAATAAATAAATAAATAAATAAATGAATGAATGAATGAATGAATGAATAAATAAATAAATAAATAAATAAAATCGTTTAGTTGTCTTTAAACTAATAGCTTTGTGCCACAACCTGCTTCTCTGGAGGAAAAAAGAACCCCTGCTCTAGACAAATTTCTTGAATTATGGGAGAATAATTAACTGGGTTCCTCAAATTAAAAGCACTCATCAGAGTCAGTGAGAACCAGATGGTGGTTCTGTACTAACCATAAATGCAAGAAGGAAATGAAAATAGCAATCCAGATTCATAGGCCATTCAATTCCTCCTAAAAGGGCTTAGATCAAACACCATAGAGGGATGACCTCCACATTCAAGGTTTAGGAGGAATAATTTGGAACAAAAACGCTGCAAAATTAAAATGAGTGCAACAGGCCTACCAACTATAGTCTAGCACCTGCCATGTTGAGATGCAAATTATTCTAATTATACACGATTATAATATGCAATTTAACTGCATCTCCCGAGTTCATTACAGAGTTCCACAGTGGCTTTGGGTGATAAATGGGTTTCAAAGAGATATTTTCCATTGATGAAGCTTATTTCAGAAGAATGGCCTTTGTGTTCAAGCCAATATACCTTAGATCACCAGATGCTGGGGATTAACCAAAGCAGATGGGCATCGCCCAGTTTGAAAACCTTCCTGTGGCATCTGTTGGTCACTGTCAGAAAGATGAATGCAGTCTGAGCTGCATGGACCATCTATTTCAACCAGCTTAATATTCATATTTTTGCGACAGCCATCCATTGTCTAGGTATTTGCAAAATGTTGGCTTTGCTAGCAATGCCATTGAGATCAACGACTGGAAGAAGACCTGTAAAAAGGACAATATATTGCAGGACAGTTGGCAATCTCATGCAACTTCTAGCATGTTCTGTGTCTATTCTAATGTTCCCACCTCTCCATAGAAACAAATATTGGCTGACATATTTGGATGGTGGCGAAGAGTTTATTTTCAGAGGAAGAATGGCTGGAAAAACAAATATGTCCACTAAAGAAAAGTAAAGGTAAAAGTTTCCCCTGTCCAGTTGTGTCTGACTAGAGGAGGAATGCTCACCTGCGTTTCCTAGCCGAGGGAGCCAGGCAGTCAGAAGGCATTTCTGTGGTCATGTAATATTATGACTTTCTCACCAAAGTGGTACCTATTTATCTGTTCGCATTTGCATGCTTTTGAACTGCTAGGATCAAATCAACAAAACAGTCAATGGAAAACCTTGCCTTCAGAACTTTGGGTGCTCCATTGGGCTTTCAAAAAGAGACTGGACAACCATTTGTTTGAAATGGTATAGGGTCTCCTCCTTGAGGTGGGGGTTGGACTAAAAGACTTCCAAGATCCCTTCCAACTCTATTATTCTATGTTCTATCCCAGGCGTCTGCAACCTTAAACGCTCAAAAAGCCATTTGGACCCATTTGATGCAGTGGTTAGAGAGCAGTACTGCAGGCTACTGACTGTCAGCTGCCTGCAATTTGACAGATCGAATTCCACCAGGCTCAGAGTTGACTCAGCCTTCCATCCTTCTGAGATGGGTAAAATGAGGACCCAGATTGTTGGGGGCAAGAGGCTGACTTTGTAAAACTATTTAGAGAGGGGTGTAAAGCACTATAAAGTGGTATATAAGTCTATTGCTGCTATTTCCTACAGAAAATAAAACACTAGACCCAATAATTTAACAACCGGTGTGACTGGGTGGGCATGGCCAACTTGATGTCATTCACTCCTACCCAGTCACCTTTTGCTCTGAATATAGAGTGAGTCTCCATCTCCTGTCATCACCTTACCTTCCCATGCCAGGCAAGATGAGGGGGACAGGTGAAGCCAGGCAGTGGTGGAATCAGCTGACAGGGAGCCACAGCAGAGGGCCGAAAGAGCTGCATGTGGCTCCAGTCCTCAGCCCTGGATTCATTAAATCACCTTGAAGAGGTTACCATCCTCTGGTATCATTCTTGATTTGCCCGGATAATGGAAATTTAATTACCAAAAGCTTCATTAAATTTCTAGCAGATGAAAGCATATGCTTAGGACAATTAAACTGCTATAAAAGAAGGAAATATAACACTTGGAGATTGCATCAGTTCTCCTCTCACTCATGTATTAATTTCCTTAGAAATTGTGCTATTTGTACCTTTACACTTCACCTGAGTTTTCTGGTTTGTTGTTGTTGTTGTTGTTGTTGCTGCTGCTGCTGCTACTGTTGCTGTTGTTGTTTTACTCAAGGAGAAATCTTTGTAGTAACTTCAAATGTTGCCTGAAAGGAAATCCAAGGAAGAATATCTGGTAGGTAGATGATAGATAGATAGATAGATAGATAGATAGATAGATAGATAGATAGATAGATAGATAGATAGATGGATGGATGGATGGATGGATGGATGGATGGATGGATGGATGGATGGATGGATGGATGGATGGATGGGTGGGTGGGTGGGTGGGTGGGTGGGTGGGTGGGTGGATGGATGGATGGATAGATAGATAGATAGATAGATAGATAGATAGATAGATAGATAGATAGATAGATAATGGATAGATAGATATTATAATTTTGAATTATGAAATTGGAAAAGATTGGAGGGATCACATGACCATGGGGACACTGGAAATGTAACTGTGAAAAATGAGCATACTGTAGGTCACTTTTTTCAATGCCATTGTAACTTTGAACAGTCTATCTATATTAAGCTGCAAAACAATTTCAGGACATTGGCATGATTTCTAAACTAGCATCAATGATTCTCAGTGCCAATGTCAATCAATCAATCAGCACAGATCTGGATGGGACCTGGGAGGTTTTCTAGCCCAACCCCCTGCTCAAGCAGGAGACCTATATCATTTCAGACAAGTGGCTGTCCAGTGTCTTCTTAAAAACCTCCAGGGTTGGAGAATTCACAACTTCTGAAGGCAAGCTGTTCCACCTGTTAATTGTCCTCGCTGTTAAGAAGCTTTTCCTTAATTCCATGTTGCTTTTCTCCTTGATTAGTTTCCATCCATCGTTCTTTATCCTGCCTTCTGGTGCTTTGGAAAATAAGCTGACCCCCTCTTCTTTGTGGCAGCCCCTCAAATACTGGAATACTGCTATTAAAAATGTTTAATCTAGTATTTCAAAACAGAACAGTGTCCTGAAACTCTTTTCCAGCATAATACTTCTACTATTGCAACTGTTTCTCTGCCTACAAGTCATTTCCAAGGAATGCTTTTTGGAACTAGCACATTTTCCCACGTGATCCATCTTAATTACCTCTCCCAGACATGACAGACTTTTCTCTACTTGCAGTAACTATTTTCCCCTTCTTTCTTTCTATGTCGGCATCTGCTGCAATAAAAGTATATTTTGAGAGCCATTTTGTCTTCAGGTTTTCTCCACAATGATGTTCTGACGGCTATTATTCTTACAAAGGCAAGGAACAGCTTCTGAATCTGGACAGCTCTCTTAGAAATTATTAAGGCATTTATTCCAGAAACCCATTCATCATTATCCCCCTATTCAATTTTGCTATTCATTCACTCTATTCACATTGTTGCATAAAGCCTTCTTTGAAGGAAAAGGGATTTTTAGAGAGGGAAAAAGGGATTTTTAAGAGGGGGGAAAACTGTGTTTAGAAGTACGGATTCAATGTCGTTTTGAAAATGCAATTATGTGGGTCAACCATATTATTTTGAACATAATATGATCCAGAATTACATGATAGAAACATGCAACATGGAAAGCTAGAATGTAGGAATCTGAAGATCATCTAGTCTAACCTCCTTAGTGAAGGCATCAACTATTATAAGAACCCCTAAAAGCCCCAATTTGAATATTTCCAGGGAAAGAGTCCACGACAGATAGTCCTCAATTTATAACCATTTGTTTATTGACTGTTTGAACTTACAATGGAACTTTAAAAGAAATACAACAGCACTGAAAATAGTACCTTATGACTGTTTTTCACACTTCCAACCATTGTAGCATCCCCATGGCCCCATGATCAAAATTCAGGCACTTATAAACTGGCATTTATAAGAGTGTGCACAAATGCTGAACATATAATTGCTAAAATATATCCACTCTTATTGAAACAGAAGAACAAGTGAAAGAATGCAGGATAAAGTGGGCTAAAACTTTGATTGTAATATCCAAGTTGAACAGTGGGAAAATATGTGATTGATAAGATAGATAGCTTAAGATAACTTTATTGTCATTTTATTTTAATGCAAGCACATCAGGCCACATTAAAAATGAAATTTTGTTGCCTGCTCTCAAGGGAAAGTGTATAATCTACCCAAACACATACATGACACACATATACACATGCTATATACATACATAAATATATACCTGCACTGTACAAATACATATAAAGATAAAGATTCCCCTTGCACATATGTGCGAATTGTTTCTGACTCCAGGGGCCGGTGCTCATCTCCATTACAAAGCCGAAGAGCCAGCGCTGTCCGAAGACGTCTCCATGGTCATGTGGCTGGCATGACTAAATGCCGAAGGCACACGGAACGCTGTGACCTTCCAACCAAAGTGGTCCCTATTTTTCTACTTGCATTTTTACATGCTTTTGAACTGCTAGGTTGGCAGAAGCTGGGACAAGTAATAGGAACTCACTCCATTACGCGGTGCTAGGGATTTGAACTGCTGAACTGCCAATCTTTCTGATCGACAAGCTCAGCATCTTAGCCACTGAGCCACTGTATCCCTACTGCTCATTTTGAATATGTAGCAGAAAGAGGAAACTTGAGAGTTCACAAGGTGGATGCTACATGGAACAAAACTGTGACTGAATCTGCATGTTCTGCTTAGGATACTGTGAAGCCCCCTTGTCCCAGGAGGTAACTAAGAAAACAGGTCATGAAGAGGGTGTGTAGCGTCCCAGACAATCCTGCAGACCCTACTTAAGCATCGTTTATATGTCATGTCCTGGATCTTTTCTACCATCCTCACTGTTCTCTGTGCTGTCTTCCTGTCTGAAGCAATAATGCTTCCAAACCAGACAGTAATTCAATATGGCAGGATGCTCTCTATTGTTCCTCTGCAGAAAGTGGTAAGGACAGTGGAAGGAAGATGAACTTTTCTTACATGATGCAGAAAATGTAGGAGCTGCTGAGGATTGAAACATACATTTGTTAGAATTTTAAACAGAAGTTGTATAGAATGATATACCAATGGTGTACAACACATGAGAAATTAGTTAGAAATTGCTTAGAAAGCACTTCCAATTCAACTTGAAAATGTGAAGGGATATTTTACCATGATTCAGAGAATTTTAAAGGTTAATCTTCAATAGAGACCAGAAGTCTTCTTGGGACTGATAGACAACTAGAAAAAGTTGTATAATTTTATATAGGGCGGCACAGTGGTTAGAGTGCAGTACTGCAGGCTACTTCTGCTGACTGACGGCTGCCTGCAATTTGGCAGTTCAAATCTCACCAGGCTCAAGGTTGACTCCGCTTTCCATCCTTCTGAGGTGGGTAAAATGAGGACCCAGATTATTGGGGGCAATATGCTGATTCTGTACAATTACCACCTTAGAGAGGGTGGTAAAGCACTGTAAAGTGATATATAAGTCTAAGTGCTATTGCTATAACTACCATCTTGAATTGCACCCAAAAGTTAAGAGGCAACTAGTGTGGCTCGTAAACAACACACCTAAAAATCAGGCAGACTTTTGATTCCATCATGGTGGCCACCCATCTTGACTTTTTGTATATCATATCTTGCAGGCATCCATATTTTGTGTGTGTGTGTATGTGTGTGTGTGAGACTGCAAGACTACTAAATGCACAAAATGGTCATAAACCATGGGGTTCATTAAAGGAATTTTGATTATCCAATAGATGGTGGGTTTTTTTTGCCATTTTCCAGCAGAAAATAGCAAAAAAACCCATTCATTGGATAATCAAAATTCCTTTAATGACCTCCATTGTTTAAGACCATTGTTAAAGAGCTATGATTTAACTTTAGGAAAAGGTAAATGTATAATTCTGCTTGTGATTCTGTAAAGAAGGTTGGAAGTCACTTCTTTGATTCTTGTTTCTATTTTTCTTTTTCTTTCTTGAACTTTTAGCTTTTTCTTTCTTTTCTCTTTCTTTCTTTTTTTTTATTTCTTACTTTAGGCTAAATTGCATTGGCTTTTCATTTTCATTTTTCAATATTTTAATAAAATTATATATAAAAAACCCTGCCATTTGGAGTGCAATTGTGAAAGCTAGCAGTTGAAAATCTCAGTGTGGTTTTTCTGGTGTCTGGGAGGCCAAATTGTATCTTGGGAAACCTCACCCGGCTGAGCAAAACAAGAATGATGAAAACTTTTCCCATAGTTGTAAAAATCTTGCTTTTATGAGATCCCATTTCTGCATTTCCAAGAGAGTTATCTGTGCATTTAGCCCAAAGTGAAATGATGCAATTACTTTAGAATGCCCCCTTCTGCTAAAAAAAAATACCTGACATTTTTCAGGAGAAAGGAATTTGACAGGTAGTTGAAATTTCTAAAGGTGAAGTTCACAAGCATTCCCAGAAGATTGATAAACATTGCCTAAAGAGAAATTCAGAATGTCTTTAGATATACTTTTTTTTATCAGGAAAACGTTGGATAAATACCATGCTAACACTGAATTAGATCATTGGTCTAACAGGGATGGATACAATCAACTTCAAGATTGATGTCAGCCTTACAGGGCAAACCAGACAGACAACACAGCCAGGTGAGCTAATTCTACTCTGTTGTAAAGCTACATTGACAGAATCTTGCATGTCTGAAAGTACAGTCCTCCCCTCTGACCCCTTACTATCTGAGAAACTAGGGAGAGTTTCTTCTGAACCTCTTGCCCTACCTACTATTCAACTGTGTGGTTAAGCTGTCAGCTGCCATCTTATGCTCGCTTGTGCCTCACTATTATGTGATGACAGACCACCATGAACTGTGGGGAGGGAGAATGAAGGGATGCTTTGGGGGGAACTGAAAGTAGAAGCCACCTCAAGATGTTGCTTCAAGGTCACCCAGCTGCAAGAAGGAAGGAGCATACCAACCTGGGTTCTGACTAGCTGTTATAGAAATATCTTGCAAGAATTTATTGGTGGGCAGCGAGAGGCAGACCAAGGGGTGTGGAGTAGAACTTATTGATTTTTGGCATGTGAATCTCAGTTCTGGCTTTGCATTACTGTAATTCACTTGACCTTTATGGAACTATATCTTTCTCAACAAATGAAGTTAAGGATTGTTTTTGCTTAGAGGTTCAAGCTGAGGCAGGTCTGTCATTCTGTTTCTTATCTGACTGTTCCCTTGAACAGTCTATGCCTCACCTTCCAACTCTTTCCAAAATACCATTACACCAGTTGACTTACCAACAAATAAAAATGCAACCCATAGTGTTCTTAAAGATTTACTGTCTAAAATGTGACAAAGATGGAAAGCGGGATAAGGAAATAAAAAGTGAAACGCCCAGCTTGTTGTTCCAAAAGTGTTTTTCCAACAGGCCATTGGATTTAGTCCAGTAGCCTTTTGGAAAAGCAGATTTGGGACAACCATGTTCTGGATGTTTGAGAATCTTCATAGGCTTGTTATTATACTTTTCAGTTGCCAGGAGCAATCACATATGGATAAAAAACAAAATCAAGATGGCAGCTGTGATGATGTGATTGAAGTCCCACCCTTTTAAAATGCAAATCACCTTACAAATAAAATGGGACAGGGCTTCAATTGTGTAGTTAAAGAAGCCATCGGGGCAGGGTTTCAAATTTGTAGTTGCAGCTGCCATCTTGCTCCTTGGAACCTTCCCTTTGTGGATACTCCTAAAATTGGAGTGCAGCTGATGTTCCACTCCAGTCATAGATGGTCCATATTGGGCCATTCGTTTCAGTTACTTTGTGAGAAAGAGCAAGGATTGGATGACTTGGTGGGAATTGAAGTAGCAATAGCATTAGCACTCAGACTTATATACCACTTTACAGTGCTTTATGGTCCTCTCTAAGTGGTTTAGAGAGTCAACTTTTTACCACCAACAATTTGGGTCCTCATTTTACCAACCTCAGAAGGATGGAAGACTGAGTCAACCTTGAGCCTGGTGAGATTCAGACTGCCAAATTGCAGGCAGCCGGCAGTCAGCAGAAGTAGCCTGCAGTACTGCACTCTAACCACTGTGTCGCCGCCACAAGTAAAGAGAATAGCCCCACATTGTATGTTTCTTCCTTTCCTGGGGAAGCACTTGAATTAAGATAAAGATGTAAGTGCTTTTCACTGTCCTCTAGATCAAGTCCTATCTTTCATGGTATGTGAAAGTGACCTTGGAGACAGGAGGAAGAACTTCAACCTAAACAACCTCATGCAAGAGTTACCTGAGCTCACAGAAGGAAAAGGAGTGTGGGCCCTCCCTAGTTTTCAGAAAAGTAAAACTAAAAGAGATGTGCTTCCAAGACTTCAATTTTCTGTCACTACAGCCTGACAATAAATGCTATATTTGTTCCCAAATAAGAGAAAATGTAGGTGTGAATCTACTAGAGAATTATGTCTGTCTAGTCTAACAAAAGAGAAGAATTGGGAGTGATATGATAGCGGTCTTCTAATACTTGAGAGTCTGTCACAGAGAAGAGGGAGACAACCTATTATCCAAAGCACCTGAGGGTAAGACAAGAAGTAATGGATGGAAAATAATCAAGGAGAAAACCAAGTTAGGAGTATTTTCCTGATTGTTAGAAGCATTGATCAGTGGAATGGCTTCCCTCCAGAAGTTGTGAGTACTCTATCACTGGAGGCTTTTAGAAGAGATTGGGCAGCCATCTGCCCAGAATGGTATAGGGCAGTGATGGCTAAACTTTTCAGCACCGAGTGCCCAAAGTGCATGCACGTGCAACCCCAAAATGCAATACACATGCACCCTTGTGCATGCGCCCTGCCCCTGTGTGTTAAGTACTTGGACATGGGTCAGAGTAAATGGAGACAGCCTCTGAATAGTGACTTTCAGCTCTTTATTAGCATAGTGACTTCTCAAAACAACAACAGTGAACTCTGCCTTATATAGGCAACCCTTGTAAGAATTGTCCAATAATGAGCTATGAATGCTAGCTCTTTTAACCAATAAGAATTCTCTGTTAAGGGCCAATTGGATTTTTCAGATCTAACCAATCCGATCTGGCTGCCTAACAGCCAATCAGAAGTGCAGGGCCAGAACCCTGCACTTTACCTCAAGCTCATACTTTATTAACTGTGGTACATACACAACACCCCTTCCCCCTGGCTTCTTAATTACGATGTAGTTATATAGTCCTTTAGATAGGACGGTTGTCTTTTAAGTCTTTCGGATTTTCGTTGGATTGGTTGGTTGCAATCCTGTTGAGGTAGATTGTTGTTTGGCAGTGGATCTGCTTCTTGCTCAGGTGCAATTTCTTGTGGTGCAAACGATTCTCCTTCCTGCTCCATTTGCTGAGCATCACTTAGTTCGTCACTCCCTTCGAGCAGGTTCCCTGGAACTTCATCTTCTTATGTACCTCCCCCCCCCCTTGGTTTAGTCATGGGGGAGTTGTTGACTGGCCGTTATGAGTCGTGACCGTAATTGGTCGATATGCCATTTCCACAGTCTATTGTTACAGCATTTCAGTATGTAGGATTTGGGGCCGGTCACTCGTACTACTGTTGCCTCTATCCATAACGGATCGCCCGATAAATTCCGTGCGTAAACGAGGTCTCCTACCTGGAAAGTGCGACAGTGGCCGCTGGATCCTATTGGCTTTTCTGGTTCATAAGCAGGGTGCAACCGGTCGAGGTGGGAGCGGAGCCTTCGTCCCATCAGCAGTTCAGTGGGAGTTCTGCCGGTGACGCTATGTGGAGTTATGTGTTGCAAAAAGAGAATTTGGTTGACCTTGTCATCGATATTGTCATAGTCCACTTTTTGCAAGGTCTTTTTAACAAATTGGACCATGCGTTCCGCTCGGCCATTGATTGCAGGGTGCGCAGGCGAGGTGAGTGCATGGCGGATGCCGCGGTCAGCGAGATACTGCTCGAACATTAGTGACGTAAACTGTGGCCCGTTATCGGATACCAGGACGTCTGGCAATCCGTGGGTTGCAAAGAGTCTGTTTAGGATCTTGATCACTGCCTCAGAAGTTGTAGCCGTCATACGATGAATTTCTAACCAATTGGAGTATGCGTCGACCGTCAGCAGGAAGGTATAGCCCTTGGTTGGCTCTGCGAAATCCAGGTGGATTCCGGACCAGGGTCCACGTGGCATCTCCCATTCAGTAGGCATGGCTTTTGGTGGGGCGTTGCTGACTTGTTGGCAATTGGCACACACTTTGACCCACTGCTCGATTTGCCGGTCCATGCCTGGCCACCATGCGTAGCTTCGTGCAAGCGCTTTCATCCGCATGATGCCGGGGTGGCCCTCGTGCAGAATTCGTAGCAGCGTCTTCCAGAGTCATTCTGCGACAACGACACTATCGCCCCAGATGATGCAGCCTTTTTGGGAAAAAAGTTCAGTCTGTCGAGATTTAAATGGTGTGAAATCATCTGGTACTTGGTCCATTCTACCCAGCCGAGGACTCGAGCTAGGGTGTGGTCTCGTTTGGTTTTTCTCACGATGTCTCAGGCGGTCATAGGCGGCGAGTTGAGTGTTTCGATCTGCAACGTAGTTGCTGTTGGTGCCAGATCGTCGAGAGTCTCTGGAAGCGGTGCTCGGCTTAATGCGTCGGCATGGGGAATGGCTTTCCCAGGATGATATTGCAGGCGATAATTATGAGCAGCTAGGAATTCTGACCATCGGGTCATTCTAGGGGATAATATGTAGGGGGTTGGCTTGTCCCCGGCAATTATCCCCAGCAACGGTTTGTGGTCAGTTATAATGGTAAATGTCCTTCCATACACATATTCATGAAATTTCTTTACAGCTGAAATGATTGCGAGAGCTTCTTTATCAATTTGTCCATATTTCCGCTCTGCTTGTGAAAAAGTCTTCGAAAATTATGCAACAGGGGCTTCGTTCCCATTAGGCAGTTCATGGCTCAAAATGGTGCCCACCCCGAAAGGCGATGCATCGCAGGTTATAACTAATGGCAAAGTCTCGTTATACTGCATAAGTACAGAGTCAGATGTGAGCAGTTTTTTAACATTCCGGAACGCTTGCTGTTCCCGGTAACCCCATACCCACAATGCTTTCTTATCTAATAATTGGGGTAACGGTTCAGCGACAGTTGCTTTGTGCGGTAAAAACACATTATAGAAATTAATGAGGCCTAAGAATGCCTGGAGATCGGCCTTGTTGCGTGGTCTGGGAGCGTTTTTGATCGCTTTTAATTTACTCTCGGTAGGATGAATGTCCTGGCTATCAATTCGGTATCCTAGAAACTCAACATTGTCAGTATATAAGTGACATTTATTTTTTTTCACTTTAAGTCTAGCCTCTTGGAATTTTTTAAGAACGCATTTCAAACAATCCTGCAAGATTTTTTTAGTAGGGGCTGCCATTAATACGTCATCAAAATAAGGAACCACGCCCTTGATTCCCTGTAATAACCTTTCCATGAGGCTCTGGAAGATCCCCGGGGTTACACTAACTTCGAATTGCAATCGGGTACATTTAAAGGCACCTCTGTGCGTTACAATTTTTTGGGCTTGGGCCGTTTTTTCATCCACTGGCAGTTGTTGATAAGCTTGAGCTAAATCTAATTTAGCGAAAAGCTTTCCGCCCCCCAAGGAATGGAGGAGGTGCTGCACCACCGGAATTGGATAGGCATTCTGCTGTAGGGCGTAGTTTAAAGTGGCCCGGTAGTTTCCCATGGAGAGTGATCGATGGGCTTCAACACCCCTTGGGCAATTAGCTTGTCGAGTTGTTCGTCGATCTTTGCTTTAAGAGCGAATGGAACTCGACGGGGCTTCAAGCGAACGGGGGCTACTTTTTGATCTAGACTAAATGAGATTGGGGTCCCCTTATACTGTCTAAGCTGTCCGCGAAGACATCGCTGAACTCAGAGATAAGGTCTTCCTCCCACTCACAACCATCGACTCGGTTCACACCGGCTACTTCAATGCCGAGTGGCGCGAACCATTGGAGGCCTAATAGACTAGGCCTATCTCTATCGATGATCGTTAGAGGTAAATACGCTGTATGCTTCTTGAAGGAGACTTAGACTCGGTAGGACCCGACAACGGGGATTCGATTTCCTTGGTAGTCCTTGAGGATGAGGCGTTGAAATTGGAGGTCTTGGCGTTGAATTGTGGGGATGAGTTGCTTGAGTGTCTTCCAAGACACCATCGAGAGGGACGATCCCGAGTCAACCTCCATGTGGCAAGGCTGGTTCTCGATGGCTACTGTGACTCAGATTTTCTTAGTGTCCAAAACTGAGGCGTGACCTATAGTGATAGTATGGTGAGCCTCTTCTTTTTGCAAAGCTTGATTTCTGTAGGAGTGGATTACTGACTCTCGCCCTACAGGACAATTTCCTGTCAATTGGCGATAGTTGGCCCCCTTTGAAGCCTGGCTGGGTCCTTGTAAGCTGCAGCAGACCCGGCCGATGTGGCCTCGTTTCCCGGACTCATGGCACAGTGCATCGCGGAATTTGCATCCAGCCCTGGCATGGTTTGCTCCACAGCCAGCACAAGGGCATAAGGGCTTTGGGCGAGGGTCCCGGTCGGACCGCAGTCGATGGACCCCTTCTTCGTCGCTGTTTGACGATGAAGAGAGGTCCTCGTGGTGCATTGTTAGCAGCTGCCCTTCTGAGTTGGGTAAGATTTCACTGGTCGGTGGTGTTACTGGAGTGCGGCTTCGCCGTAGTTGTGCAGCTGACTTTTTGGTCGCCTCCGCAGCCGTGGCGTCGGCGATGGCATCAGCAAGGCTCATGTCGCCTTTCGCCATCAGCTTGCTTTGCACGCCTAGTGCATCTAATCCCAGAACTATTCGATCTCTCAGTTTCTTTTCTAAATCGGTGAACCCTCAGAAGCCCCCTAAATTTCAGAGGTCCGCCATGAAATCGGCCACGCTCTCCCCTTTTCATTGGTTCCTCTGATAAAACTTGTGGCGTCTCATGGGTGTAGGCACGGTTGGCGCGTAATGGTCTCTCAGGATGGGTTCGAGGTCGTCCCAGCTCATGGCTTTCATTTCTCGAGGTTTTGCGAGTGCTTTAGTCATTTTAAATACGGCTGGGCCGCAATGCGTCAGGAACAGCGCCCTCTTCTTTGCTGGTGTGGCGTCCTTCAAGTTATTCGTCTCGAGAAACATTTGGAAGTGATCCATTTAGGATTCCCAATCCTCTTGGTTCGGATCGAACGGAGCAGGTGGTACGATGCCGCCGGACATGGTTCCGTTGTTGGCGTCGTCTATCACGTGCTCGGTATTGCTTCCTGGCTTGTTCGATTCAGACGTCTCCACATCCCATCCTCGTTGCCAGTGTTAAGTACTTGGACATGGGTCGGAGTAAATGGAAACAGCCTCTGAATAGTGACTTTCAGCTCTTTATTAGCATAGTGACTTCTCAAAACAACAACAGTGAACTCTGCCTTATATAGGCAACCCTTGTAAGAATTGTCCAATAACGAGCTGTGAACGCTAGCTTTTTTAGCCAATAAGAATCCTCTGTTAAGGGCCAATCGGATTCCTCAGAACTAACCAATCCGATCTGGCCACCCAACAGCCAATCAGAAGTGCAGGGCCAGAACCCTGCACTTTACCTCAAGCTCATACTTTATTAACTATGGTACATACACAACACTGTGTATGCTCCCGGCCCCCGTATATGCACACACATCCCTGTGCATGTGTGTGCATTCCCGCACATGCACACGCATTTCCCCGCATGTGTCTCATTCCTGTGCATGTGTCCCCCGCACATGCACCCCACCCCCGTGAATGGCCCTCACCCCCACACAGAGACCCAAAGACCAGCTGGCCAGCGGGAGGCTTGCATGTGCATGCGCAGCAGAGCTGAGCTGGAATAACAGCTCATGTGCCCACAAAAAGGGCTCTGTGTGCCACCTCTGGCATGTGTACTTTTAAGTTCTGAGCATGGGCGCTAAGAATGGAGACGAGCCGGTGGAACGGTGAACTTCAAAACTCTTTATTGACATGGTGTAACAGCTCAAAACAATGGCTGCAATGGCCCCCTTTATATAGGCAAGCCATTCAGCCAATGAAAACCAGGGAGCGCTGGCTCCGTTTAACCAATGAACAAGGCTCATTAACAGCCAATCAGATTTACCTGAACGGACCAATCTGATGTCGCTGTTAACGGCCAATCAGAAGTGCAGGGCCAGAACCCTGCACTTTACTTCAAGCTCTTAATAACTTTTATTAACACATTTATTCATTCACAACATGTACCATAGGTTCGCCATCATGGGTATAGGGTTACCTGTCATGATTAGAGACTAAAAGGCTTCTAAAGTCCCTTCCAACCCAGTTGTTCTAGGTTCTATCTACTAAATCCAGTTATGTCTGTTCTAAATCAGGAGTCACCAACCTTTTGGACTTCAGGGACCACCAAACTCATAATTTGAAATCCCGTGGACCAGAGACCCTGAGAAAATCACCAAAAAAGTCTGCAGGAAAATTTCCCACCCCATTTTCCTACTGATCGATCATGCTTCCTCTTGGATCGCAACATGCCATCTCCAGCTCCGTTCTCGGGGGGGGAGGGGGGGAGAGACTTTTAGCTTCATGCAAGGAAAGCAGCAGAAGCAGCAGAAGTCTTTCCCCCAAACTCCACCAGAAATGAGTCTTTGTGAGACTTGCTGTGCCAGTGCAGCCTCTTGGAGAAGGATGCCTTGCAGGGTCCCAAAGTTTCATTTCTGGCAGAGTTTGGACGAGAGAAAGAAAGACTCTTTCTGCTTTCTCTTGTATGCAGCCAAAAGCAGAAGAAGAAAGATGTGGAAAGAAGCAGCCCAGTGTCCAGGCCAGGTGTGTGAGGCGTGTGGAGCAAGTTTTCCCCCTCCACCCTTTCCCCCCTCCCCTCACTACCTCAAGTTGTTCACAATGCAAGCAATGCAAGCCTTGTGTTCCTGTGGGCCATATGGGTGGCACCGCCTTGTGTTCCCACGCAGCCTGGGTTAATTTCTTTGGGGGATGCTTTGGGGGTGACATTTCTCTGCAGACCACCAAAATTTTCTTGTGGACCACCAGTAGTCTCCAGCCCATTGGTTGGCAACCACTATTCTAAGTTATTACCATCTTTGCTTCCTGCAGCATTTCAAGGCCATTGTGTTTGTGTATCTATGCACAACAACAAAAAGGTTACCTAATACACAATCGTGTTCTAGGCTGTCTAGAATAATATACCAGCATTAGTATAACATTTGTTTCACTAAAGAAAACTGGGCAAAACTAAAGATTTTTCTAGGATACTACTCGAACACCAGTAACTCCAGAAAAATGTGTGTTTTCCTAAAAACTAGGGGTTCAAAATCCCATTAACTTTTTTGTGCTGCTAATTATGTCTTGCTGTTTAGGCTAAGTGGTTTGTTCAGACTGTGTTTTTTTTTTCCAGCTGTCAGATACATCCTAAGGCAATGTCCAGGGTCAAGAACATGGCTTTCAAACGATGGAGCAGATTTGGGCTATCGCAGCATCCCTGCTCCACTTGCAAGAGAAAAATGCATTTCTGGTTTACCATCAAAGCTCTCAAGCAGCCATCACTGTCAAGTTCTCTAGGAGAATTAGCAATTGGATTAAATTCATCCTAGGACTTAGAGCAATCAGGATTCTGGTGGGTTGCCCTATGCATCATTCTTGGGGCATTTCCAAAGCTGCTGAAGGAATTAGATTTGCTCTCAGATTTCATTAGTAGCAAAAAAAACCAAAGTAAAATGGATGTAAAAATTCCTCTATGTGTATGGAAGAGGTCCATCTTCCCACAGACCATAAAGGATATTTGGATACCAGACATGGACCTCTGAGATCAAATGTGTCTCTGTGGAATACTTTCCAGGCCAAAACAGATGGACAAAATTAAAGCCATGAATCACCAGGATATGGAGCTCACCCAAGTAAGTATTTCACTTGTCCAGCTGCTCTAGTTTGAAGCAACTTGACAGAGGCAAAAACTGGACCAGGGATCTAGGGTAATCTGATTCTGCTGCAGCCTTTTTTTTACTTGCATTGCTTTTAATGAGTTCCAATCTGTTGGGAAACAATGGGCTTAGATATAGAAGAATTAAAATTCATCTGTCACTATGAAGGATTCCATGACTTAAGCCAAGAATCTGATGGCCTCAAGTTGGAATTCCATCCCATAAAATTTACAAGATTGTCTCCTGTTATGGCTCATTGGGTTCCACATTGCTCATTATTTCAGTCTACTTTATGACATGGCCAACATAATTGTGAGGATTAATTTTAATTTATTTAAACTGATTAAACTTAAACTTAGAGAGTCTGCTACATAGGAGAGTGACAAACAATTGTTTGAATATTGTTGATCTATTTGTTAAATTTATATGTCACTACAAAGCAACTCTGGATGGCTTTCAATTAAAATCATAAATATGAAAATATTAACAAGATTATTTTTTTATTTATTGTATTTATTTAGGAAATTTATACTGCCACCTATTTGCACATGGCGACTCAAGGTGGCTTACAAGAATATAAAAACATCATCTAAAAGAAACAATAGAACTAATAAAAGAAGATAATAAAATAATAAAATAACAGCCTCCCACCCCTCAGCCTGGCCACAACACATCACAGCAGCTATTGAATGAGCTCCATCCCGCTCTGTGTTCCCAGGCCTGCTGGTAGAACCAGGTCTTCAGGCCTTCCAGAAAAGTGGGGGCCATTCTAATCTCTGGGGGAATGATGTTCCAGAGAGATTAGGTACAGAACTAAAAAAGCAAAAGCAAAAACAAAAAACATATGGTGGTGGCATCTTCCATCCCCAACATCAGCTGCCCCAATCAGGAATATAAATCAACCAGATTGGTGTAGTGGTTAAGGCACAAGACTAGAAATAAGACTAGGAGATTATGAGTTCTAGTTTCACCTTAGCCATGAAAGCCAGCTGGGTGACTTTAGGTCTCTCTCTCTCTCTCTCTCTCCCTCCCTCTCTCCCCCCCTTCCCCCTTTCTCTCTCAACCCTCATGGGATGATTGTTGTGGGAGGAAATAATAGGAGGAAAGTGTGTTGGATATATCTGTTGGATATGTTCATCATCTTGATTTATTTATAAAAATAATTAAAAAGTAAGGTAAAGGAGTCCCTGCGGATTTTACTCTGCTAAGTTGCTGGCTGTAGGGGGAAGTACTCATCTCCATTTCAAGGCCATTTAAAGTAGAGTAGAGTAGAGTAGAGTAGAGTAGAGTAGAGTAGAGTAGAGAAGAGAAGAGAAGAGAAGAGAAGAGAAGAGAAGAGAAGAGAAGAGAAGAGAAGAGAAGAGAAGAGAAGAGAAGAGAATGCAGAATGCAGAATACAGAAGAGTTGGAAAGGACTTGAAAGTCTTCTAGTCCAAGCCCCTGTTCATGCAGAAAGATTAAGTTGTTCCACTGATTAAGTGTTCTAACTATCAGGAAATTTCTCCTTAGCTCTAGGTTTGGTTCTCTCCTTGATTAGATTCCAACCATTGCTTCTTCTTGTCCTGTCCTCAGGGGCTTTGGAGAATAGCTTGACTCCCTCTTCTTTGTGGCAACCCCTGCGACTTCCATGATCAAGAACTGCCCAAGAAAAACTAGACCCTTCTCCAAATGATCTTCTAAATTGTAGTAATATTCCATCTCAAAATTACGGGCAACAGCAGATCCAACACATTTAGCTTCTAAAGAGGAGCACTAGGAGAAGTGTATATGGAATTGCCACACAGTCTGCCCAAGCACCTCCATTCTGTAACTTGCAATTTTTGCCTGCTTTTTCTCTGTTTCTCCCATGCTGGGAAATCATTTTGAAATCAAGGAACTACACCGCAACTTTTGATCACTATCTGATTACTAATTTAGATAATCCCTCTGTTTACCTTAGTTGAGACAATCATGTTGATCAGCAATGTGTAACTCTACTTAGTTGTGC